>CM059570.1:29723367-30114389 GCA_030386875.1 Morinoia aosen | reverse complement strand
TGCCCAAATTGGAGCGCCATTTTTGGCTGCAGTGAGTGCGGTTTGCTTATGCTCTACAAGTGACCAATACTTTCCAGTTTCGATAATTCCTGATGGTCAGCAGATCGAAAATAAAATCCATATATTTCTCCATATAATATATTTCCAAAAGGTCGATTCTTAGGGAATCTCATGCGTAAGATAAAAAGGAGATCCTTTTTATCATTCTCCATATAATACTTACAACGATTATTCCATAAATTAAACTATTCCTGGCTTATACTTAATCTTTTTAACTATTCCCTCTGGTGAAATTTGTGGAGATTTTCTTCGCACAACTCTGGCTGGAGGGTCAAACAAAAAGTAATAATACCAATAGATTTATTGGATCTAACTCGGAACAAGGCGCAAAACAAGGCGCAAAGCTCCAACGGGAGCCCAAGCTCAACGCAGCAACAAGAATAGGCGTAAAACCTTCCAGTTTGGTGACAAATTGTCAGTTAATTAAGACCGTTAAGAGGACATCCAGAAATAGCAACGACTAGGTTTACAAATTCTTACATGAAAATAGACGTCATAGCCAGCACTTCCGTTAACTTCAGCGAAGAACAGACGGCTTAAGAACTTGGAAGGTTGAAATTTTGCCGGCCGAACGTCGGGGCATGCAGAGCAAGGCAGCTGCATGCGAACCCCGCTAAGGCTGACAAACGACAATCTAGAAAGACAAATTTAAATTAGAGGCAATAGGAGTAAGTAAGCGAAGTTTGAGCTTAATTTTAATATCTCTCAAAATTTAGAGGAATTTAATATGGGAGTATTTACCTCATAGTCAAGGACTGAGTGAAATCGAAAGAAGTAGCAATAACAGGTCCAAGGGAGCCATTGCAGCGAGAGTTATACTGAAAAGAAAGATTAAGGCATTGGTAAGCATACAGCCAGAAACTTAAGAAATATAAAGAAGGAATTTATCAAGTTATACTCAGATTTAGATTGGATTACAGACAAGACCTGAACTTAATTTGGTCCTGTGTGCGGCGACTTTCGGACGTAGACTCGTAGTTGAGAAAAGATTTAAGGTTGCAAAGGAAACAAGAAGAAAGAAGGAAGAATTGCTCGGAGAGAGTTTGCACTCTCTTGCTAGATGAGCAAATCTTAGTTAAGGTAATATAGGCAACAGCCAAGGTAAGGTAAGGTAATATAGGCAACGGCCAAGGTAAGGTAAGGTAAGGTAATATAGGTAACGGCCAAGGTAAGGTAAGGTAAGGTAATATAGGCAACGGCCAAGGTAAGGTAATTTTACCTCGCACACAATTTTACACACACACATAAGCACACATACACAGTCACACCAAGCATTCCGGAAAGGTGCAAGTAAGGTAAGGGGGGTTGAGTAAAGGAGAGAAACGATTGCGAGAAGATTGACTCGCACTTGCAGATCTTCCACACAATTGAAGTTACGCTAATCTTGGCAGAAAACGGCAACATGCCAGACGAGCAAGTATGAAAAACGCAGATAGCTGGGCACATCAAACTTTAAAGAACGTAAAGGAGTTCGACAATAACTGACGAAAATCGCTAGATGGACGAGCCTTGTCCTAATTAAAGGCTGGCCTGGAGATCACTACTCTCCATCGTTCTACTACACCCTAAGTAAAACTTACAAAAAAATCCACTGACACAACAAAAGGTTGGCCCGCAATGTTACGGTCAGACCCTCACTAAAAAATGTGAGGGAATTCCTCACAAATTTTTGGTAAGGTGGATTTAATGCTGGTAACTTGCGTGCGCTTATGGCAGAGTGGATGTCCCCATGACAGCCGGGATTTATTCATGGCAGCCTGCATTCTTACAAGGCACCTCAAATTGATTCATAGTAACTTAGATAAAGTATTATCAGTATGGATTCCTCCGTGATAGCCCAGATTTATTCACGGCAGCCTGGACACATTCACGGCAGCCTGGTCTGAGGACATTTGAGACAGCACCAGAAGACACTCGAGATCGCGCTCCAGTTTCGCAGACACCGAGCCGAGGTGCGGCAGTTGTCCCCTTTATTCTGTTCCTGGCAGGCCTGCATATCTCTTAGCTTGCTCTTTGATGCCTTTAATGATAATTTGTGGAGCCGCCGGAACATTTTCAACTTGAATATTAACATTTAATTTGATTAAATATCTCGTGCAAACTTTACTCTAATTGATCTCTTGCTGCTGTTCCTTTGACCTAGTGATCGCTTCATTTTCTAATTGATAATCTCTTTTCATCAGGAACAAGAAAGACTGGTTTCTTGTTGACATGTGAAATTTCTTCTGGATGGAAACTATCACTAAGCTGAATTTTTGAACTGTGCTCTCTCTTTTTTTTTTGTCCTTGGATTTGAATAGGGCCTCTGATATCTGAACTAATAAATTTCAAACATATTCAATAATAGTTAAAACCCAGGAAAAGTCTTGTATTCCTCAACTAGGAGTGGAAAGAAAAATCCGAATTTGACCCTCATAGTCTAAAAAATTCTATAATTCTTAAAGAATTCTTAAAGTCTTACCGCCATATTCTCAACATTAATTCCTGATATCGTACGTTCCTAAGCATGTATTTCAATGTAAGTGCGCGTTAAGATGTGCTTTCAACGATGCATTAATTTCGAATAGGAACTTAGAACACTTGTTGTATTTCTGTCATGAGATCAAGTCATGAGAAGGTCAATCAGCTGGTGAAATGTGATGGTTGTGTAGAGGGCTTGTTCAGAGAGAGCGATAGGAATATTGTGAAGTCATGGCTATTGCTGCTGCTCTAAAAAACTGTGAGCTGGAAATGAGGTACGTTCAAGTGAGATTTCTTCTGAACTTTTCTGTAATTCAAAATATGATGTATGTTCATATTATATTCATGTCCTAATAAACTTTGTTACTACTATTGACATAGATAAGGATCAGAATACTGATTGATAAAACATCAATTTTTCAAGCAGTAATAGTTTTTAATGAACCTAATTTGGCTTATAATAGCCGTTTATTTTAAAGACTCCATGATTACCTGCCTGAAAAATGACCAAATCCTGTTTGACCCAATGATTACCGGGTCAAGTCAGGGAAATTCAAATGTCTATAAAATTACAATTTTTGATCACATATTAGGTTAAATGCAAGTATTTTGTTTTCATTTGATGGTCATTTCCGGGACCCAAAATAGTTGCTCCTTATATGCACTAAAACCCAAGTTAAGCAGCTCACAATAGAACAGTTGTTATTAATGTTATGCTCAATAATTATGTGTTAAGAACTGTATGATGGACTTGAGTTTAGTTGAACTCTGAGGCATTTTGTGCCTCTTCCAATGAAACGTGGAAATGAAAAATGCTTTTGAGTTCAAGCGGAAATAAATTCAGATCTACATTGCGGTATGTCTTATTTTATTGCAGTACAAAAATTTTCTTATGTGATGGAAATTTGAACAAAAAAATATGTTCAACGAGCAATTTATTTATATATTCCATATTGATGCAGTTTAAGCTCATTTCTCAGTCTTTAAATGAGCAAATATTGAGTTGTTGCAATCACGTGAATGTTTTCAATGTTTTGTAATAAATGTTCAAGCATCTCTTTGTTCGTGACGGACGTGAGAGTGTAGATTTTTTTGCTGTAATATAAAACAATATAATTTTTTGTATACCAGGAGACGTGTGTTGGCTTTCTGCTGGAGGAATTGGATGAACGCTTATTCTTGCTCTTACGTATGTCACTAAGAGTTGCCTAGTGACTAAGTTTCTGCAACAAAACGCATCGTGTTAGCTGGCCACACGGAGACTCAATCAAGTACGATACTTCCCCCAATATTAAAATAATAGCGAGATATAAGACTCTGATTGCCAACATTGAATTTAAAAGCTTTACAGTTGAAATTGAACGTCTCGACTCAGTGAGCCATTCTCAGCAAGTTGCTCTAAAAAAGGGAAAAACATCCAAGGTAAATGTAAGAGAAAAGTGATAAAAAAGGGAAAGTTAAATAAATCGCAACACCACTTGAAAAGGAAAAGCGGATTGAGAGCCATTTAAAACAGGCTTTCGTTGTAAAATATAAAGGGATTCCGTAATGCGTATATCAATGGGGCTAGAAGCAGCGGCTAAAATTTAATATCCTCAAATTTTATTTGAAAACAGTAACATATTGCCAGTAGACGCTTACCTCAGTGAATGCTGAACAGTGAGCACCACCAGTTGGAGTGTACAGCACGGCCTGTGTGCACATGGGGGTGCACAACACTCCCCTTATTCTCTGTCCCCCGATATTAGGATTCGTTTCTGTTTTCATTTCATAATAAAATCTCGTACACCTGATTCGTTTCCGTCACTTGCTATAGTGCCTGGTACTTTATTTGTCAATAATCATCGCTAATATTTTTTAATTCTGAAAAATTCCATCAATTCACCTTTTCAAATGGTGGTTTTCATAAAATATGTCTATTTTTCCGAAAGCTGAGTTTCAAATTATTATATTGATTTCAAAAATTATCGAAACGTTCAGGACTGTACGAACGTTAAATTTCATCAAATTATTCATGTTTTCGAAAATGGTATAGTGGGCAGATAATTACAATGTGCTGGAAATAATTACGTGAAACTCTCCACGACAGCAGCAGACACGAAAAATAAATTTGTGCTCGTCAGAGAAGCTATTTTTTCAAAGCCAGAAGATTTTATTGGGTTTTTAGAATGCAAATTAGAAAAATTATCTTCCTAACGCCATTCTTAGCTAGTTGTGTCATGTCACGAACACAATATGCGACTTACAAACAGGTAAAAGCGCCAAATTTCATAATACTATTTAGCTGCTGCTTTCTGGGAACCCATATTTTCCCGAGTATATCGAATCGCATACGTCAGGAGCTATTGTCGTGAAATATCATATGCTTTTTTTATATCGGTAAATCATGAATCTCAGGTCAGAAAAGTTTTCACGCGCAGCTTTGTGAAAACTTGTGCATGGGAGCAGTGAGAGCACATGACAACAAGTTACCAAATTATCCCAGCTAATGAAAGTCAAGAAAAATGAAGCATTCACTGGAAAGCTGGATAATTTGGAATTGAATTCAAAAATTTAATATAATATCAAAGGGCATGAATTGTAAATATTTTACTGAAATGATGAAGTGCTTGCCTTCGAGAACTGAATAACGTTCTAGATAATTGTTCTGTGGAGTATATTGTAGTAATTATAATGCAGTAGTTATACTATACTATTCAAAGTAATATATTATTCAAAGATTTTAAGTAGTATCTTCTGTAGCAAAATTGGTCTATAGTTGTCGGTATTGCCGTAAGTTTTGTCATCGCTCGCCAAGATACGAGTTACGTTTGTAGCAAAAAAAAAAACGTTTTGTTAATTAAACATGATGAAAAACTTGTTTTACATGTTACCAAAAATGTTCGAAATCGTACTTTAATTAATTTTTCAAATAATTAATGAAAAGCGTTTTCTCTTGTAAAATTAGTTTATAGATGCTTGAACGCATTTAGAAACCTCCGAACCCCTTATTGAAGTAAATCGAAAAGAGTAGTTGGAGTTCAAATCTACAAGATAGCGTAATGTGTCAAGCGATAACGTAGTGCGACAGGTAATCTAAGTCTCGTTATGAAATCAAGTCTCCAAATCTCTTCAGCAAACCAGAAAACGGTAGTCGAAGGTTGCAAAAGATTTCAGACGAGGAGTAATGGAGGTCTCAGAATTTTGGGAATAAATTTCACGCTTCGACTGTATTTCTCAATGAAACCACGTCTTTACACACCTGCATGTTTTCCTGAAGAAAGCTTCATTTATTTCCACCCATCGCATGGTGCAGGAAGTGATATCGAGCAAAATCGTTTTAGAAAACAAACTCTGCTAAGCAATAAAATTGAAAGTTCTGGAAATTTC
Organism: Morinoia aosen; assembly: GCA_030386875.1. NCBI lineage: Eukaryota > Metazoa > Arthropoda > Malacostraca > Amphipoda > Talitridae > Morinoia > Morinoia aosen. The sequence goes on along the minus strand of CM059570.1, from coordinate 30,108,500 downwards.
AATTGTGTCTGAATGAGAATTCGTTGCAAGCTGATTTTCTCTTCAGCGAGCGGCAACCGAACTACCTCAATGATGAGGCTGATTTCACCAAAATGTAAGTACTATCAAATGCATTCAGGATAAAGGTAAAAACATAAAAATTAGTGTTTTTATTAATGAATTTTTCGTTCGCGAACAAGAGTGAAAACCAATGTGGAGTATTAACGTGATGAAGTCAAACAATAAAAGGAAGGATAACTAGTTCACTTGGTGCAGCACCTCCCAGATCAACGGAAAGCACTTGATCAGGCAGTCTAAAGACAGCAGTAGCAGCCGCTCACGGGGTGCGGGCCCGAAGCGTATTCATCAGGAAAGCATTCGTCACGCTCAATGCCCTCATGGGTGTGCCCATTAACCTGTCATGTAAGGGAAAAATTATATGCGTTAGATAGATTCCACGTACGAATTGATTTGATCCTAGACAAGTTTTCAGCGCTATTTATCAATTATTTACGTGAACTTTAGCCATTACTGAATTCTATCGGACTAACCACATGCTAGAACAGAATTGTTCGAATCATGCGAAATTCACGCGACTTTTGACAGTGACATATCATTCATTTGAAACTAGTATATTTTAAAATAATAGGTATGTAACTTAACTTTGTTGATTTCGGAAACATACCAATAAAAAATACGACTTTACTATATATATTTGAAATAAGAGAACACAAAGAAGCTGTTTATGCATAATATGCTTAGAAATTCTCACCGTGAAATACACCCAACACTTTCCGCCGCAATTGTCCCCCCGTTCATCCGCATCTGTTGAGGCAAATTTAAAAGAGGACATGAGCGCATCATAGAAGTTCGTCCCTGCAGGTAAGTGTGTACATGAGAAGTACTAAGGTTTATCTCCACAATCACATCACAATTGCCTACTAAACATACTATGTGTAGCAAAATAAAACTCTTACTTTCATGTACTCCGAGCATCCTCTGCACTTCCGCAGCTTCCTGCAACAGAAAATGCTTTGAGTGAGCTCGATACACAATATTTTTAGCCCTTTGCAGTGGTTTGCACGAATCGTGAAACAGACACAATTAATTATCATGGTATAGAAAAAAAATCATTTATATCTAGTGGACGTTACCAACGTTGTCCACGGTCCTGCGAACATTGCCAGCAAGCGGTGGTCTCCAACACCCACCTCCCCGGCCTCCATGATGTAGAAATGATGTCCATCGACGACTGCGGCAACGAGCACCAGCGTGAAGAGAAGCATCGCCTTCATTTTGCTGAGAGTGTTTTCTTCTTAACTGAAATGAACCAACGAACTCATGAGCCATAACTTGCCATGCTATTCCTGGTCAAAGAATAAATAAACAGGGTTATTAGTCAGTTTATTTCAACTCACATTCGATCGAGAGCAACACTGTTTCCTATTGCGATGAGACTCACCTCAGGAAAAGCTGAAGTGTGAGTACAACGAGTTGGATTGTACAGCACGGCGTGTGTGTCCCCCTTATATGGAGCGGGTTTTGTGGTGCAGGTGGTGTGGGATGGACGACAAGTGATGGTCATTCTTGCAGCTATCTGGGAACAATAAATCAGGGACTTGGCTTGGGGAAAAATCTTTCAAAATTGAAGAGGTTCGCAATTAAAAGTGAACTGTTTAGAGTTTCCTCTACTACTTGAACTTCGTTGATTTATTTAACCAGTACATGAGAATTAGATGAATGATACTATACTGAAAAATAAAAAAGTATTGAATGTCTTTCGCAAAAGAGAAAAATTATTATTTCCAAAAAATTTGATTCATCAGATGCATTAGAACATATTGGGTTTTGAATATTTCGTAATATAAAACGTCATTAATTCATACACAAACCATACGAGGCTAACTAATAGACAAACCGCACGATATGTATTTATTGATTAACTATTTGAACCGTACTAATAGACCCACTATGCGAGGCTTACTAATAGACAAACTGCACGAGATGTATTTATAGATAAACTATAAAAGGCATACTAATAGACACACCGCACAAGGCGTTCCAATAACCACTAACCAGAAAAGCAAAAACGCTTTTCTGAAGTATATTGAAACACGTGATAAATGATTGTCCAGTATTGAAATAAGGTTTGCCAAAAATTAATGTATTAAAACATCACGCAACTCAACACGTACATCTAAAAACACGTAAATAAACTTACACGCAAAAGGAAATTCATAGCCTGTTTAACATAGGGACAGAAAGAAAATTTTTTTCATGATTCAATTGTTCAAATTTCACTGTATTTGATATGTCTGTTTATATTCTCCATTCTTTTTATTCACAGAAGCGTTCTCTGGGGAAGTGAGAGTTCTATTTTTGAATCATTTAGCGAATGCTATTAATTTATTTACTTGACTATCAAGTTATTTCTGCAATAAGGTTCAGTGATAACTAGTCTCACAGCATTAAGCGAGAGTAATGGACCTCGATGTTTTGTTTTTACACAAAAATTGAAGCAGAAATATATATAAGTAAATAGATATACATATACATACACGTACACACATATGCTACGTATGTGCAAGTATATACATATACACATACACACACATACATCTTCAATCAAATACTTATTGAAAATGAATTTAAGAGGAAATCAAAAAAGAAAAACAATTTTCCTCCTGCTGCATCGATAATGACAGTCGAGTCCAGTGCTCTTTAGAAATTGCTTGAAAAATAAATAAAAGAAAAATTTAAAAATTGGAAAATGAACAATTCATTAATTTTCTTACAGAATTAAAAGAGAAATCAAGTTACAGTCTAAGGAACAAAAAACCTCTCGGGTTTCACTCTTCAACATCATACGGACATGGGTACATGGGATAAAAAAGAGATACTGTAATAGCCGGATATCACTTAATTATAAGTAGCAACTGCCGACAAAATTTTAGCACGTAGACTTAGATGGAACAGTGGGCCGGTGTGATAAATTTTTCCCTATTATTTAAAGTTATTTCTGATTTGAATTTCAGTGCTACCTGGGCGCAGAGAAAGAAAGAATAAGGTGAAAAACATACATTCCAACCTTCCCATACGAGGAGTACAGGAGTGCAAACCCATACGAAGAGTACAATAGCCCTGTCAGGAGTTAATTATGTTGATGTGAGAAACTATCAAAATATATTCTCTGGGATATTTCATTCATGGTAAGATGATTGAAAACTCATATATATTACTAGAGAATGCCATAGAAGTCCTTCACTATAAGTGAAAACACGAAAAAAAAAAAGACGCGAATTCGCTCTACCTAAATCTGCTGTAACACCGTCGTAAATGATTTCAAAGTAGTGAGATAACATTAACCAAAATAAATAAAAAAACATTTCAAAACACTCACATTTAGAAAGATGCAAACTGATATACATAAAGAAATGAATTCAGAGCTGGTTCAGCGTACAGATGGTAAATATAAATGCAGAAAATAAAATAAAAGTTAAAATAAAGACGACCTTCGTCCTGCTACGTTGTTCTGACGGCTGTGTTGCTAATTGTAGTCGACAGAAATAATTAAGATAATTATTAGAGGAACGAACGTAGAAAAATGAGGGAGCTCCTATTTTTTTCAACAAAAATTTCAGATAAATTAAGTTACAATTTGTGAGCAACAACGAAAAATGTTTTATGTTTTTCATCCTCTGTGCATTCTCTTTAACAACATTTGGGAACATGCGAGGAAATAGAGACATGGTGATTGATTGATATTACATTTGCGTAACACTTAGCTACAAAATTTCAACATTTAGACTACATATGGACCTAATTATGGCATCATAATCAACTGCTCTACACGGACTAAGCGTGAGGTTTTCGCGTAGGGGATAGTAGGAGGTGAACAAAGTCAGCTAAAACATGTAAACTGAAATGTGAGTAAAATGTAGAATAAAAGCTGGCCCATTAGCAGCAATGTTATTAAAGTTCATTCCTTAGTTGCCTTATACGAATATTTTTACTGATGTCATACTCTGTCTCAATGTTCAAGGCGTATTTAATCCAAATTTTCTTTCGAAATATGGTTGAATAGAGCTTACCGAAATTCAACACAGCGATTTAGAATACAAAATATGTTAGGTTTCACTTTTTGTTAGGAAGGCTTTACTTTTTCGAACTGGCTTTATCAAGAAACACCAAGTAAATTCTTTTATGTCATGTAGGAATCCGCTTAGTCATGGACAAATTCAGGTCTTCATGAATAAATCCAGGCTCTCAAAAACGAATCCAGGATTTCAAGAACGACGCAGGCACTTAAGAATGTATCCAGACTTTAATGGCTGTGTAAAAAAGAGAAAAAATCGAAAAAAATTCATTTCCAAAAAAGATGAAACAGAAAACATCATTGGTTTTTGAAATATCATAACATAAAGATTCTTGGTTGATATATTTTCAACACGGGTGTTGCTTCCGAGGCAATGACTCTCTAAACTATGTCTGGAACTCGACCGTCCATCGTCCCGGAACTCTGACATTAGATTATTTTTATCTCCTTGATTTGAATAACGGGATGTAATTATGAGGCAGAAGAGATCGGTCTGACTTGTGTTAATGACTTATTAGTTTTCACGAGTCTAGTGATAGTCGGGGAAGTAATTCAAAGTACTCAGCAGTTTCTTGTTCGAGCATACCCGAGCAATTTCCCTTTGATATTTTTAAATAGGTCAATGCAATTGCGTTATTGTTTTAGGCATGGAAGATTGTCGACTTTGACTGACTTCTACCGTGTCGCGAGGTTAAGATGAGTTGTTAAAATTTAAGAGTTAAGATGAGTTGTTGAAGTTAAGTGTCAAGTTGAGTTATTGAAAGTTAAGTGTCAAGGTGAGTTGTTGAAAGTTAAGTGTTAAGATGAGTTGTTGAAAGTAAAGTGTAAAGATGATGCTGAAAGTTAATGGTTATGATGAGTTGTTGAAAGTTAAGAGTTAAGATGAGTTGTTGAAAGCTGAATGTTAAGATGAGTTGAAAATTAAGCGTCAAGATGATGCTAAAAGTAAAGTGTCAAGATGAGTTCTCAATTTGTTATTGTAATTTCGTTGAATGACACATATTAACTTTTATGCTTCTTGACAAGCGAAATTATCGATTAGTATTTGAATTTTCACAAAACTTTTTCGGACACAGATAAATACTCTTTCAGCGCCTGTCATGACGCAATGAAAACAAATTTCATTTTCTGTGAAAATCGTGCAGACATAATTTGGGTTCATGAAATTGAAGCAGGCATAATTTGGGTTCATGAAATTGAAGCAGACATAATTTGGGTTCATGAAATTTAAGCAGGCATAATTTAGGTTCATGAAATTGAAGCAGACATAATTTGGGTTCATGAAATTGAAGCAGACATAATTTGGGTTCATGAAATTGAAGCAGACATAATTTGGGTTATGAAATTGAAGCAGACATAATTTGGGTTCATGAAATTGAAGCAGGCATAATTTGGGTTCATGAAATTGAAGCAGACATAATTTGGGTTCATGAAATTGAAGCAGACAAAATTTAGGTTCAGGAATATGAAGCAGACATAATTTGGGTTCAGGAAAATCGAAGCAGACATAATTTGGGTTCATGAAATTGAAGCAGGCATAATTTGGGTTCATGGAATTGAAGCAGGCATAATTTGGGTTCATGAAATTGAAGCAGGCATAATTTGGGTTCATGAAATTGAAGCAGCCATAATTTGGGTTCATGAAATTGAAGAAGACATAATTTAGGTTCAGGAATATGAAGCAGACATAATTTGGGTTCAAGAAATTGAAGCAGACATAATTTAGGTTTAGGAACATGAAGCAGACATAATTTGGGTTCAGGAAAATTGAAGCAGACATAATTTGGGTTCATGAAAGTGAAGCAGACGTAATTTGGGTTCATGAAATTGAAGCAGACACAATTTGGGTTCATGAAATTGAAGCAGGCATAATTTGGGTTCATAAAATTGAAGCAGACATAATTTGGGTTCATGAAATTGAAGCAGACTTAATTTAGGTTCAGGAATATAAAGCAGACATAATTTGGGTTCAGGAAAATTGAAGCAGACATAATTTGGGTTCATGAAATTGAAGCAGACATAATTTGGGTTAATGAAATTGAAGCAGACATAATTTAGGTTCAGGAATATGAAGCCGACATAATTTGGGTTCAGGAAAATTGGGCAGATATAATCTGGATTCAGGAAAATGAAGCAGACATAATTCGGGTTCAGGAAAATGAAGCAGAAATAATTTTGATTCAGGAAAATGAAGCAGACGTAATTTGGGTTCAGGAATGTGAAGCAGATATAATTTGGGTTCAGGAAAATGAAGCAGACATTATTTGGGTTCAGAAAAATGAAATATACATTATTTGAATTCAGAAAAATAAATCGAAGGTGATTTGGATCCCGGAAATAGTAGCAAATGTAATTTGAATCCAGGTGAATATAGCAGGCATAATATAGATCCACGAAAATTTGAAGGTTTTATCCGTCAAAATGCATTGCGAAAAGTTAACCATACTGTTGAAGCGGATACACTTTTTTTTAGCTTGTTTAGCCCAAACAATACGAGTAATTCACATGTTAACTAAAAAAAAATAATTATTTGAGACGGCTGCCCGTAGATAATTAATAATTGCTTCTGGTTATTTCAGCTCAAATTAGAAGTGTAACATGGTGTTTCGATTCATGTGTGACAACTGTCCCACACATCCGTCAGAATGTGACAATCCCGGAGTGACAACTGTCCCACACATCCGTCAGAATGTGACAATCCCGGTGTGACTACTGTCCCACACATCCGTCAGAATGTGACAATCCCGGTGTGACAACTGTCCCACACATCTGTCAGAATGTGACAATCCCGGAGTGACAACTGTCCCACACATCCGTCAGAATGCGACAATCCCGATGAGACTACTGTCCCACACATCCGTCAGAATGTGACAATCCCGGAGTGACAACTGTCCCACACATCCGTCAGAATGTGACAATCCCGGAGTGATAACTGTCCCACACATCCGTCAGAATGTGAAAATTTCGGAGTGACAACTTTCCCACACATCCGTCAGAATGTGACAATCCCGGAGTGATAACTGTCCCACACATCCGTCAGAATGTGACAATCCCGGAGTGACAACTGTCCCACACATCCGTCAGAATGTGACAATCCCGGAGTGACAACTGTCCCACACATCCGTCAGAATGTGACAATCCCGGAGCGACAACTGTCCCACACATCCGTCAGAATGTGACAATCCCGGAGTTATAACTGTCCCACACATCCGTCAGAATGTGACAATCCCGGAGTGACAACTGTCCCACACATCCGTCAGAATGTGATAATCCCGGAGTGGCAACTGTCCCACACATCCGTCAGAATGCGACAATCCCGGTGAGACTACTGTCCCACACATCCGTCAGAATGTGACAATCCCGGAGTGATAACTGTCCCACACATCCGTCAGAATGTGACAATCCCGGAGTGACAACTGTCCCACACATCCGTCAGAATGTGACAATCCCGGAGTGACAACTGTCCCACACATCCGTCAGAATGTGACAATCCCGGAGTGACAACTGTCCCACACATCCGTCAGAATGTGACAATCCCGGAGTGACAACTGTCCCACACATCCGTCAGAATGTGACAATCCCGGAGTGATAACTGTCCCACACATCCGTCAGAATGTGACAATCCCGGAGTGACAACTGTCCCACACATCCGTCAGAATGTGATAATCCCGGAGTGACAACTGTCCCACACATCCGTCAGAATGTGACAATCCCGGAGTGACAACTGTCCCACACATCCGTCAGAATGTGATAATACCGGAGTGACAACTGTCCCACACATCCGTCAGAATGTGACAATCCCGGAGTGACAACTGTCCCACACATCTGTCAGAATGTGACAATCCCGGAGTGACAACTGTCCCACACATCCGTCAGAATGTGACAATCCCGGTGTAAGAACTGTCCCACACATCCGTCAGAATGTGAAAATCCCGGTGTAACAACTGTCCCACACATCCGTCAGAATGTGACAATCCCGGAGTGACAACTGTCCCACACATCCGTCAGAATGTGACAATCCCGGTGTAAGAACTGTCCCACACATCCGTCAGAATGTGACAATCCCCGTGTAACAACTGTCCCACACATCCGTCAGAATGTGACAATCCCGGAGTGACAACTGTCCCACACATCCGTCAGAATGTGTGATGCGTAGCTGTACAGAAGTGCTTTAAGAATTGTACCATGAGAAACGACGAGTCCTGAGTTTGATATCTAGACACAGTGTGGTGGGGTTTTATACTTGAAACGAGCTCTAGAACTAACTCAAGTGGGGAAAGTTGAAGCTTTTCAAAAATTGGTAAATATCGTTTCGCTGACTTGTTCAAATTAGACTAAAAAATAACCGAAAGATGGAAGCTTTCAAATTAAAAGATTGTTTCCATAACCGTTTATTTGCTCCGGTACCACCGCAATTTTTGAAAATTCAGTTATTGGACGATAATGCGTTTGTGAGATAAAAGGCCTCTTCACTCAATTTTTTTAGTATCTTCAGCGCAACGAAAAATATGGCATCATATGAACTGTCAACTCTGAAAAGTGTCTAAAAGCATTGAACTTTTGTGAAAGCACGCATAATCGATGTGGCGGACGAACTGCATAATATTTTGCCCGAAGCATTGGATTTACATAAAAAATGGAGAAACTAAGGGGATGTAATAGAAACTATGGTTTTGATGCGCAGAAGTTTCGAAGGTTACGACGCCACAGATTTAACATGTTCTTCTGACGCTGTTGTCATGGCTTATCAGGGAACGAATTCGAAAGAAAAGCACAACTTTAGAAAATGATAAAAAAGAAGATATTTTTCAATACAGAGCAGTTTCTGTTCGGCGGCGTACTAAAATTTTCCTGCATTTGTGGAGTTGTAACGCTCTATCAGGATTTGTAAGTAGGAATATCAAACTCTTTTGATATTCAAAGACAACGCGATAGGGAGAAACAATGCTCGTAAACGCAGCTTCGTCAGAGCCTCCACCCTGCATCACGGAGTCCCCATTTCAACAGTATTATAAATTCAGCCGAGCTATTATAGCTGTACTTGTTCGTACGTGAAAAAAGATGTAAAATAACTGTATCCAAGCTTTCTGCTGAGAAAAGGACGAAGCACGTAAATAAAAGGGGGCCAGCGGCAAAAAAAAGTTCGTGGTCCAAAAATATCGAGAAAATATTTTGGTAGTTTCACAAACGGCTGCACTTTTTGTCATTTATATTTTAAATGTTGACCTCTTGAAACCGAGTAAGACCTTAGGAATAAATAACTTACTAATTCTTGTGATGCCACGAGAAGGTGTGTGGCGCCTTCTTATAAATGGCATCACCGGCCTTTGTTATTCTTCACAACTATTTTACCGAACACAAAAACGACAGGAGCACTTTAAGGGTAAACAATATTATTCATTTCACAATTTTCTTCTTTGCTGGTCGACATTACAGTGAAAGTGGTGCAGTAACAAGTAGAGTATTTACCTTCGTCCGAGGAAGTTTTGTCAAGATATAGGTACCAAACGATAATTTGGTCGTTGATGGAGCATCAAAGTTCATATGTCATTCCACAAAATTACAACAATAAATTAACAACTCATCTCAACTCTTATCTTTCAACAACTCATCTTAACATTCAACTTTCACCAACTCATCTTAACTTTTAGCTCAATAGCGGCAAACTCGAATCAAATTAAATTTTTCATCAATCGTGAAACAATTCTAACAAGGAGTGGTCGATCATCAATGTTTAACAATGAAATATTTTTAACATTATTATATAATCCGTTCAAAGGCCTCATGTAAACTTACATGGTCGGCAAGAAATATCTGCAATGATATGTTCTCCTTTCACGGGCAACTAATGACACAACGACAATGCTTCGGAAGAAAGTATGTAACCTTAGAAAACGGTTTGTGTGATTTCCTTCTCTAATTATTGAGAATAGCTTTCCCGCCAAATTCTTACGAGCACTTAGTGAATGACAATTCCAAAGGCTGGTAAGAAAAGAAGAAATAATTATTGAAACACTGCAAATTGATTCTATGAGTATGTTCATTTTGCAGTCTGTTATGAGTACAGGGTTGAAACACTACATGATTTCGCCTGTTATTCAACCGAAAAAATAGTAAATACATTTCAGAATGAAAAAAACTAAAAACCAATGTTACGAATTACCAAGTGACATTGTAACCTATGCAAGAAACTACGAAATTTTCAATTGTGTGGTACATGCTGTGAAGAGCCTCCTTCAGACAGTAGAAAAGCAGTTGCTGAGCAAACCAAAGGCAGCAGAAGCAGCCATGCACTCACAGGATGCGGACCCACAGCGTATTCGACAAAGCGGCTACTGCCGCGCTCCGTCCCATAGGCGAAGAGGGTGGTCTGTCGACAATAGCGGCTTATTAAGGAATTTATTCCATATAAGATTGTACAGGAAATAAAAAAACTGACAGCTAAACAACTCATTACTTGCATGTTAATAATGGTAAATGTTAGCAAATTCCCTGCGATAACGTTTTAGTTCAATATTTTCCGTAAGTATATTTCGTAAAGCATGGGCGTCTAATTCTGTTGTTGGGAAACTGTGCCATTAACAATAGTTAACCTCGAATTTCGAGTACATAATGCTTTCAATGCTTAAAACTAAGTGCGACATAAACGTTGTTGCGCTCTTCTATATTTTGTAACAGAAATAGTGAGGAAAAATCCTTCATCATAAATTGAAATTTCAAGTGTTTTGGACTTATAAAATATTTGGGAAAGATGAACTAAAGTAAATATTTGTTATTCCTATAAGACAGAAAACAGAAAATAACAATCAAAATCTTGATTTCACACCAAAAATCTGAATTTCACTTCATTCCAAAAACCATAACCTAACTTCATTCTAAAAAACACTTTAAGATTGACAACAAATTGCAGCTCTCACCGAAAAGAATACCCTGCATCGTCCGCCGCAGTTCTCCTGCCGGCCTTGCGGGTCTGTTGAGGCAAATGTACACAAACACATGAGTGTGTCATGAACGCTAATTCCTGCTGTCACGTATGTCATTAGGGGGCTCTAAAGTGTCTCTGAAGCAGTATGTTATTTATTACATTCCCATCACAGCGTATGAATATAGCAAAATGCAGCACTCACCTTCATGAATTTTGAACATCCTGCCCAATTCTAAAATATCCTGCAACAAAAACATCGTGTTAGCTGGTCAAATGGAGGCTCAATCAAAACTCAATCATGGAGACTCAATACTTCCCCAACATGACACGCAGTAGAGTATCAAGACGTACAAAGAACAATCTTGGCCGTAACAATATCAGCAACAATCTTGCCCTTTACATTTCATCACCACTGCACAACTCTGCACAACGCTGCATGCTATATAACGCATCAGCAACAGGTGTCTCAAATTCCCACCCGGGTGAATTGCGGACACATGGGGATACACCCATAGTCACTTCCCTCGACGATTGCAGCAACGAGCACCAGCGTGAAGAGTAGCATCACCTTCATTGTACTGCGAGTGGTTGTTCTGGTCTGAAATGGACCAGCATCACCTGGTTTAATTCTGTTGTACGTTCTTCCGAATTTAACGGAAAACTTTATCCTCATTGGGATAATTTAGTGTTTTACGTGTGTTGAAGTATAGTTTTGTAACATTTTGCCAGTTGACTCTTACCTCAAGAGAATCTGTACTGTGAGCACCACCAGTTGGAGTATACAGCACGGCGTGAGTGTCCCCCTTATATGGAGCAAGTTTTGTGGTGCATGTGGTGTGGGAAGGGCGGCAGTGGGCAGTGTTGTCCTTGGCACTTCCTAGAACCTATAAAGAGTAGCTTTGAGGCAGGAACTATTGGGAGAATTTATCAGGAATTCCTGTAAATCAATTTATATATGAAACTGGATAGCAGGGTCGTACTATTTTCATAGAACAAGAAACATTTTCAATGAAAAGAAGCAATTGCCTCATTTGCAGAATGCGGCAGTGTGGTAAAAGCTTTGCGTGAGTTTCGGAAGCAAAAATAACTTCTTGATCATATATTACTGCCGGGATTGTCTCCTGAAATTATTTGCTCATGTGGAATTAACAGCGTATGGTTGACACTTTAAAAACGTCAACGAGTACTACAAAGATTTATACAGTTTCTGGAGAATGTCATTTTGTTCAGGAAATGGATTGTTCCTCAGCAAAATTCTGCATAGGACTTTTTGCCTGTGTTGACGTAATAGTGGTCATTGCTGGTAAAATTTCGGCAACAGGGAAAGCATTCGAAAATATTAGGTATATTTACTTGCAATAAAAAACAATTTATCAACAAGATTTCTACTTCTTCAATGTGAAATTTTCCCATCGCTGTTGTCTAAAAGCGCACGAAATGGAATTCAATTGCAAATTCGTTCCCCGTAGGAAATTTTTTTCATCGATCTTCATGAAGCATAGAAACACTTCATGGATGTAGGCTTGACCCTTTGGCGAATGAATAAATAGATATTTAATAATTAAGGTAAGATTTAATGAAGAACTGAACAAATATGTAAATGATTAAACAAATAACTTGGTAAATAAATAAAAAAGAAAATTAAAAATAAAAAAAGGAGGAATGCTGTCAAGTCAATATACCTATTTGCTTGAGTAAAAAATACAATACTAGAATCTGCAACGCATTAGAGTTATCACCAATGCTGTTCAACGTGGTTTGAATTGGAATGCCCAACATGAATATGCACATTTTTCATAAGGCACTTTCTTAGCTACCAAAACTCACGCTAATTTTTTTTTAGGCATAAGTTTGTTTTTTGGGGACGATTGCGATGGGTTCTTTGACTAAAAGTATAGCCTTTTGTCACTGTGAAGACCAAGTTTGGCGAAAGGAAATTACAGTTTTTCTCACTGAAATTGCCTACAGTTGAACGTTGAGAGGTAGTCACGTGATGAAATGCAGTTGTGATAAGTAGAATGGGGATTGTATTTGAACCACACTCAAAAAAGTAATGAAATCTGATGAGTGTCACAAGACGCTCGATGATAACCTCGAGTTAGCAGTGTAAATTATCGTCCAAGACGTGCTGTTTACATAGAGCACAATGATCTTCCGCAAAATTCTTAATCTTTGACCGCGTGAAAAAATGAAACTATACTTTATCAATGCCCTCATTCAGTTTCAATATAAACTTATTTCAAACTCTTTGAGGGAAGTTGATGGTTCTAATTTACAGTCGAACTTCAACAATCCTTCAGAAGATTTAGTTTGCAGCCATTGTTAAATATTTGTTATTCCTGCAGAAACGTGTTTAAATAAGGCTTAAATGCGCAGAAATTTTGTGCTGGAGAAATCGAAATGAAAAACTGTTTACCGTTCACTATCAACGATATTAAAGAGCTATTCCATTTTATGCATGAAACATATGAACTTTTTGGCAATTATATTTCCGAATGATGTTCATATAAAGTTTGTTAGGTTGATTTCTTCGTTTTGAAAACTGAGGTTCAAATTCTCTTTCGCAGAATGATCTCCTATTGAAAAATATATAGTACGAATAGGAATGTCCTCAAATGAATGATGAAAGGTTAACAGGGTTAAAAGGTTAACATCGGCATCTTTGGGATGCTTTATTTCCAATCAAGCCTGATACATATGATCTTAGCATTGTTTTTTCAAATGTCTTATAACTAACCCTATATATAGGACACCATGACGGTTCCCCCGTAAAGCCGGTACCCATTTCCGACACCTGGGTTGAGTGGGGTATTGTGCTTGAGCTTTCCCTTATACCCAACGGGGAAAATCTCCTCGCCAGCGCTGGGAACGAACCCGCGACTTCCAGCATACAAGTCCGATCCCTTAACCGCTGTGCCACGGAGAGCAGAATTGAAAATTATTGAGAATTATTAGGAGTAAAAACTATCTTCGTATTCGAATATAATAAATATTTTATTTTGTAGGATCGGAAATAATAGAAATAAAATAACTACGTGCTTGCCATATAACGAAGAGTTTTAAACGCCTAATACTTTAGGTGGTTCCAAGGTTGCTATATTTTCGAGAGTTACTACGTAACAGCTGGCAAGGTTTATCATGCAAAATGTACAAAAGGATAACTGTACTTTTGAATAATGATTGAGTTGGTATTCGATAAAATTGGTCAACCTTCGTTAGGCGTGCTCTGAAATTTTCCTGGACCAAAAATCTAATCGCGTAGGCATTTAAATTACTAGATCAGATTTCAATACCTTCATTCAAATGCAAAGACAAAGCGATACGGAAGAGCACTGTTCACAGACGCAGCTTTGTGAAGACCTCCGTCCGGGAGCAGATAGTCCACATGTGAACATGAGGACGAGTTCGGCCCGTACTTGTTGCGGTGTGAGAGGAGCTGCAACATGATACTGTGTCCGTAGCAAGGATACGTCGTTGTGACAGGGGACATGTTGTGCTACGAACAGGCGGACGGGTGCAAAAATTTTACTGCGCACCAAGGGGCATTCCAAGCTTGGAGAGCAAATGCGTCGAATGCATGGTTCCATGCGTGCAATTTCGTGCATGGTTTATTCTAGCAATTATTTTCTAGGTGCCAACCTTAAGGCATGCCTAGAATGAGATGGGTTCAGATCCTAGCTACAAAACGAGCGGATCAATAATGCCTATAGTACCACTCTTGTGTCCCCGTTCATTCCTGTCAATTAGGTGTGGATACGAATTTTACACCCCTTACCATTGTTTGCCAGCGTGTTCGTTTCTTTTCAATCATAAACCTGTGCTTGTTAGTCAGTTTGTTGCTAAATTGTACTAAAACCGAAAAATTTATTCATTTTAGGCCAGGTTCTAAGTCAGTATTCCCGTCAACTCCAATTTCTTTTTTTTTTGTATTTCCTTGTGTTCACGTTAAAAATGGTGGGCGCGGCCAACAGTCATACTTCACTCTTCATGGAGTTTATTTTAACGCACCCGATGTAGTGTCGTACCGTTCTTAGAAACTTAGTAAAATAAATGCATTTTCATTCCTATACTCTACTTCTGAGGCGATCGGAGTAAGTACAGTATGTGGTTCATCATTCGACTGCCGCTGTCGCGTTCTGTAAGACGTTACTTTTGGACATGCATACTTAGAGGCGTGAGAGAATATCAAGTTCAGGTGACTATAAGATAGATCGCTGAACATATTTTAAAATTTTTTTTAAGTCCTTCAAGTAAATAATACTTCGCGATTATTTGTTACGACAGAGTGCATTTAAATTCCATTGTGTGAGTTTGCATGAATGCTTCGGTGTATTCCTAGAGGGTAAATTTAAATGCATTTTTATTGACTGTAATTAACTTCTGAAATGAATTAAACTTTCTTGCCAATTAAAAAGTGGATACGATGCATAACAAATGTAATTTTCCTGAAGAATATTTGAATAGCTTTTGTCAAACAGGAACTGGGAAAACGATAGAACGACGTCAATGAGTTATGAAAAAACCTATAACAGTACAAAAGAAGCTTTCTACAAAAGGTTTGTGTACTGCAGAATGCAATTTCATTTTAAGAGGTTTTGATCAGAACGTTTCGTAGGCTGCGACTAGTAATGTCCACTAGCTTTTAATTTTTTGGGGGTATTTCATCATGGTCGTTTGAATCATGTCCCATGGAATCCTGCTGTAGTGAACTTCTAGTCTCTCGATTTTCGATTGCTGTCGTAGAAACAGGTCACGAGTGCGTAAGTGGACGTAGAAACGAGTAGTGTTAAATTTCGGGTGAAAAACTAGAAAGGAATTAACGATGTTGAGCCTGCTATGCTGACCATAGGTTCTGTGAATCATGATCGATGAGAAATTCTTCTAACCTTCAAAAGAAAAATCTTGAAAAAATTTCACAGTAACTGCCCTAGGTTATTTACTGTGCCGATTTCGGTTTTGAAGAAAGTGAAAACTGTTCAAAATTTTTTTTACAAATCAGGAAAAAAACTTTGCAGATTGCTGTGGTCGTTGGTACAATTTGCGAAGATGATAGTCAAATTTGTATCGAAAGTGTTTTGTATTATATATTACAGCTAACCAGAAGAGCACTTCTTTGATACATACTTAAATAACAACCATAACTAGTAACACAAGGTAAGCACTGATGGGTTTTGCCCTCCCAAAACCACCACCCAATGGGTGCGCGTCTCCACCCTCAAGTCTGCGGTGAACACAATATTTGAGGTAGAGAGATGAAGCTTTTCTTCACACGAACTCATTTCCAACAGTAGAGCGAGGTGGTGCTGATTTGATGTATTGATGTTGTTTCAGCGGAAACAGATTTAATAATTTGATTGTGTTAAAAAAAGGATAAAATCATGACTTTCGTAAAAGAAAACAACTAAATCGTTCATGTAACTGCAATAAGGATAATATCTTCAGTATTTTTGCTGGTTCATGCTCCGTAGGAAAGGAATAATTATTGGTGTATAGCAAAGCTTTCACACCCGTCCGCATGCTCCTGACGTACGAATTACTGTCCCCTGTCACAACGGTGTATCCTTGATACGGACGCAGTATAATGTTGCAGCCTCACAACCAGGAAAATGTGAGGCCTCTTGTTGACATGCACCCGGAAGAAGGCCTTCATAAAGCTGCGTCTGTGAACTGTGTTTTCTGTATCGCTTGTCCTCGAATTTATAAAGAACGTCTGATGTTTGAGCCTTTAAATTTTAATCAAACACGATAGTGCACAGGAACTTTTGTGTTCAAACTAACGGGAGTTGCAAGTTATCAGAGTTTATCTTCGTTTCCAAAATTTCTAAAATGTTTAATCTTTTTTGTATTCATTGACACACGCTGTCAGCTGTGACGTCAAATGCTAACTGAAAGTCCTTCAAGGCATTAATGATGTTAGCTTACCACACGAGCCACTAGTTACTTTACATGTTCATAACATATTTCAAGCAGATCTAGTAAAAATTCATATTCGTTTGTTCATGCAGTTATCTATTCTCGACGACGTTAGTCATTCCTAATGAATTAAGGTTGACTTGATTCGATACTTTTTGTTTTGCATAAAGTACACCACGAGAGAAAATTAAAAGTGAGTTTTTTAAGACATTAACTTTTATTCAACAAGCACTACTACGAAAATTAAAAACATTGAATTAGCAAAAACGTTCAGAAAATTCCAGATTGGGAAGAGGAGATTTTATACTTCATTTCATAAGTCCTCATTTGATAAGAGCATTTACTAATTTATGAGAGCTTGGATATATTCATGAGAGCCTTTACTAATTCATGAGCGCCTTCTTTCACTCAAGAGTACATTTCTCCATTATTACGAGTTTTTATTCATTGATGATAAGACCCTTTTCTAATTCAAGAGTATCTTTCCTAATTAAAAAGAGCCCGAATTTATTCCTGAGTGCCTGCTTTCTTTTTATAAGATTCTTTAATTATCAAAGAGAACTTTGACTTATTCAGCAGGAAGTGATTCCTCCATCAAGACTTGTATATTTTCGTTGGTATAGGTGCTATCTGACGAAAACCAGGGTCCATTCATCGGAGCCTACGTTCATATGTGAGTATTTTTATTCATTCGTTAGAGGCAAGACTATTACACGAGTACCTGAATTTTTCATAGCAACCTGGATACAGGCTCGGCCTCCTGGCGACGGATCTATATCTCTCGTGAGCGAAAATTCGAAAGACGTTTGAAATTATCCTCAAAAAACTGAAACCTTACTGTTTGTTCACGATTTATCTTTTACATTGTTTTACCAATTTAGTTTGGCTAGTAATTGCCTTCTTTTGATATGTACCAGTAACGGGTACCAAATTTTATTGTAATGCGAATAAATTATTTGAATAAATTTTCCCGTGATGACCCTAACGCATGTCTGAGATTTTAGTAACACTATGAAAAGTCAGTGAATATTTAAAATTCGCCATTAAGTGTAATTCAGTAGGATTATCCTTTCATTTCCCAAGGTACCTCCTAAGCATTTCCAAACAGCTCAAGGAGTGAAGCAGTATGATTTTAATTGATGTTTATATCGAATGGCAGAAGCAAACTCAAAGAATAAGCGACCCAAATTCGATATATTTTACAGCTTTGAGAAGTAGAGGCTTATTTTCAGGAATAGAAATAGATTTTCCCCATAAAAAGGGAATAATCAAATCGAAAACACGGTGAGCATCGCTTAAAAAGATTGCTTGAGATATTCAACCGCGTTAAATTATAGGGGCCTAGGTTATAAACAAGCTAAATATTTCTAAAATTTACGTTAGATGCATCAACGAAACAGCAGCGTGCTGTCAGAGTGATACAAGTGGGACAACTACCGCACCTCGGCCCCTTGCTTGTCTGCCCAACTGCATGGAGCGCGATCTTGGGTGTCTTCTGGTGCTGTCTCAGGTGTTTTCAGGCCAGGCTGTCGTGATGTTATACAGGCTCTCGTGATGTTATACAGGCTGTTGTGATGTTATACAGGCTGTCGTGATATTATACAGGCTGTCGTGATGTTATACAGGCTGTCGTGATGTTATACAGGCTGCCGTGATGTTATACAGGCTGTCGTGATGTTATACAGGCTGCCGTGATGTTATACAGGCTGTCGTGATGTTATTCAGGATGCCGTGATGTTATACAGGCTGCCGTGATGTTATACAGGCTGCCGTGATGTTATACAGGCTGCCGTGAATGTGTCCAGGCTGGCGTGAATATATCCAGGCTGCCATGAATGTGTCCAGGCTTCCGTGAATGTATCCAGGCTGCCGTGAATGTGTCCAGGCTGCCGTGAATGTATCCAGGCTGCCCTGAATATGTCCAGGTTGCCATGAATGTATCCAGGCTGCCATGAATGTGTCCAGGCTTCCGTGAATGTATCCAGGCTGCCGTGAATGTGTCCAGGCTGCCGTGAATGTTTCCAGGCTGCCGTGAATGTGTCCAGGCTGCTGTGAATGTACCCAGGCTGCCGTGAATGTGTCGAGGCTGCCGTGAATGTGTCCAGGCTGCCGTGAATGTATCCAGGCTGCCGTGAATGTGTCCAGGCTGCCGTGAATGTATCCAGGCTGCAGTGAATGTATCCAGGCTGCCGTGAATGTATCCAGGCTGCCGTGAATGTATCCAGGCTGTAGTGGATGTATCCCGGAACCCGTAAACGTATCCGGGCTGAAGTGAAAAACTCCGGGCAATAGCAGATGAATCTATATTGATATTAACGTACGTGTCTAAGTTACCATGAATCAGTTTCAATTACCATGAAACAATTGTCATGAATCAATTACCATGTTACCTTGAATTAATTTTGTACGAATGCAGGCTGATATGAATGAAACCAGGCTACCCTGAATGAATCACGCCTGCCATGCATATATCCAAACAATCACGCATAAATCAATGCTGATACTTTTGGATCAAAGTAGCTGAGAATCAATTTAAGCCACCACCAAAGAATGTAGGTTATTACGAATGAGTTCATTCCAAGATAAAAAATCCTAAACTCTCGTAAATATTCTAAAAATCCTTGCTAAATTCAGATATGTTAAATCCAAGCTGCTAGAAAATGAGAAAAGTCTATGAACATTTTTCACTTTCATTCAGTTGTGGGACCAAAAGTACTTGCTCATTCAAAATTTTATATTCAATTAATACTCGATACTCTAGCAGATTAAAGCTTGTGGTCTATTAAATGTTTTATTCTTTACCATTTGTCTTTATTCGTAAATTTAAAGGGGTATGGAACAACCGCCGCCTGGCCATGGTCAGGTGTCCCTCTGAAGATCTGTGTTCGTGTGCGACAAAACATGCTGAGAATGGCTAAAAATGCTTACCCTAGAAATGACGAAAGTGTAACTAAAGTTTTTGGTACAGATGCTAGCGCCAGAACAATGATGGCCAACAACAAAAAAACAACATCAAAAGTTAAAGACCTGGAAAAGCTCTACCGTTAACAACAGAGTGTGTTGTGTTGCAAGCCTTGAATAAATGGCTTCAAGTTCATTCAGATAAAGATAATGAATTTTGAATAGCTATCCAATTTGCTCTGATGACTAGTTCCAAGTTTGAATTCTGTGAAAGTGATGCTGTTCATCTTGTTTATAGAGCGGATGGCATTACCTATGAACCCAAAAATTACAAACATGTTAAAGTTATAAAATGAAACAATTTTTATATACGCTAATGATTTCGCTGTATTAATCTGGAACTGTAGATCAGCCAATTGAAAATTAATGGAATTAATTTTACCTTAGCTAAACTAGACTGCGCCAATCTCATTCTAAGTTTCAATAAAAGTTATCTGGACACTGGTGAAAAAATAGGATTGAAGATTCATTCATACATTCACTACGGAAAAGTAAAAGAAAGTACGGACACATCAGAACACATGCCATAGAGACTAATTAGAGTGCTACTGTAAATCACGATCAGACAGAAAGCCCTTTCAACTGAATTATTAAAATGCAGAAAATGTGTTATTTTAGGAACGGTTTACAGGCTCACAGCAGCCTGTCACCTGTCCTTTGTGAATTAGATAATTAGCATAATAGAACTATGCGTTTTATAGTCGGTATGTAATAACTAGTGACGATTTTGTTATGACTATATCAATAATGAAAACGACAAACGAACATTTAACTATTTCAACAGAATGGGCTCTAAATCCTTGTTTCCTATTAAGTTTAAATCCACCCTTATTTTGTAAGGCTCTGCCCCGAACTTGAATATATGACACACTAACTTCTTATTTCTATGATCATTTATTTGTATTTCAAATCGAAAAATTTTTCACTGTTGCCTTTACCCCAGAGTGAGTTCAAGCGTAGTGATTTCGATGCACGAATAAAAAATTTCGAAAATTTCGTAACAGATGAAAACACATCATCCCTTTTAAAGTTGTAGATTTACACGACATCAATACAAGAAACCTTAACTGAGCGATATTAAATACGACTTATGCTATAAATACTGCGCATGATCAAAGCTGCCCGAGCATCACACTCACAAAAAAGGAGAAGGCTTTAAGAACTCAAAAGATCTTCATAAGTATTGAACAACATCGAACGTGCTTCCCATCTCTTTACAAAGGGAGTTCAAGTTCAAAGAAGAAGCGCAAAAGAATTCAGGAATTACGTAACAAACCAGACAAGACACTCAAAAAAAAAAATCCCTTCAAGCTAAAACTTTGCGAGTTCAGAAAATTATCATATAGAGTCTACGAAATTATATTCACCAAAACAAAAAGGATGTAACGAGGTAACTTGAGTTTAATTGTTCCTGAAACTATTAATTATTCAACGAGAAAGGCGTTGAAAACTTTTTCAAACGATTATTCATTGTGTTGGTAGAAACGTGACCGATATTATCTTTCTCGATCAAATTTGATATTTACACTGCGAGAAGAAAATTCAAAGAAATAATTGTTCGTTCATTTTTACTCAACCATCCGCATTCTATATTTTTGAATGAACAAACAATTTAAATATAAAATAAAATAGATTGAAAGCATTTAAAGCAGAAGTATTAAAATCGAAAGCTAATGTAATACTCCTAATCTTCTCACATTTGTTGAGTCATTCTCTTTTTGTAGGAATTAACTCAGACTGTTAGAAAATCTCCTAACTAATTATAAATTTATGAACTTTGTGATAAAAATAATGTTAAGAATTATAGAACAGTTTGTGTCCACAAATTTCTACACAAAATATTTGGAATTTTTTCCCTCTGTGGACTCTTATTTCAAACGAAAATATTTTTACGATGAAACACTTGACGGCTACTGATCTAAAATAAATGGTACTGCATGCCATTCTGTATTATCTGAAGTACCTTTACTCTAAATTCAACGCAGAGAATACTTTTTTCATTGCATACCGCGAAGCGTTTGACTGTGCTGATGACTCATGTTGCTCCTGAAGCTCCTATGTTACGACACTGGAAGAGTTGCTCACTGATGGTTTGAATAACACCTGACGAATCGCTATAAAATAGCTGAAATCAGAACTCCCACTCGGAACTTCTAACTTTACCTGTATAATTTCAGGAGCAAAACTTTACATTATGAGGGCAATAAAGATCCAACACAATTTTTAATTTGGCCACGAAACAAAAAAAAGCATACTCCTTTACAACCGCAAAACTTGATTTCAATGCAATTTCCTCTTCATTGGAAAAGGCTTGGAAATCGATGCTTTCCGACACCTATGTGAAAAACTGCTACGAAGCATTTGAATAGAGTTGTGGCTGGATGCCATTTTTTGCTTTAGATGTTGATTATTCTACCTTATCAGAACTAGGTGACTCCTTCCTCTCGATATTTCAAAATGAAAAACCTAATGTTCTGATCAGAAGCTAATCCTGAATTGATTCTTGAGCGTACAGTTCTCGCTTGCATCATGGCGTGCGTAAGCAAATTAAATCAATATCACTTTCGTTCTGTGGTGCTAGGTAAATTATTCAATCAGTGGTGAGTACTTTTAAGTGAAGTATAGTGGATAGGAAAAACTGTTAACGTAGAATAACGCTTCCACGATATGCCCTAACTGAACTTGTCGAACCTACAAGGGCAGTAGTTACACCTAGGCCTTTTCATTGTAGTGGTTCTGAGGAATAATTTTACTAACGATTTGCTTGTGGAAATAAGTTTAAGAGATTGAATAAGTTGTTCAAATGGTGTACAAAATCAGATGTTCCAAACGTTTTTGTTCAATCATTGACATAATAATTTTGATACCTCTGAACGTTTCGTACTGAGGATCTTTTTGTCAATAGACATTTGAAAAACCATTGTTTTTGCAATGAAGTACACGTACATGATGTGATTTCTTGAAAGTTAATACGTATTGTAATCAGGTGTGTAGAGGACTTAGCAAAAAGTAGCTAACAATCTTTATTTTATTTAACTTCATTTTTTATAACTTTATTTTCATTTTAAAAGTTTTATTTCTAGTTTAAAGCAGCGACTTAATAATAATTTCATTGTTTTACCGTCAAGTCAAATATGTTATATCGTCAATTTTCAATAAGAAAATAAAATTCATAAAATTTTTAGAATATAAACTTATACTCTTTTTTATTTATTCACCTGGCCGCAAACTCTTCAGACGTGACGCGGGTACATGTCTGCTCCTGCGGTATTTCAGGAGTTCATGGAAAGAAGCATTGATTTTTAATAAAGATCTCGCATGTAAAATTGCTAGAGCCTCTGCATGGAGTAATGAAGACTACTTGAGTCGTCAAAAGCATTCGGCTATCGTTGTAAGGGCGTTTGGCAGCTCTTATCGAAACAGATGGATGGCATTTCTAATGTCTCTTGAAAAAATTTTTATCCAAATTCAAATTATTTCTGGATTTCGAAAACATAACTCTTTTTATACTCCAATATTTCTTTTTTCTCTAATTCATGAACCGATTTCCTTTCAATACATTTTAAATTACAGAAACTTGATGCTTTATAACTTGCCATTGTTGGCAAAAGTTTTATGGAATGGAGTGTGTTCAATAAAACATTGTGAAATGGAGGGTGAACACGAAAATATAACTTCAGGTGATCAAAATCTCCTTTAGCTGTAAGGTGTTTGTGTCTGAAACGGTCATACATCAACTGTAGTGTCACTTATTGTTCTCACGAATGAAGCGATGGTCATAGTACTAGTTCACTCCTACATAATGCCAATATTCGTTTTCTGTCACATGCTTGCATTTAAAAAAATATCGTAAGCGAGAACAGCTATTAAATCTGTATGGCGATATGAACAAGCCGGGAACATGAATGGTCGTTTGAGAGCGCAGTTATTTGAAGGTGACTGAAATAGAATATCCGATTCGTTAAGTCACGCCAGAGAACCATAGCTCATGAGAGGGAAACTCGACTAGAGTGAAATTTGTCATCAATCGTAAAACAAGTCTACCAAAGAGGGTTCGATCATCAATATTTAGCTAAGAAATATTTTTTATTACTATAATTTTTGCAACGACCTTACGTAAAATTACGTGTTCGGCAGAAAATATCCGCAATGATAAGTTCCCCTCGCACGAGCAGCAAAAGATACTACGAGAAAGCTTCAAAATAGTGGGCAAGCTAAGAACACAAATCATGAGAATTCTTTTTCTAATTATAGAGACTAGTTCTCCCGCTGAAACTATCCAGAGTGAATGACAACTCCAACAGTTACCTAATAATCAAGAATGTTTCTTGAAATAGTTCAACTGAAAAATTGATTATTATAAATTGTTCGCAGTATGTTATTAATACAGGGTAAAAACACCAAATGATTTCGCTGTTTATTAAACTGAAAAAAATTAGAAAATAGTTTTCACAATGAAAAAATTGGAAGCCAATCTGAAAAATAATAATCTCATGAATCATCAACCTAGCCTATAAGAGAACAGTAAAATTTTTTCCTTCTGCAGTGCATGCTGTAGGAGACAGCAGCATGCAGTTGCTGAGCAAATCAAAGGCAGCAGAAGCAGCCACTCACAGGATGCGGACCCACAGCGTATTCGTCAGCGCTGCAACTGACGTGCTCCGTACCATAAGCGAAAAGGGTGGTCTGTCGACAATAGCAGCTTGTTAAGGAATTTATTCTACATTCGAATGCACTGGAAATAACATAACTAAAGGCTAAACAACACATTACTTGCATGCTGATGGTGGTTAGCAAATTCCCTACGATAACTTTTTAGTTCATTACTTTCCGTGGGCATATTTCGTGAACTTTTGGCGTTTAAATCTTTTTTGGGAAATTGTGGCATTCAAAATAATTAACCTCGAATGTCGAGTACATTATGCTTTCAATGCTTAAAACTCCATGCGACATAAACGTTGTTGCGCTCTTCTATATTATGTAACAGAAATAGTGAGGAAAAATTCTTAATCCTAATTGATATAACCCTAAATTGAAATTTAAAGCGTTGTGGACTTCCAAAATTTTGAAGAAAGATGAAATAAACTAAATATTTGTTATTCTTATGAGATAGAAAGCAGAGATTTAAACCAAAATCTTGATTTCATACCAAAAATCTAAATTTCACTACATTCCAAAAACTAAAACTTAACTTCATTCAAAAAACACGATATTTTAGGAATAACAATAAATTGCAGCTCTCACCGTAAAGAATACCCTGCATTGTCCGCTGCAGTTCTCCTGCCGGCCTTGCGGGTCTGTTGAGGCAAATGTACACAAACACATGAGTGCGTCATGAACGCCAATTCCTGCTGTTACGTATGTCACTAGGAGGCTCTAAAGTGTCTCTGCAGTGTTATGTTATTTATTGCATTCTCATCGCAGCACATGAATATAGCAAAATGCAGCACTCACCTTCATGAATTTTGAACGTCCTGCCCAATGCCGCAATATCCTGCAGCGAAACACATCGTGTTAGCTGACAGTACGGAGACTTAATCAAGCATAATATTTTCCACAACATGACTAACAATAACGTAACAAGACTTATAGAGAACAAACTTGACCTTCTCAATATCAGCAACAATATGGCCCTTTATAATTCTTCAACTCTGCACAATTCTACACAACGCTGCACAACGCTGCACAACTCTGCACAACACTACAATATTTTGCTATCGCTGCCTGCGGCTCAAACACCACAGCCAGCGGTGTCTTCCAACACCCACCTGGGCGATGACACATGTGTAGTCGCTCCCCTCGACGACTGCGGCAACAAGCACCAGCGAGAAGAGTAGCATCGCCTTCATTTTGCTGCGAGGAGTTGTTCTTATCTGAAATGGACCAACATTATCTGGTTTAATACTGTTCGTTTATCAGATTTAACGAAAAAGAGGTTGTTCTCAATTGACATAATTAAATATTTCAAGTTTGTTGAAGTAAAGAACTTTAACATTTTGCCTGCAGACGCTTACCTCAGGAAAAACTGAACTGTTAGCACCACCAGTTGGAGTGTACAGCACGGCGTGTGTGTCCCCCTTATATGGGGCAAGTTTTGTGGTGCAGGTGGTGTGGGAAGGGCAGCAGGTGGCGGTGTTGTCCTTGGCGCTTCCTGAAAGCTAGTTAAGACTAGTTTTCAGGCAGGAAATATTTAGAAAATTTATGTGGAATTCCTAGAAAAAAGTTTATATGAAACTGGAGAACAGAGTCGTGTTATTTTCAACGAACGAGTAACATTTTCGATGTAAAGAAGCAAATACCTTGTACGTAGAATGCGCCAGTGTGTGATATGAGCTTTATGTGTTTACCTAAGCAAAAAAAAATTCTTCTTGATCATTTATTACTGTCAGGTGTGTCTTCTGAAAGTTTTTCGCACGAATGTGTAATTTACTGAATATGATTGTTCTTTTTTTAAAACGTTTTACTACGAAGATTCTTAGTTTCTGGAGAATATCCTTTTGTTGAGTAAATGGAATAATCCTGAGCATAATTCTGCATTGGATTTTATGCCTCTCATGACGTAATAGTGTTCACGCTGTTGGCAAAAATTTCAACAGCTATGAAATACATTCGAGAATATTAGATATATTTATTTACAATAAAAACAATCTATCAACAAGATTTCTACTGTTTCAATGCGGAATTCTCCCATCATCTTTGTCTAAAAGGGCGCAAGAGCGACTTTAAATGCAAATTTATTCCCCGATGTAAATTTTTGACATTGATCTTCATGAAGCTTAGAAACACCTCATGAATGAAAGTTTGTTCCTTTGGCGCTACAGCGTGCTCTCACCAACGTTCCAAAAATTAATGAATGAGTAACTAGAAAAATAAATTAAAATACAATTAGAAAATAAAGGAATAAATCAATATATAATATGCAAACGAATAAAAAAAATGAACAAACAAATAACGAAGAAAATAAAGAAATAAAAGAGAGGGAGAATGCTGTCATGCCAATTTACCTACTTTCTTGAATAATAAAATACAACACTGGATTCTGCAATAGATTGGAGTTAGTGTGAATTCTGTTCAACGCGGTTTGAATTGGACAGCCCAACAGTGACATGCATATTTTTTACACATAAGCTACAGTTTTTAGCTAACAAAACTCGCCATAAATTTATCAAGTAGAAGTATGTTTTTCGGGGACGAGTGCGCTGGGTTCATTGACTGAAAATGTAACCATTTGGTCACAATAAAAACTAAGTTTGGCGACAGTAAATTACGGGTTCTCTCCGTAAGATTGCCAACAGTTGACCGTGGAGAGGTGGTCACGTGATGAAAAGCAGTTGTGATAGATAAAAAGGGGCTTGAATTTGAATCACACTCACAGAAGAAATGACATCTGATGAGTGTCTCAAGATGCTTGCGGGTAACCGTGAGTTATCAGTGCAAATTATCGGCCAAGGCGAGCTGGTTGCATGGAACCTACGAAGATCTTACGCAAAATTCGAAATCATTGACCGCGTGACCCAAGAAAAATGAAACCAAAATGTTATCACGGGCTTTATTGAGTTTCATGACGAATTTGCTTCTAACTCTTGGGGAAAAGCTGATGGATATACTTTAAACTCGGGCTTCAAAAATCCATCAAGAAATTTAGCATGCAGCCATTGTTATATCATTGTTATTCCACGAGGAACGAGTTCAAATTTGGCTGAAAAGTACCGAAACATTTCTCGGAAGTAGTAAAAGTGAAACAGTTTGTCGTTTCCTAACGATGGTATTAATGAATTGTTCCATTTTGTGCACAATATATACGAACTTTTCCTAATTATATTTCAGAATGATATTCTTGTTGAGTTTTTATAGTGAACTCTTAATTTTGAAGGCAGAGTTTCAAATTCTCTTCCATAAAGTCATCTCCCTTCAAAAAACGTTTATTGCTAATGTAAAGCTTTTCCAATTAATGATAATTGTTTTGAACATTAGTGGTTGTACGAATGATTATCCTGTACGAATATCGTTAACTTTTCATTTTGCAGGAAAATATTGAAAATAGTTGAAGTCAAATATCTGCGTGCTCGCTATAAAACGAGGAATGTAAGCGCCTAAAACTTGTGGAGACTCCAAGGTAACGATATTTTCAAGTGTTCAGACGTCACAGCTGACAAGGTTTATCAAGCAACATGTTCAGGAGGATACCTGTACTTTTGAGGAGTGATAAAGGGAAGTATTCGGTGAAATCTGTCAACCTTCGTTAGACGCGAACTGAAGTTTTCCTGGACCTAAAAACTAATCGCACAAGTTTCAAATTTATTAGTTTAGATATCAGGAGCTCCATTCAAAGACAAAGCGATACGGAAGACCACAGTTCATAGACGCAGCTTTGTGAAGACCTCCGTCCGGGAGCAGATTGTCCACATGCGAACATGAGGACGAGTTCGGCCCGTACTTGTTGCGGTGTGAGAGGAGCTGCAACATTATACTGTGTCCGTAGCAAGGATACGCCGTTGTGACAGGGGACATAGTGAGTCAGGAACAGGCGGACGGGGGCAAAAATTTTACTACGCACCAAGGCTCATTCCAAGCGTGGAGAGCAAACGCGTCGAATGCATGATTTTATCCATGAAATTTCGTGGATGGTTTGCTCCAGCAATTAATCTGAGAAATGAAATACGTGGAGTGAGATTAGAGGCTCAATTCTTAAGTACTAAGAAGTAGTATCAATAATGTCTAGTACCACCCTTGTTCCCCAGTTCATTCCTGTCAATGAAGCGTGGATACAAAATTTATCCCCCCAACGCAGTTTAAATTTTTCTTTCACCTTAAACTTATACTTGTTCATCAGTATGTGGCCAAATTATGTCATTTATTCATTTTAGCCAAGTTTCTGAGTCTGAATTCCTCCTAGTTCTAATTTCTAAGTTGCGTTCTATTTTGTAGAAGTTAAAAAAAGATGAACTCTGCCTACAGCAACACTTCACTCATCAAGAAGTGGCTTTTCACGCACTCGATGTATTGTGATTTTGCCCTTAGAAACTTAGGAAATTGTAATAAATGCATTTACCATTTGATTTACCTAAATTCAGAGGCAATCAGAGTGTAGAGTCCCACATTCGACTGTTGCTGTCTTGCTCCGTTAAACGTTGCTCTTGGAAATGCCTGTGAAGTGACATGAGGGATTATCAAGTCTAGGTGACTTTTTAAGTACATAAAGTTAATAATAATGCAGTATTGTTTGTTTTACCGAGTACAGGTAAATTCTATTTTATAAATTACCCTTAAATGTTTGGGTTTATTTTTGGAGGGTATATTTAAACACAATGTTTGTGTCCATAATGAACTTGTGAAGAGAATTTACCTACTCGCAAGTTCAATCGTGGATATGATGAGTAGCAAGTATGACCCTCGTGAAGAATGCTTCGCTATCTTTTTCCAAACCCGAACCTAGAAAATGATAGAGCTATGTTAATAAATAATGGAAGAGCAACTAATATCTATACGAAAAAAGTTTTCAAAAAAACTTGTATTGAATGCCATTTCATTTCAACAGTGTTTGAATACGTCACTGCTGTAACGTTTTTGCTGCGAAAAGTAATGTCTACCTATCTTTGAATTTTTTTTTGGTATTTCCCCATGGTCATTCGAATCACTTGCCATAAAACATTGGTTTTTTGAGTTGTTGTCGTTTCTCGATTATATTGTCGTGGAAGCTGGTCGAAAAGGGCCATGGAAACATAAAGTGTTGGATTTCGATGAAACGTCGAAAGATCTGCGATGTTGTGCCAGCTTGACAGAACTATGGAACCTCTGAATCATGATCGACTAGAATTTCTTATAACCTTTAAAAAAAATCTTGAAAACTTTTCACAGTAGCTGTCCGAGATTATTTATAGAGCCAATTTATTTTCTGAAGAAAGTAACTAAACTGTCGGAAGTCTTTCATACACGTCAGGAAAAATACTTTGTATATTGCTGTGGTCGTTGTTGCAATTTGCGAAGGTTACTGTCAGATTCGAATAGGAAGTTTTAGTGTTATATATTAATGATAAATGTATTACATAATATATTCCCTGCTGCGGTGAACGCAGTAATTGGGGTCAACAGATACTGATTTGGTGCATTGATGCTTCAGCTGAAACGGGTCAAGAAACTCGATGAGACGTTCACTGGTTCCACGCGGTTCAAATTACAATAAATAAGTACGATTAAATAGTTTATTAAACTGCATCAAGGATAACATGTACAGTATTTTTCCTCGTTCATAAGCCGTAGGAAATGAATAATTACGAAAATTTTACACCCGTCCGCCTGTTACTGAAACATACTATCCTTCGTCACAAGGGTGTATCCTTGTGAAGGACACAGCATTATGTTGCAGCTCCTGTCAATGAGGAAAAAGTTCTACCTCTTATTGACATCTGGACTTTCTGCTCCCGGAAGAAGGCCTTCACAAAGTTGCGCTTGTGAACTGTGTTTGCCCGTATCGCTTGTCCTTGAATTCAAAAAGAACGCCTGTTGTCTGAGCGCATAAATTTTGATCTAACATGATAATTTTTCAAATTCAAAGAAACTCCTGTCCGCGAACTAACGGGAGCTGCAAGGTATCGGAGTTTATCTTCGCTTCTCAAATTTCTCAGAGACGTTTAATCTTTTTTATTCATTCATTGAAATACCCCGTCAGCTGTGACGTCAAAAGCTATCTGAAAGTCCTTCAAGGCTTGACGACGTTAGCCTCTCATGCGAGCCACTATAGTTACTTTACACGTCCGTACAATATTTCAAGTAGAATGGGGAAAAATTCATGTTCGGTAATAAAATTATCTAAACATAAATGGATTCTCGATGCTGTTAGTCATTTCTGATATATCATGGGTCACTTGATTCAAAACTTTTTGTATATCATAAAGTACACCACAAATGAAAGTTAAGAGTAAGTTTTTAAAGTATAAAATTTCATTAAACAAACCTAACTAGATACGTGAAAAAACGGAATTGGCAAAACATTCATAAAATTGGAAAATGGAAGAAGAGAATATTGTACTTCATTTTATTTCATAAGTCTTCATTTCATAAAGAACATTCATTTATTCATAAAAACCTGGATTTATTCATGAGTGCCAGTTCAAATTTATTAGGTCTTTCTTTTTTTCACGAGTAAGTGCATGTTTCCGTAATTAATTAGGAGCATCTATTCATACATAAGACCCTGAATAATTATTGAGTGTACTAATTCATGGGAATCTGAATTTATTCTTGAGAACATGCCTTTTTTTCATAAGAGCCTTTAATCATTAATGAGAACTTGGATTTATCCATTAGGATCTAAATTCCTCCATCAGCACTTGGATCTATTCATCGGTTTAGGTGCTAACTCATGAAAACTTAGGTTCATTCATAGGAGCCTAGATTCTTTTATTTTTGTTTTAGTTCATTCGCACAAGGCTGGATTATCACATGAGTACCTGAATTGAACATGTGTGCTTGAAATATTCATGCCAATCTGGAAACATGCCCGACATCCTGGATATGGACCTATGTATCTTGAGAACGTAAATTTGAAAAAGTTAAAACCTATCGGTCTAAAACTGAAACATAGTTCTATGTCTACGATTTATCTTCCATATTCTTTTAAAAAGTTTTTTAGGCTCATAATTGCATTCGTTTACTGTAATATTTACTGTAAAAATGTATTATTTTCATTAATATTTACTGCAAAGTAGGTTGGTAGTTCCAAACTTCAATAATTTATTGGACACAGTCAACATTCAGGAATTTCCCATAGAAATTGTCGCATACTTTCGTCTCCTTCTCATTCAGCAATTCTAGATCATTGTCAGCAGTTCAATCATCCTTTTAAAACATATTATTCCTCTTCTCTATGTACCACAAGTAAAAACTCTTCATATTTTGGAATCTTTGTTCGTATCCACTCATAAGTCCAACCTAAATAAAGACTTGATTGCAGTTAAATTGTTCATTGCTTCAACCTACTGACATATTTCTGTGGGTGTTTGCACGCGTCTGTGTGTCAGGTTCTTATGTGTAAATGTATGATTGTTTGTGCTTTTACATGTGTGTGTAAGTAAAGCAATGAAGGTGTGTGTCAGTTCTACTGCGCTTGAACCAGGATTCGGATCAAAGTTTTTGTGGATGTTTCTTTACTTATTTTATTGACTTGTTCATTTTCTAAGTATGACCTATTTTTGATGTTTCATCGCTGAAGAAGGAGTAATAATATTCCGAAACGTTTGCCATAAAAATTATAAAAATATTAATTTTACACTGGTTTTTCTTTTTATCTTACGCGTGAGATTCCGTAAGAATCGACCTATCGAAAATATAAATTCACATATTGTTAGCAATTGAGTACCGGAAGTTGAAATTCAATCTTATCCGATGGAGGATGCTGTTTCCTCCTTTCCTCCATTTTTTTCTTCTTGTCGCAGGAGAGCTGGAATAATTGTCGTGCCTGGAGAGTAACCCTCAAGTGTGTTTATTAATTTACAGTATAAATATTTTCAGGGATGTTCAAGAACGTTCGCTCCAGCTGTGCACAGCTGAGAGTTTTCTAAAGCACAATTCAAGGAGCTTCATGTACAAAGTAATGAAGTGTTGCCGCCGAAGTGAGATGCACTCAACCAATCAAAGGCGTGCAGGAACGAGCAGGAACATTGCATCCACAGGAACACGGATGGCTACAGACATATAGGGTATAATTATTTCGGTCCTATAATGAATACAACGCGGATTATTCGAAGACAATTCTCCAGTGATATGCCTCAAAGTACTAGCCAGCTCAACTATGTTATTTCGTCATTATATCCTTGAGTTTTAACAGGTGTGTAGGGATAGCTGTGAGCAATAGGTAGCGTCGAACCAAAGGCGTGAGCTCGTCGAGAGCCGTTGATTGCAGCTACATATATTTGGACTAAGAGAGTCTTTGCTCTTCTCCTTAGAGCAAGACAAGCTGTTGATATCGTGAGTTACGCTGAATGCTGCTTTATTAGCTTGAGGTACAGACTATTGAGAGGGGCTGCGTGCTCATGAGTAAGGGGAGAGGTTTTTCTGCAAGAGTCAATGCAAGAGTGGTGCAAGAGTCAATGTGACGAGGTCCTTCCGAGGGCCTTTTAAATAAAATTCACTCTGAAGCGCCGAACTGGAGTCTAAGCCAACCGCGGTGGTGACTCGTTGTATGGTATTCGTACGAGACCGCTCGCTGTAGGAACATAGCGAAGGTAGCCGCTGAAACACGATGTGGACGCTCTGTGCTTATCCACGCAGGTTCGGGTTCAGGACCACCCAACTCGTTGTTTCTTACCGATTTCTATTGCAAGTACTCTTGGTTCATGAAAGATCGAAAAAATAAAAAAACAAGAAAGCCAAATAGGTGGAATTCTTATGTCACCTCCACAAAAATTGTGAACCTCATAGCACCGTAGCCCAGTAGTTATACACACGACTCGGAAAATAATAAACAGCAAGTGTAAAACAATGTAAATAAAAAGTACTGCATGCGTCATTGTTTCGATACGAATATTCCTTGATATTTATTCTGAATACACTTGCGACTTGTTCCCTATGAATCTGCAGGGCTTACTGAAAATTTCCATCTCAATTTCAACGCAGTGTATAAGCATTCAGCAACAATGTTTCTGAGACGCAAACTCTGCACCTCAAACGATATTAACACCCTAACTATGTAGTGTGATATTTGGATATCACTAGGTGAAATGCTCAGCGACTTATCGAAAAACATTTCAATTATTTCACTGCTTTTTAAAGTTGATTTTAACGTACGTCGTATAATACGACCGTGAAATTATATTTGTAATCCTTCTTTAAAAGAATATAAATTCATTCGAGTAGTAAATCCGATTTATCAATTGTTCTTCTTAAAGGGTAACCTAACGGTTGCCACTGTGCCAGCGTGGTCAATATGTTGAAGCTCTCTAAGTTTCTTTCATAATGGTTAAGTGAATAATAGGGTGCTGAATTTCTCTATGAATAAAATGGTCAATCAAGTAGGTTAGGGTAAATGGAGAAAATATTTCATGAAATTGACCAATGAGTTTCATGAACACGGTAGCATCGCAAGCAGCATTCAGGAGAATGATACAAACACAAAATTCACTCAGTGTTTATTAATTAAAAAAATAAAAACCAAACAGGTGAGCAGTAAACGGAAGAGTGAACATTTCAGGATGAAACGGCCTCTGCGGGCCGTCCTTCAGACAACGAAGGCTGCTCGCTCAGATGGTCTGAAGACAGCAATAGCAGCCGGTGTTGGGATGTGGGCCGGACGCATATTCTTTACTGCCACACACTGAGCGCTCGGTGCCTCTAACTATGACTTGCAATTCCTGTCGGCAGGAACAGTGCATCAAGAAACTTGCTTTGAATAATTATGCATGGATGTATAATACTAAATGTAAGTGCAGCAACTCATGCATGAGTCTTGCGTGGTGTTGAGGCGCAGTGATTAGACTCATCACTGCGCCTCAACACCACGCAATGATAAGCGTTGGACTTCCTGTTATTTAGTTCCTCTGAGAGTCTTCATGGATGTTTGTTCAAAATTCTTTACGTCTGCATTGGTCTTTGTCGAATTCAGTTACTCATAATTTACTTCCGTACACACTTCTTTAAATATACAATAATACAATGTAGATCAATAACAACACTTTCATTTTGTGGTTAAAAAATATTGAATAACTAAAACCTGTAATTGCATCTTCAAGGCTACAGACACAAGAGTTCTACCAGTAGGCATACTTCTAGCATTAGGAGAATAGCAGATCTTGAATAAAACTTTACAAATCCTTAGCAACTGCAACGGCAAAGGCAAAACGTATCCCCTTCGCAATGAACTTTTTTAAAATTCTTACCCTAAATATCACCCAGCAGTTTCCGCTGCATTCTTCTTGCCGTCCTTCAAGATCTGTTGAAACAAATTAGAACAAACACATGAGCGCTTTATGTACAGAAGTTCCTTCCTGCTTCCAGATATGTCAATGTAAGACTCTGAAATAGCACATCCTAATCTCGAGGAGTATACGAGTATAGCCCCATTACTATAGCCCCTACCTTCTTGTGTCCCAAGCGTCCTTTGCACTTCCACAGCTTCCTGCAAAAAATGACGCGTCGTGTTAGCCCGACAAAAAAATATTTGAGCTCATATCTCAAACGAACATAGTTCACATACGATGGATCAGGAAAACAGACCAGAAATTCAGAAACGTTCTTAGCCTGCAAAAGTTCCCAACAAGCAAAAAGTTGCCAGCGCTCTAACGTCCCATGCAGCGAGCGGTGGTCTCCAACACCCACCTCTCCGGCCTCCTCCATGTAGACATGATGTCCCTCGACGACTGCGGCAACAAGCACCAGCGTGAAGAGTAGCATCGCCTTCATTTTGCTGCGAGGGGTTTTTCTTCTCAGAAATGAACAACCGCTCTATAGAGAAAAACTTTTTTACTTTTTCCTGGTTAAACAATAAATAAACGGGGCATCAATCTGTTTATTTCAACATACGAGTATATTCGATCGAGCGTAATTCCGTTACCTATTACAAAGAGACTAACCTCAGGAAAAGCTGAACTGTTAGCACCACCAGTTGGAGTGTACAGCACGGCGCGTGTGTCCCCCTTATATGGAGCAGGTTTTGTGGTGCAGGTGGTGTGGGAAGGACGGAAAGTGGTGGCCGTCCTTGCAGCTATCTGTAAACAATAGATAATTTCCTGGGGTCCAGGAAGAACTTTGAAAAATCTTACTAGAAACAGTTATAACTGGATAGAATAGGTTTAAAGTATTCATGTGGACGAAAACATATTCTTTCTTGTGCATTTAATGCGTTTTGGAATGTGTCCTTTGATGCTCGAATAGGTAGACGGTCTGAGTATAAATTTCTTGATGTTTGTAAATAAATACGAAAATTTTTTTGTATAACTTTTTTTCACATCTGTATTCTTAAGGTTTGCCGAACAGTTTTGCCTGCTAAAGATTGCAGTGCTTGCCTAGAACAGTTCTCAACGGCACGTGAAATATTCCTCGAAAGAGTTCGCGATTGATTTTTTTTACGTTTGTCATAGATTATATTTTACCCCAGCACGAATATTGAGTTGCTTTTTGCTTGAGTTTGCCTCTGCCATCCGATATAGCCTTCAATTTAAATCATTCTGCTTCACTCATTAGTGCGGTTTCGAAATACTTAGACGGTACTGGGGAGTTGAAAGAATAATTCTACTGAATTAAAATTAATGGTGAATTTTAAATATTTGCTGGTTTTTCATAGTGTTACAAAGATCTCAGACTAGAGTTTGGCACATCAGGGTAAATTTTTTCAAATAATTAATTTATTCGCAAGACAAGAAAATTTGCATCAATAGACCCCGTTACTGGTACATTGTTTTAATATTTACAATATATATCCATGGAAAACACAATATTCATAGTAAATATTACACCAAATGAAGGCAATTTTGAGTCAAACTAAATTTTTCAAACATTGTAGAATGTAAATCGTGAACAGAAAATTAGGTTTCAATTTTTAACGATAATTTCAATTCGCATTTTCATTCTAAAGAGACATAGATCTACCTCAATGATGCCAGGCATGTATCCAGGTTGCTATGCATAATTCAGGCACGCATGTTCAAATTCAGGTACTAATGCAATAGTCCAGCCTCTCAAGAAAAAAAATATACGTGTAAATGAACGTAGGCTTTCGTGAATTGACCCTGGTTTTCGAGAGTGAGCACCTATACCAATGAAAATATTCACGTCTTGATGGAAGAATACAATTCTTAATGAATAAATCCAAGTTCTCAATAATAACTAAACGATCTTATAAAGAGAAAGTAGGTGCTCATGAATAAATTCGAACTCTCATTAATTAGTAAAGACCCTCGTGATTAAGAAAAGGGTTTTATGAATATATAAAAGCCCGTAATAATGAAGAAATTTACTCATGAGTTGAAGAAGGCTCTCATAAATTATTCGGGCCCTCATGAATATAACCAAGCTCTAATGAATCAACAAATGTTCTTATGAAACGGAGACTTATGAAATGAAGTATAAAATCTCCTGATCTCATTTTCGTATTTTGTGAGCGTTTTTGCCGATTCAATGTTTTTAACTTTCCTAGCAGTGTTTGTTAACTGAAGTTTGATATCGAAAATATTTGTTTTTAACTTTCTCTCGTGGTGTACTTTATGAAATATGAAAAATTTTAAATCAAGTAACCCTTGATTTATTAGAAATGACTAACATCATTGAGCTCTCATCTATGCATAGGTAATCGTATTAACGAACATGAATTTTTTCCCATTCTGCTTCAAATATTGTTTGAAAATGTTAAATAACTATAGAGGGTAGTTTGGGAAGCTAACGTCGTTAATGCTTTGAAGGACTTTCAGATAGCTTTTGACGTCACAGCTGACAGGGTATATCAATGAATGAATAAAAAAGATTAAATGTCTATGAGAAATTTAAAAAATGACGATAAACTCTGATACCTTGAAGCTCCCGTTAGTTTGAGCACAATAGTTTCTTTGGATTTGAAAACTCATCATCAATGATCAAAATGTATGTCTTCAGATATCAAGTGTTCATTTTGAATTCGGGGACAAGCGATACGGGAAAACACAGTTCACAAGCGCAGCTTTGTGAAGGCCTTCTTCCGGGAGCGGCAAGTACAGATGTCAACAAGAGGCAGAACTTTTTCCTCGTTGAGAGGAGCTGCAACATTATACTGTGTCCGTATCAAGGATACACCGTTGTGACAGGGGACAGTATTTTGTGCGTCAAGAACAGGCGGACGGTAGGGAAAGCTTTGCTATGCACCAATAATTATTCCTTTCCCACGGTGCATGAACGAGCAAAGTAGTGAACGTGTTATCCTTGTAGCAGGTACATGAACGATTTAGTCATACTTATTTATTGTAATTTGAATCACCTGAAACTAGAGGAAATCTCATCGAGTTATTTTGTCTTTTTCTTTGCGGAAAAATGAATCTCCACACATTGGGACACACCACGTGCAGGCTGAGACTCATTAGAAGATCAGTGAAGCACATTACGCATTCATGGACACATCAGGTGCGCAGTACGGAACACAACAGTGTTATGGGAGACATGAGATTTTATTTCTACTGTGTTTTCATCCCGATCGAATTACCAAACCCGTTTCAGCAGAAACAACGTCAATTCAACAAATCAGCACCACCTCGCTCTACTATTGGAACTGAGTTCGTGGGAAGAAAGGGCTCTTCTTTCTGCCCCAAATATTGTGCTCACCGTGACCTGGAGAGTGGAGACGCTCACCCATTGGGTGGAGGTTTCGGGAGGTTGAAACCTATCACTGCTTTCCCGTTTTATTATGGTAGTTATTTTAGTAGGTATCTATGGAGTGCTCTTCCGTTCATCTGAATTATACAATATAAAACATTCCCGATCAAAATTTGGTAATTATCTTCTTGAATTGCACGAACAACCACAAATATCTGCAAAATTTTTTGCATGATGGGTATGAGAGATTTCGAATAAGCTTTCAATTTTTCAATAAAGAAATCGGCTTAATGAATGATATCGAACAGTTACTATGAAATGCTTTTAGGATTTTTAATTTAAAAGTTAGAAAAATTTCTCATCGAATATGATTCAGAGGATCCATAGTTCTGTCAAGTTAGCCCAACATCGAGCATCTATCTCTTGACTTTCACTCAAAATGCCAAACTACACGTTTCCATGTCCCTTTTCGACCTGTTCCCCCGACATTATAATCGAACAGCGAGAGACGACAACGTCTCATTAAATTAGTGTCCCATGCGTCATAATTCAAACGACCAAAATGAAATGCCAAATGAAATTTTCAAAACTATGTGAACATCCCTAGTCGCAGCCGAAGTGACGCTTGACAAAACCTTTTAAAATGAAGTTGCATTAAATACAAAGGTTTTGTTGGAAGCTCTTTTTGTGTAGTTATTTGTTTCTCGTTCATTACTCATTAAAATCGTAAAATCGAATAAAATCGTTCAACCGTTTTCCCGAATCATGGGTAACATAAGTTAGAGAAATGTTCTTCACGAGAATTAAATATGTTACACATCGCATCCACAATGAAATTGATTAGAAAGTTAAATTCATTTCTCAAATTAATTATTTCCAAATTCATTCCACAAGTTAATTATTTCCAAATTCATTCCACAAGTTAATTATTTCAAAATTCCTTTCACAAGTTAATTATTACCAAAAACAGTGCATTTAAATTTATCCTCCATGAATAGATATAGCCAAGCAATCACGCTAACTTAGATTATGAAATTTAACTAACTTACTTATATAACTTGAGCCTAAAATTAACTATACCTGAAAATCCCTCACGCCTCATCATATGGAACGCGAGGAGTTGGGTTTTACAGAACAAAACAGCAGCAGTCGAATATTGGACTCGATACTCTGATAGCTTCTGAAGTTAAGTAGGTCAAATAGTTGATGCATTTTACTAGTTTTCCGAAAGTAGTGCAACAGGAGATCAATTGCAACTAAAAAATTAGAGTTAACAGGAGTTCAAGCTCAGGAATTAGGCTAAAATCAATGAATGTTTGGGTACTAGCACAATTTAGCAACAAGCAGGAGAACAAGTACAAGTTTAGGGTTGAAAGATAGATCAAATTTCCGGACAGCGGTCAGGGCGGAAGAAATTCGTATCCACAGTTCACAGACAGGAATGAACTGAGAGCAAGTGTAGTGCTAGCCGTTATTGATCCGGCCTCTTTGTATTGGGATCAGACTCTAGGCATTTCTCAGAGTTGGAACCCAAAAACTAATTACTGGAGTAAGCCATCCGCGAAATTGCATGCATGAAATCGTGCATTCGACGCTTTTGCTCTCCACGCTTGGAATGGCCCTTGATGCGTAGTGAAATTTTTGCCCCGGTCCGCCTGTTCCTGACTCACTATGTCCCCTGTCACAACGACGTATCCTTGCTACGGACACAGTATCATGTTGCAGCTCCTCTCACACCGCAACAAGTACGGGCCGAACTCGTCCTCATGTTCGCATGTGGACAATCTGCTCCCGGACGGAGGTCTTCACAAAGCTGCGTCTGTGAACTGTGGTCTTCCGTATCGCTTTGTCTTTGAATGGAGCTCCTGATATCTAAACTAATAAATATGAAACTTCCGCGATTATTGTTTCGGCCCAGGAAAATTTCAGTGCGCGCCTAACGAAGGTTGACAGATTTCACCGAATACTTCCTTTCATCATTCCTCAAAAGTCCCGTTATCCCCCCTGTACATGTTGCTTGATAAACCTTGTCAGCTGTGACGTCTGAACACTTGAAAATATCGTTACCTTCGAATCTACACAAATTTTAGGCTCTTACGTTCCTCGTTTTATAGCGAGCACGCAGATATTTGATTTTAACTGTTTCAGTATTTTCCTGCAAAATGAACAGTTAATGATATTCGTACAGGATAATCGATCGTACACCCACTAATGTTCAAAACATTTATCATTCATTGGAAAACCCTCATATTATCAGTACACATTTTTAATGGGAAATGACTGTGAGAAAGAGCATTTGAAGTTCTGTTTTCAGATGGAAGAGTTCAATATAATAAACTCAACAACATCATTCTGATATATAATTACGAAAAAGTTCATTTTTCTCGTTCTTAATATGGAACGGGACTTTAATTCCATCGACCGTAAACGGCAATTTCTTTCATTTTGATAACTTCCGATAAATATTTCGGGACTTTTCTGACAAATTTCAACACGCTTCTGAAGAAATAACAACGATTTAACCATGACTGCAAACTTAATTCCTAGATGGACTTTGAAGATCGACTTTAAATTATAACCTTCAACTTTTTCCAGAGACTTTGAAGTATATTCATATTAGAACTCAATAAAATCTTTGAAAAAACTATGGTTCCATTTTTCACGCAGTCAAAGAGAGAGAATTTTTTGTAAGACCACCGTTGTGTTTAAGCCTTGGCCGATTTGACCGATGATTTACACTGTTAACTCGTGGTTACCCCCAAGCGTCTTGTGACACTCATCAGATGTCATTTCTTTTTTGACTGTGGTTCAAATACAAGCCCCATATTATCTATCACAACTGCATTTCATCACGTGACCACCTCTCCACGGTCAATTGTTGGCAATCTTACGGAGAGAACCCGTAATTTACTGTCGACAAATTCGGTTTTTATCTCGACCAAATGGCTACATTTTCAGTCAATGAACCCATCGCACTCGCCCCCGAAAAACAGACTTCTACTTAAAAAATTCATGACGAGTTTTGTTTGTTGAAAACTGTGGCTTATTAATGAGAAATGTGTAAATCACTGTTGGGTAAACCAATTCAAACTGCGTTAAACAAAATTGACTCTAACTCTAATATACTGCAGAATCTAGTATTTTATTTTGTACTCAAAAAAGTAGGTAAATTGGTATGACAGCATTCATCCTTTCTTATATTTTTAGTTTCTTCTTTATTTGTTTGCTTGTTTATTTATTCGCTTACATATTATGTATTTATTTAATGTGTTAATTTCTTTACTGTATTTCAATTTATTTATCTATTTATTTATTCATTTATTTATGGAACATTCGTGAGAGCACGCTGTTCCGCCAATGGAACAAACCTTCATTCATGAGGTGTTTCTCAGCTTCGTGCTGATCGCGTGAAAAAATTACATTGGGGAATGAATTTTCATTTAAAATCGATCTCGCGCTCTTTTAGACAACAATGATAGGAGAATTCCGCATTGAAAAAGTGGAAATCTTGTTGATAGATAGTTTTTATTGTGAATGAATATATCTAACATTCTCGAATGTTTTTCATATTTGTTTAAATTTTTGCCAACAACGTGAACACTATTACGTCATTAGAGGCATAAAATCCAATGCAGAGTTTTGCTCAGGAATATTCCATTTACTGAACAAAAGGATACTCTCCAAGAGCTGTAAAAATCTTTGTAGTAAAACGTCTTAAGAGCGTCAATCATACGCAGTAAATTACACATGTGGGCAAAAAACTATCAGAAGACACTCCTGCCAGTAATATATGATCAAGAAGAATTTACTTTTGCTTAGGTAATACACACAAAGCTCATGCCGCACTGCCGCATTCTACGTACAAGGTATTTGCTTCTTTATTTCGAAAATGATACTCGTTCGTTGAAAATAACACGACTCTGCTCTCCAGTCTCATATAAACTTTTTTCTAGGAATTCCACATAAATTTTCTAAATATTTCCTGCCAGAAAACTAGTCTTAACTAGCTTCCAGGAAGCGCCAAGGACAACACCGCCACCTGCCGCCCTTCCCACACCACCTGCACCACAAAACTTGCCCCATATAAGGGGGACACACACGCCGTGCTGTACACTCCAACTGGTGGTGTTCACAGTTCAGCTTTCACTGAGGTAAGCGTCTACTGGCAATATGTTACAGTTCTTTATTTTAACACACATTCAATAATGAATTATGTCAACTGAGACCAACTTCTTTTTCGTTGAGTCTGGCAGCCGAACAGAATTGAACCAGGTGATGTTGGTCAATTTCAGATAAGAACAACTCCTCGCAGCAAAATGAAGGCGATGCTACTCTTCACGCTGGTGCTCGTCGCCGCAGTCGTCGAGGGCAGCGACTATACATGTGTCATTGGAGTGAGTATTTGAAGACACCGCTTGCTAAGGCGTTAAGCCGCATGCAGCGATGCGCAAAGTATTACAGAGTTGTGCAGAGTTGTGCAGTGCTGTGTAGAATTGCGCAGAATTGTGCAGAGTTGAGAAATTATAAAGGATGAAATTTTTGCCAACATTGAGAATGTCAAGGTTATTCTTTGCACGTTTTTTTACTTTTTTGTTAGCCATATTGTGGAGAATATTATACGTGATTAAGTCTCCTTGTGGCTAACTAACACGATGCGTTTTCTAGGAGCAACTTCCGCCATCGGGCAGGATGTTCAAAATTCATGAAGGTGAGTGCTGCATTTTGCAATATTCATGTGATGCGATGAGAATGCAACAATAAAACATAAT
Source organism: Morinoia aosen (assembly GCA_030386875.1). Lineage (NCBI taxonomy): Eukaryota > Metazoa > Arthropoda > Malacostraca > Amphipoda > Talitridae > Morinoia > Morinoia aosen. The sequence continues at coordinate 30,065,587 of CM059570.1, read as the reverse complement.
GCTTCAGAGACACTTTAGAGCCTCGTAGTGGCATACGTAACAGCAGGAATTAGCGTTCATGACGCACTCATGTGTGTGTGTACATTTGCCTCAACAGACCCGCAAGGACGGCAGGAGAACTGCGGCGGACAATGCAGGGTATTCTTTACGGTGAGAGCTTCAACTTGATATCATTCTTAACGTATCGTGTTTTCATAATGAAGTTAAGTTTCCGTTTGTAGAATGAAGTGAAATTTTTTTTATTTCGCATGTAATCCAGAGTTTGGTTGTCATTTCCTGTGTTTGTCATTTAAGAAAAACAAATATTTTGTTTAGTTCATCTTTCCTCAAAATTTAGAATTCCATAAACACTTGAAATTTCAATTTAGTGTTATTTCAATTTAGGATTGAGGAATTTTCCTCACTATTTCTGTTCCAAAATATAGAAGAGCGCAAAGACGTTCATGTCGCATGTAGCTTTAAGCATTGAAAGCATTATGCACTCGAAATTCGAGTTTAATTATTTTGAATGGCTCAGTTTCCCAACAACAGATTTGGACGGCAATAGTTCACGAAATATGCCCACGGAAAGTAATGAACTAAAAAAGTTTTCGTAGGGCATTTACCAACATTAACCGTCATCAACATGCAAGTAATGTGTTGTTTAGCTGTCAGTTACGTTATTTGCAAAGTATTCTTATATAGAATAAATTCCTTAATAAGCCGCCATTATCGACAGACCACCCTCTTCGCATATGGTACGGAGCACGTCAGTTGCAGCGCTGACGAATACGCTGTGGGTCCGCATCCAGTGAGTGGCTGCTTCTGCTGCCTTTGATTTACTCAGCACCTGCTTTTCGCTGTCTGAAGGAATGTACTGCACAAGCAAAAAATTTATATTTTCTCTTAAAGGCTAGGTTGATGTTTCATGAGCTGTTTTTTTTCAGATTGGCTTCTAATTTTTTTCATTGTGAAAACTGTTTCCTAGTTTTTTTTCAGTTTAATAAACAGTGATGTCATCAGGTGTTTTTCCTCGCCCTAATAACAGAATGCAAAATGAAAATTTCATAACAATCAATTTTTCAGTACAGAGATTTTAAGAAACATTCTTTATTTTCTGGTAACTTTTGGAATTGCCATTCAATCTTGAACTGTTATTCAATTAGAAAAAGAAATCTCATTAGTCGTGTCCGTAGCTTGCCCACTTTTTAAAAGCTTTCTCGTAGTATATTTTGCTGCTCGTGCGAGGGGAACTTATCACTGCGAATATTTTCTGCCGACCACGTAACTTTACGTAAGGTTGGTGCAAATATAATAGTAATAAAAAATATTTCTTTGCCAAACATTGATGATCGAACCCTCCTTGGTATATTGGTTTTAAGACTGATGACAAATTTCATTCTAGTCGAGTTTCCCTCTCATGAGCTATGGTTCGCTGGCGTGGCTTTGCGAATCGAATATTTTAATTCAGGCACCTTTAAATAACTGCGCTCTCAAAAAATCGTTCATGTTCTCTGCTTGTTCATTTGGCCATACAGGTTTAATAGCTGTTCTCGTTTACGGTATTTTTTATAGGAAGCAAGTGACAGAAAACGAATAATGGTCTTTTCTAGGAGTGAACTAGTACTACGAACGTTTCATACATTAGTACAATAAGTGGTGCCATAGTTGATGTATAACCGTTTCAGATACAAACACTTGACAACTATTTAAAATTTTGATGATTGGAAGGGAGATTTTCCTATTTGCTTTCCATTTCACTATGTTTAATTGAAAAAGCTCTATCCCATAAAGATTTTGTCAACAGTGGCAAGTTGAAAAAAATAAAAAAAATAAAAAAACGTTTATTTTCCAAGTTGCCACATGAGATACATGCCAACATATTGGCTTTTAAATATTTCTTAATATAAGACGTCCTAAAACAAAAGTTCCATACGAGGAGTGCTAATTGACAAACCATCAAGTATCTATATTGTAAAATGTATAGAAGGGAAATCGGTTCTTGAATTAGAGAAATAAAATATTGGAGCATATAAAGAATTATGCTTTCATAATCCAGAAATAATTCGAATTTGAATAAGTATTTTCTTCAAGAGATATTGGAAATGCCATTCATCTGTTTCGATAAGAGCTACCAAACGCCCTTACAATAATAGCCGAATGCTTTCGATAACGCAAGTAGCCTTCATCACTCCATGCAGAGGCTTTAACAATTTCATACGCGAGATCTTCATTCCGAATCGGTGCTTCTTTCGCTAAACTCTTGAAATTCTGCCGGAGTAGACATGTATCCGCGTCACGCCTGAAGAGGTGCAGACACGTGAAAAAAAATAAGATAATCAGTTTATCTCCTAAATATTTATTAATTTAATTTTATTGTTGCAACTTGGCAGTATAACGTATAAGACTTCGTACGGTAAAACGATGAAATTATTGTTCAAGTCGCTGGTTGAAGCAAGAAATAAAACTTTTAAAATGAAGCCAATGGCTTAGAAAATTTTTACAGCCTCCCCTACTCGCCTGAATGTATTTGCTTTAAGGAAATCACATCATGTACGAGTACTTCATTGCACGAACAATGGTTTTTCAAATGTCTATTGACAAAAAGATCCTCAGTAGGAAAACGTTCTGAGTTATTATGTCAATGATTGTTATGTCATTGTTATCATGTCATTGTTATTATGTCATTGTTATTATGTCATAGTTATCATGTCAATGATTGAACAAAAACTTTAGAAACATGTAAATTTGCACACCATTTGAAAAACTTATTCAATCTTTTACATTTATTTCTACACGCAAATCATCAGAAAACTAATTCCTCAGGTCCACTGCAATGAAAAGGTCTACGAGTGACCCCGACAGGCTTGACAAGCTCAGTGACGTTTATGGCATATCGTGGAAGCGTTATCCTACGTTATCAGATTTTCTAATCCACTATACCTCACTTAAAAGTGGGCCAGAGAGCGAAAAAGATACTGATATAATTTGCCTACGAACGTCATGATGCAAGCGAGGACGGCATGCTCAAAAATCAATTCAGGATTAGTATCTTATCAGAACATTAGGCTTTTCATTTTGAAACGACTAGTAGGATGGTGTCAGCTATTTCTGATAAGGTAGAGAAATCAACATCTAAAGTAAAAATGACATCCAGCCAAAATAGCCTATAATTTTTCGTTGTGGCTTAAATGAATTCTCAGCTACTTTGATTCAATCGAATCGGCGCTGATTTATCCGTGATGGTTTGAATACATGCGTGGCAGGCTTGATTCATTCAGGGTAGTCTGATTTCATTCATACCAGCCTACATTCGTACAAAATTGATTCATGGTAACATGGTTATTGATTCATGGTAACTTAGATACTTTAACATCAGCATAGATTCATCTGCGATAGCCCGGAGTTTTTATATTCACTTCAGCTCGCGTACATTTACGAAATCCTGGATGTATTCACTTCAGCCTTTTTGCATTCACGGCCACCTCGATACATTCACGGCAGCCTGGACACATTCACGGAAGCCTGGACACATTCACGGCAGCCTGGACACATTCACGGCCGCCTGGACACATTCACGGCAGCCTGGACACATTCATTGCAGCCTGAACACATTCACGGCAGCCTGGACACATTCACAGCAGTCAGGGCAGAGGACACCTGGGCAGCACCAGAAGACACCCGAGATAGGACTCCAGTTCGGGAGACACGGGGCCGAGGTGCGGCAGTTGTACCACTTATAGTGTTCCAGGAGGCCTGCATGTCTCTTGGCTTGCTTTTTAATGCCTTCAATGATTATTTGTGGTGCAGCCTGAAAATTTTCAATTTGAATAACAAAATCTTCAATCGCTCAAATGTCTTCCCAAACTAAACTCAAATTGATCTCTTCTTACTAATCTATTAATTTTTCTCCTTTCTAATTGATCATTTCTTTTTGTCGAGAAGATAATCTCTTTCATAATACTTTAGATAATCTGTGTGTTCTTCCGTTTATATTTTAGTTCGTCACATATTGCTAAATGTCTTATTCCTAAATTATTGAAATTCCTTTCCCCTAATCAATCTTTTATTCAGCAGATTGCCAACTTGGCTGGTTCTTCATTTTGTATTTAATTGACATTTAGGTAAGAAGTAATCTAGTCAACGGCACATTTTACGTTGAAACCTTTATTGCTTCTAACACAGAAACATTTCCCGCTTTAATTAGGCCAGATGGAACAGGGTTTCGAGAGGCTGTGTTTGCCTTTCCGGTCCATGCTTGCGTCCGCTCAAGTCGCTGGATTTGTCGTGGCGGCCTCATTACCTGGCCTCCAAAGTTTCCTGATACGACACCCCTACATTGCTCTTTTAGTCAACACTTCAGTGCATTAAATACCAACTTATTCCAAGGGGTCTTCAAAGATAAAATTGAAATAGCAAGCCTGTCCACGGATTAATAAATATTACTGGTGTTTTTGCATGCGTCCGGCGAGCGTAGCACCGGCATTAGAATGCCAGTGATGGACGCCACTGACGGAAATATCTGAACGGCATTGCCAATTTCATTTCTCAATACCTACACTAACTGAAACTTTGTTTCTATTGGTCACAAACATTCGTTCTAACGTGAGGCTGTAATAATAACCATTGTTTTAAAAAAGGTTTCATTCTGATGTCATCTCTCTTGCACAAGCTTCCTTGTTCGCGTTCAAAGCATGTAAAAATGTCGGTTTTGATTTTTCTCTCAAAGAACGACTGTAATCGTTGGCGTGACGCTTTCAGAAATTAAATTCTGCATTCGAAAGAATTTGAAGCTCCTGAAATTTCGTTTGACATTCGTAGCGAATAATTCTACAGCTAAAGTTGCCTTTTACGCCAGCATTCTCGATCCACTGTTTGTTAGTGAATTAGCTGATTACGGGGTTGATTTGACGAACATACTTGCGGGGCAAACTGAGTTTGGTTTAGGGATAAAACACACAATAAACTCAATTTTTATTAAGCCAAATCATGTAAAGACAATTTCAGCTCACAAATATATTTTAAAGCCAATTTCAGGAACTAAACTTCTGTCAGATAAATTTGACACAGAAAATAAGAATTTCAGCAGCCGCAGAACTTTCTTCGAGTGTCCGCATTCGGACAACGAGCTCAGCGAATCAGAGGCAGCAGAAGCAGCCACTCACAGGATGCGGACCCACAGAGTATTCGTCACTGTTGCAACTGACGCGCTCCGTACCGTAGGCAAAGATGGTGGTCTGTTGATCGAAGTTCATGCAGAGGCTCAGCATGAATGAAAATGAGCATTGAGTAACAGAGCTGATTGCACATTGAAACAATCCGTGTTAGCATATTTTTGAGTTACCCACTTTCCATGGATATCAGTCATGAACCACAACATTTGTTATTTAGTTACTGCATAAGCGCGAATCACAACTCGTCCTCAAATTTTGCACGTGCAAATTTGTAGTTGTAAAAAATTACATGCAATGGTTTTTCAGCATTTAGTTTCCGGCTCTAGCAATGCCAAACATTTATAGTTGAATGATATTTTTGCTTTGGTAAATCATGAATATTGGACTGATAACGTTTCTAAAAAATAAATTTATGACAATTGTGTGACCTCTAAACAATGGCTCAAAGAGGGTTTATTTCAAATGAAATTAAATTGAAACTCTCACCGTGAAGAATACCCTGCATAGTCCGCCGCAGTTCACTTGCCGTCCTTGAGGGTCTGTTGAGGCAAATGTACACACACACATGAGTGCGTCATGAACGCTAATTCCTGCTGTTGTGTATGTCACTGGGAGGCTATAAAGTATCTCTGTAGAGTTATGTTATTGCATTCTCATATTGGACCTTAAATAGTATCATATGGTAAAATAAAGAGCTCACCTTCATGGGTTATGAACTTCCTGGCCAGTCCCGCAGATTCCTGAAACAGAAAACTCTTTTTGTTTAGTTTCCACACGGAGACTTATTCTTTTTCTTCTAAAAACATGACTTGATATAAAGTAGCAAGTTCCCCATGGTATCCAGATACATCCCAAGCCTTACCAACTTCCCAACTCTGCATAACGTAACTCAACGCTGTCAGCAGTCTAACGCCTCAGCTAGCGGTGGTCGTCTCCAACACCCACCTCCCCGGCCTCCATTATGTAGTCGCTCCCCTCGACGACTGCGGCAACGAGCACCAGCGTGAAGAGTAGCATCGCCTTCATTTTGCTGCGAGGGGGTTTCTTCTTGTCTGAAATGAGCCGATACTTCTTAAAGTTGTTGCATTTTTCTCCACACGTACCGAACTCTTAATAAGCGTATTTCCTAAACAGTACATCATACATACTAAACTATTAATATACATATTTTCGAATAGTATATTTCAGCAAACATGCGTCAAGGTATAGTATCGATACCAGCAGCCAGTCGGGACTCACCTCAGGAAAAGCTGAACTGTGAGCACCACCAGTTGGAGTGTACAGCACGGCGTGTGTGTCCCCCTTATATGGGGCAGGTTTTGTGGTGCAGGTGGTGTGGGAAGGGCGGCAGGTGACTGGAAACCATAAGTTATATTTGTGGTGTTCCGGCCCTTTTCTGTAAAAGGCCGCAAACAAACGCGGATGGGATTCGAGAGTGACGAAGCAGCAACGTGATTCTGGTTTATTGGTACTTCAGAGTAGATACAGGTTTGATGGTTGACAAGAAACAGTGAGATCGGACGATAGTTGCTGGTACAAATCTTCTACAATGCATCTGTGATCTTATACAAGTGCTCCGCGATGGTAACGCGTCTGCTACTGAACAGAGGTGTCTCTTTCTAATGTGATCTCCACGACAGCGGACCAACAATGAACGACGATATCTCTCGCCTACTCTATTTATATAGGCGGCGGCCGCACATATTATGCTCCCCCCACAATTTTTAAAAATTCTTTATTACAATAAAAATTTTTAAATCGGTATTTAATCAACCTTGATTTTCCTGTGACTATCAAGTAATCTTACCCTCCGTCTAATTAATTCGAACCGATCAGAACGTATAACAAAATTCAGAATCAGAACGTATAAGCTTCCAAATTATGAACAGAGGTAGACAGGTATGGCCTTTGCTGTCATCATAAACAAATTTCAACGGTAATCCTACATCTTGTTAACAATTTTTAGTGTCTATATTATATATTAGTGTCAATTCAATACCAGATTTATTATCTATAATCAGCCAAATAATCACTCTATGCATTTAGCTCAAACAATTTGTTCATTCATCATTAAGTTATTTATCAACTGCTTTTAGAATGTCCGTTATTCGTAATAGAATTCGTGGATACTTCAAATATTTCGGATACAAAGAATACATCGCACAATTTAACATATCAAAATATCAAAATCAAACATCAAAACGCGTACTGAATAAATCAACTGAAGTTATAGAATATAAATTTTAATACGCAAACAATACAATACTACAAATGGCAAGTTCAAACCGTCCTACGATTTAAATTAACTTATTTCAGTTCATGTAAATTAAATATAGAAAGTAAGTAGAATAATCAATAAGTAACTAATTCAATTTAATCGAATCAATCAACAAACGTGCAATTTGGTTTTAGTCGCAATCGAAATAATTAGCCTTCTTAATTCTAGCGAAACATGAACGAAGCATTTCTATAGGATAGAATACATAATCCGTGTATAGTAGAGATTTAATAGTTTTTAATTTAAAATAGTTTAATAATTTGATGGTAGAGAAAAATCTACGGATTTCAATACCAGAATTTAACTATCTCGTGTCATATTTTTCTCGAGGCACGCTGCTGAAAAATGCTTTGAATATGAAGACTCTCCGATAAATGTATTAATAAAATATTCGCAAGTGATCAATTAAAATGGTTCTTTGAATTATCAAAAAGTTCTCGCACTTCGCGAACTACTGATGGACAAAACATTTCCATGGGGCAAGTAAAACAACCAAAGAGTTATAATATCGACAGCAAAAACAGAATCCGTATATAATAGAACTTTTTTAAAATACAGCATATAAAATAGAGATAATCTAAGACATGGGGGTTCTTCCTCCGTGGGAGATTGGAATATCAGAACATGATATTTAGATCTATGGTATTCAAATACAAAATGTGGGAGCCTAGAATTGTAGCGTTACACGCTAACTTGAGGTGGGACTGAAGGGATCTGCCTAGGACCGTTACAGATTTCTTTCAAAGCGGTTCGACGCAATGCGACGTCCTCACCACTAATGCGGCTAATGACCTTGTGTAGATCCCGTTTTATGTAGATAATCATCACCGCAAGGATGATTGTAATTACTGTGTACAGAAGCAACATTATGTCGCTTAACTGGTCAGGAATGAGATCAACTCTTGTTTCCTCAGTGTGTCGAATAAGTTCATCCGAGATTTGGCCATTATTTGCTTTTATAGCGGTTAGGATGGTATCGACATTGACATTCGACACTCTATTGCCCATCTTAACAGGCCAAAATGATACTAACAGAGCGGGAATTAAAATGGTGCCGCTTGAAATTACGTAAGTAGTTAGTATTGATTAATAGTGAATATTGTTTTTAGCAATTACAGATTTATTTTATCACTGGATGGTTGCTGGAAATGCAGCGATTCTTATTCGAATTACTAGTTCGATAGCGTTTCCGGCTTCATATACTAAAACACGTGTACGTAAAGGGGAATCGAGGTTCAGGAATATGTTTAGTTTGCAATAGGCCTCCTGTAACAATTCTTTAGGTACCCTAAATTTGATAACTATCGTCGATTCCTGTGGTTGCCAGAGTTGGTTGGTAGCCCCGGTACACATCAATACAAATTAAGCAGTGAATGCGTATGTTTTAAGTTGGAATGTGTAAAAGTGTTCCGGAGTTGTTCAGGAATCGCTCCAGGAATCTGAAAAAGAAACGACACATGACATTAGCATGGCCCCAAGTTAAAATAAACAATTTACATTTCATACTAAGATTTCATACTGCGGCACGCTTCATTCGTATTACAACATACTCATTCCGACCACAGTCTCTGGCATTGTTGCCAAACAATCTGCGACAGAGGCGAGGGAATTCTCGCAGTTGCGCATACGCACTCTTGTGGTGACATCTCCAACTCAGTTTATCAATTCTAGCTCACGACCTGATGAGCACACTCCGATGTCGCAACGATAACATGACAACATCCTCAGCTCATCATCTCGGCTGAAGGTGTTTGCGTAACAGAAATATTTCCTAGAGCAAGACACACATGAAGTCTTAAGAACTCAAGAACGCACTTACAAGCTAAGAACTCATAGAACTCACTTACAGGCTAAGAACTCATAGAACGAACTTACAAACTAAATACCATTGAAATACATATATCGAATGGCAATCTCGGAATAATTGAAAATGAACAGTTACAAACTAGGTTGACAATTTTACCTTTTTATCCTATCTAAAGGCAGTACATGGTTTAAATTCGAGCGGATAATCTTGTTACCAATCCTAATATCTGCATAATTTTTACCTAGCCGTTCAATGATAGCAGGACCCAAAAAATTCAGCTGTAATTTATGTTTTTTGGCGTGATTTTTTACTAGTACACGGTCCATCACTTTTAAATTTTTATCGCGACGTTTCATATTTCTATAGGCAGTTCTTTCAATTGTGGCGTTAATGATTGCATTTCGAATATTGTTCACTACAATAGATGACTCTTTAAATTTTTGTTTTTGAACATCTTCATATGAAGTCGCAACATTTAATTCTTCTAAATTAGTAGAACTGATATAAACACACGTATCTCTACCGAAAACAGTGTATGCGGGTGTATCTCCTAGAGTTTCGTTATAGCTATTATTAATCGAATTCTCTACAATATCCAGCAAGCTATCCCACTCATTATGAGTAAGAAAATTTAGATATAGCTTCAGCAGGTGTCGAATTTTACCATTACATCGCTCGACGATACCGTTAGAAAAAGGTGAATACGCCAGAACTTCCCTTTTTAAGATAGAAAGTCCTTTTGTGAAATTTTTTACATTAATTGATTTAAATTCTAGGGCATTGTCGGACAGTAGCACGTCCGGGGTACCGAACAAACAGCAAAAATTCCATAGACAATCTGTGACAGTCTCTGTACATCGGTCACTAGTCGAATATAATTTGACAAACCTGGAAAAAAGGTCGATAATCACAAGAATATATTTGTTACCATTATCCGTCATTGGTAATGGACCATAGAAATCCATGCTGACAGTTTGAAAACATCTCGTTCCAATTGGAGCATTTAGAATTTTAATCGGCGTCGATATTCGTGACTTTAAAATCTTACAGATGTCACATGATTCAACAATTTTGCGTGTAACTGTCCTTTCGTACGGATGAAAATATTTTAATTTAAACTTAAACAAGGTATGATTTAAATCAGTGTGGGATAAATTATGGATGAAAAGAATTGTCTGGTGCAGCAAGGTATATGGCACCACGCTAGTCAGAATGGTACTGGGTCTGTTGTCAATTCTTCGTCTTTTATACAAAATGTCATTCATAATCAGGAACTCATTTATGTCGGTATTAGAAACTTTAGTTGCATTCTCTAGGGCATTCTTGATTTCAGAACAAAATGGATCTTGATCTTGTTCACGTTTAAATTCATCCAGCGACCAGTTGTCATTAATACTTGAATGGTCTGTAGTCGTATTAACTCTGTCCAGTCTGCATAAGCTCGTTGTCTGTCTGCTATTAAAGTCACTGGGTTCACGTCTGGGGCTTTCAGCAGTACTGTTGTTGTTTCTTCCGTCATCACTTCCTGGGATTGTTTCCTCGAACTCTCTCTCAGTCACAGGCTTGTTACATTTGCTACTCGCAGCAGCGGCTTGCAGCCTTGTTACAACGGGAAAAGTCTCTACCTCTGGGGTTAAATCAGAACATGCTGACAGTTCTTTTTCGGTTAAAGGATTTTCGTCATGATTTAATCTACTTAATGCGTCAGCGGCACTATTCGCTTTACCAGAGAAATACTTTAATTTGGCATCAAAGGCTTGCACATAAATACTCCATCTAGCGAGCGTGTTATCTTCGGGCAATTTCTTTGAAAATAAAGGGACTAACGGCTTGTGATCGGTATATATGACCAGATCATATCCTAAGACAAGATATTTAAAATGTTTTAACGCTTCAACTATAGCGTACATTTCCTTTTTCGTAGTTGAGTATCGACGTTGAGTAGAATTCAACGTTTTAGAGAAAAATGCGACAGGTCTCATGTTTCGAACTTTATCAGTAGCTGACTGGAGTAAAACAGCTCCTATGCCAACATTCGATGCATCACAAAACAGATGAAATTTTTGATCGAAGTTTGGGTGACTCAAAGTGGTGTTTGAGCATAATTCATCCTTTAATTTTTCAAAAGCGCTTTGACAATCTTGTGTCCAATTGAAATCGATATTTTTCTTTAGAAGATTATAGAGCGGACTTGCAATACTCGCAAAATTTTTTATGTACCTACGAAAGAAATTTACTAGACCTAGGAAGGACTGTAATTGTTTCACATTTTTAGGAATCTCTAAGTTCTTTACTTTGTCAGTACCGGTGCTTCTTGTTCCCATTCCACTAATGGAATGTCCTAGATATTCAATTTCTTTCTCGTAAAAAGCACATTTTTCCGTCTTTATTGACAATCTAGCGTTTCTTAATAGTTCAAGTACAACTTTTATATCGGCAAGATGCTGTGCCTTTTCTTTCGAATATATTAGCACATCGTCCATAAAAACGAAAGATAGTTTTCCTAGAACAGGCGACAGCGTTTGCGTCATTACTGATTGGAAATACGCAGGTGAAGTTTTTAAACCGAAAGGTAATCTATTAAACTCAAACTTCTGACTACCAACTGTAAATGCGGTTATTTCTTTGCTCTCATCGGTCAGTGTAATATTATGGTATCCTGACCTAAGATCTAATTTCGAGAAATACTTTTGACCATTTAAACTATAAAGAAGCTCATCTACGCGAGGCAGCGGGAAGGATTCTTCATGAATTACCTCATTTACTTTGCGAAAATCAACTACCGGACGTATAGTTCCATCTTTTTTATGAACTACAATTATTGGTGAATTATAAGCTGAAATCGATGGTCTAATGATTCCATCGTCTAACATTTTTTCGTTAACGACTTTCAGGTCTTCCATGTAACGGTGGGCAATACGATAGGGAGGGACATTTACAACATCCACGTTAGGTTTCAAACGTATTTTGTATGGTTTTATCGCAGCAGCAGAGATCGATTCATTGTCTATAGTGATAACATCTCTGAATTCGTTTAACAGACTCAACAATTCAGGCTTCATTTCGTCATCATTACACTTGATATCATCAGTATTTAATTTCCGCCGACCACGGGCTATTTCTTTGGAATCAGAAACGTACTCTTTGTCAACAACTCCTGTGATCCCGACAGATTGACTATTAGTGTCCTTATTATCGACATCTAAATGACTGTCCTGAACAACACCAGCTGCCTGCACAAAGGTACTTAATCCCGTTTTTAATTCTCCTTGTACATCTGACAAGTAAACTTCGGACTCAACTTGATCTCTTTCCACTTTTTCTAGAGTACTTATAATTGCGTTCTCCGGTAAGACAATCGCTCTGTCGGAGCTATTAATTAATAACAATGGAATCTTTCTTCTATTGTTAACTCTCACAATTGCTTCGGCGACACAAACGCCTTCTTTTAAAGTTGCTTTCTTTATTATATATTCTCCATTTTTACATTTACCAACATGTCCAACATGTTTCAAAATTACATTAGGAGCAATTTCTACGCGTCGAGTATGAACTCTTAACGGCTTGTGGGAACTGGTAACTGCAACTACGCCTCGAACAGGCTGGTTTTCTCTCTTACCATCCCTTTTTACTTCCTCACTTGCTTTCTCTGCAATGCACGTTCTCTTCTCTCTTAGCTTATTTAGGACTTTTTTCTTAGCTCTGGACGTAATCGTGTCTGCCATGAGACACTCAGTATTCTCTATTAAATACTTCAGACATTCTGTCTTTCACTTTTTTCGTCTTGTTACCTCTGCAAAGGGAATTCTCTCTTCTTTGATGATTAAACATCTTTGTTTTAAGTCTACAACGGCATTCTTGTCTAATAAATCACGTCCAATAATGACGTCATAATTGTAAATACCATCTTTAATTATTAGAGCACTTGTCTTTAAACTTACACCGTTTTTTAACTTTAGGACAAGCTCTACCTCTCCTTCGACATTACTTTTAGCATTAACGCCTTTTATGGTCAGAGAACTTGGCTTCATGTCATTACTTATTTCATTAATTCTGTGGTAGCTTATTAGGCACTTTTCTGATCCTGAATCAATCAATGCATTCCACAGGTCTGCATCTTTTCTCAGTACAATCATTGGTTTATGAGTTTTTCTTATTACAAATAATTCATTCTGACCTGTAACTTCTACCTCTTCATCTTCTTCGTATTTACAAACGTTCGCCGTAATGTGGCTTTCAACACTATCAGTGCTATGAGCGTTTAAGCCGCTCAAGTCGCTCAGCTCCACCTCTCCCAGCAATTCATATCTATTTTTACATTTTATCATTGGGTCAACTCTCTCAACATTTTTAACGAGGGAACCTTCAACACCAGCATTCTCCTCGGGATTTTTAACGAGGGAATCTTCAACACCAGAATCCTCCTCGGGTTCACAGGGCATCACTGTCGTAGAGTCACACTTAGTTATAGTTATTTTAGTTTCCGTTTTATCATCGATGTCATTTCTATCAGAAATGAAATCGTCTCTGCTGTTTACTCTGCTAAAAAATCATTTCCACTGTTAGTTTGGTAAGTTTCTACCTGGCTTTTTTCTGGTACTCGAGTTTTATACTGTCCTCGCGCACGGACACGATCAGGCCTACCTGGTCTGTTGAAATACTCTCGTCCGGACCGACAGTCTCTTGCGTAATGTCCTAATTTATTACAACGAAAACAAGCCCCGCTACTCCGCGACTGCTCGGCGGCCGTATGCCCTAAACTCGGTTTGTACCAATCAGTCGGTTTCTCTACCGACGCACCTTGTCGTTGGCACACGCACGCACTTCTGTTGCAATACGAGCAACGCCTAGCTTCGGCGGCTGTTTCCAATGCTTGAACTTCGAGAGTTCCTAATTCACGATCAACAAAAGATTTTACATGAGGTCTAGCACGGTAAGTTGGTCTTGGGAAATTGGGTCTCCAGTAGGGTCTACGCGTCCTACTTCTACTTTGAAATCTGCCTCTTGTCATGGTATGGTGCACTTCGGCCTCATCATAGGCTGCATCAAAATTTGATTCGGGTGAAATGTCATCATCCTCTGCACAATAGGTTTCCACAGACCTCTCAGATCGATTCGCTAAGATTTGTTTGTCTTCGGGAAAATTCCTAATTACAGCTACGATTCTCTGAAGGAGCTCTTCCGACGATTTGAATGGTTTATTGAATAGTCTTTTTGAGAAATCTTCCGTCACTAGAGGATTAATGATGGCCATAGCTAACGCAACAATTAAAGTACTCTCGACATACTTATCGAGGGCAACAGGATCGGGACAGTTTACTACATACGGGTGGGCTCTGTTCGAACACTCAGGGCTGGTCATGATTCTGTGGGTTAGCTTACGGATTTTGGATAATATTTCGACAAACTGACTCGCTAAAGCATCATTACGTTTTAGGCGTACATTATTTAGGTCACACGCAACTGCGTGCAGAGATCTCTCGCCTTTCGAGACGTAAATATTTTCTAACAGGTGCACTACTTCTTCAAAGCTCAGTTCGTATCCCTCACTGATTATGGAAGCTACAATGGCGTTGAAGTCGCCAACCCGCTTGTCTGCAGTTCGCAACAAAAGATTGAGTTTAGCTTCCTCTGAATTGTCGGGTAACATATTAAAATAAGCTCGCACATTCTTTATGTGTGTTTCTAGCGACTTATTTTCTATGAAGTCAGGGTCAAAACGACGCCTTCTACCACGGTATTGGGGAAGATCCTGTCCGGCAATTACTACACTGGGTATCGGACCGACAACAGAAGTCGTTACACTGGTAACTGAGCTAGTTACTGGGACAACTGTGGTAGTAACTGTACTGGTAACAGGGGTGACTGGGGCGGTGGTCGTCATCGTGTTAGGTATTTGTGGAATAGGTAATCTGATAACAGGGACTGACAACCTACCAAAGCTGGTCAAATACGGAACGGTTCTTATATACTCGTATTCTTCAGAATCACTATCCGACATAAATAATCACAATATTCTTAGACCTCCGATTACTTTCAAGAAAAAATTGTTTTCCACACAGTAAAATTTTCTACATGCAATTGATAAAATTCTACACACATTTAAAGAAAATAGTATACACACAATAAAATGATACTCACAATTTTAGTGGACTTAAAACAGGCTATAACAGCATCACAAAAGACTTAGTCCAGCTGCTTGACTGTTACTGTTATTCTGCTACCGTTACTGACTATTGCGTGACCGACACTCTCAGCGGCAGGCTGCTCAGCCCACTCTTATATGCTAGAGCACAATGGCCCTTGAACAATAGCAACAACTTCCTTTAATTGTTATGGAGAACAATGGACTACCTCTCCGCACAGCGTTTCCGCGAAGACGCTCGCTCTCTCACTACAGGGAATCTTGCTCACTGCGCTTTCGCAATGCCTGCCTACACCTCTCGCTCTGCGCTCCTTCCGGGAATCAACTTGCCTCCGCACTCCCAGGGAACAGCGTGCTGCAATGCCTACTGCTTGCTGCCTAGTGCTACTGCTTACTACTTACTACTTACTGCTTGCTGCTTACTCATTAATTTTATAATGATCATTAATTTGAGCTCATGCTTATTTAATTCGCAAGCAACATTATCGGCGTACACTTAACTTAATATTTTGGCGATGAGTAGATCCCGTAGCTCTTCTCGTTGCAGATGACGATGGGTAGATGCGTAGACCGTAGATGTGGACCCTCACTTCTTCTTCTTTGAGTAGCGATGAGTAGACTGGTAGACTGGTGAAAACTGCGTAGCGTGCAAATTTTCGATTATTTTTCTCTCCTTTCTTTCTCGAAGTGTTTCTTGAAGAACTTCGATTTTCTGCGCTGACGTCTTTCTTCCTTTTCTCGATGCTCTGAAGTAATGTGATAACTGCGCGACGTTACTCCACTGGCTGACACTCTTCACACTTAAAAGCAGAACTGAAGATCAATTCTTGATGTCTTCTTCTTCAATGGGGCAATGTATCTTTAATGTGGCTTCTTGATGTGGTATCCCCATACATGGGTCACCAAAATGTTCCGGCCCTTTTCTGTAAAAGGCCGCAAACAAACGCGGATGGGATTCGAGAGTGACGAAGCAGCAACGTGATTCTGGTTTATTGGTACTTCAGAGTAGATACAGGTTTGATGGTTGACAAGAAACAGTGAGATCGGACGATAGTTGCTGGTACAAATCTTCTACAATGCATCTGTGATCTTATACAAGTGCTCCGCGATGGTAACGCGTCTGCTACTGAACAGAGGTGTCTCTTTCTAATGTGATCTCCACGACAGCGGACCAACAATGAACGACGATATCTCTCGCCTACTCTATTTATATAGGCGGCGGCCGCACAGTGGTTGCAAGACGAATTCGGAAAATGTTGATGGGAAACTCTATCAGTGGATAAATCTCTGCTGATACAAAATACTTCCTGGAATATAGTTTTTGCGGCACAAGCGAGTTACATAGGAAGTAGAATTTAATTTTTTCTCAGGTAGTAATGTTAAAAGTTTTTTCATAAAATATGTATAACAGTTAATTTGTACTTATTTAAGTTTTTTATTGCCAAGCCTTTCAATGTTTGCGGGTCAATTATTTTCAATAGAAAATTATATTTCCTCCGATGAATTGTTAGTTGATACAATGCTGCTGTTTAAAAATGATGTATGTTGCTTTGTGGTTACAGATGAAAATGAAGCAAAGTTATTTGTTTCATAGTATTAGTTAACACCAGGAAAAGTCTTCTGGATTTGAACCTACAAAAACACACCAGAACTACAAATTAAAATTGTGGACGAGATTGCTTGAATTTAATCCAAAATGTTGCTATTGATTCGTTTTGTCGGAAGCGTTTGTTAATAATTATTGGATTTTGATGCAGGAACAATTTACTAGCAGAACTCAAACCGACGCTCAAAAATGCTAGTATACAGAACTATACAACAATCGTAAGCTTCAGATGTAAAAAAATTTCAAGGAGAAATTTAACAGTGCGAATTTATAAGAAAAAATACGCACAAATTATAATATTAATTCTTCTATCTCAAATGCAAGAGGATTCAAACTAATTCACTCTGCTTATATATAGGGACACTTTTACACTTTATATTATAAAATAGGAGATAACAAAGTTCTTCTGACGCTATGATCGAGTCCCTGAGAACCAACACTTTTTACACTTTTAAGCTCACGGATATCGCTCAATATTGCCCAGTGATGAGTGTATGTGTTGAAAAAGTAATTGAATTGCACCACAATTCTTACGTGCATAATGTCACCGATATTCATAACGAGACTAAAACAGATGAAGAATGCTAAGATCGTTTAACTATGTGAGTTGCACTAAAAGATTTAGCCGGTAACTGTGAGTTGAAAAAATAATACATTTATATAAATGTTTCTGAATATTTATATTACTTTCCTATTCAAAGTTTTTCAAAATATCAGATTGTTATTCCTTCATTTGCCTCAAAATTTATCCGTATTTCCGTTAATTATCAGAGTTAAAGCTAATTTTCAGAGTGCTTATCTCGTGCAAAATTGTACGAATTGGTTTAGTGAACCGTTCGGCTTGAAAAAACGTTCTTCATTTTTCAAAAGGTTCTTTCAAAATTTTGACCATAGGTATAAAATAATGCAAAAAATTTATCGAAATCATGTATTTTTTGTGGTTTTATTACAAAAATGATTTTTCTAAAAAAACTGAAAATATTGCTAAACTTAAACTAAAAACTTTTTTTCGAAAAAAACCTAGCAGGACCGTCTGGGTAATAACTCAAGTCTGTCATTTTCCTACGTATTTTTCTGAAATCTTCACCATAGGAGTAAAATGATGCAACGACCTTTTTTGGAGTTGTGTGTTATGTCGAAGTTGTATTTGAAAATTTTTATTTTTGTCGAAAAACAGGAAAAAGAATTTTAAATAAATTATATCATATCTCCTCCAATTTAAAAATTACAGAATTAGTAACATGTTTTTTAGATATCTGAATATTTTATCTGAAGAAACATAGGAGTGAAATTTCTAGAATTCAATTCATTGAATTTTGAGATTTTTTAAAAATAAATATATTTTTAAATATGACGTCTTATATCGGTCAAAGTTTTCAAACTAAACTGTTTCTAAAAAACACCGAAATCAATGTCTTGTATTTTAAGACTTATCGATTAATTTGTCATTCCTATAACTTTGAAACTGTGGGAGAAGTAGCACATTACACGCCAAAAGTTCAAGTTTTCAGGAGAGCCTGCCAAACTCGTCACCTGACCGTGTAATGTAAGTGACTGGCCTTTCGCAAGCTGTGGCAGACGAACGCACCTACAAAGCATTGAAACATATCGTTTGATTCAGAAGAAAGTTCTTTATAACATGAGCTAAAAAACAGAAAATTGATAATTTTTGGATTTTGATGTAAACCGGTCCCCCCTTCCAATTGGCTGGTCTTCCGTAAGCAGTAGCAGACGAACGAACACACTTACAAGGATCAGAAGCATATCGTAAGAATCGTAAAAAAATTCAGTATGATATTGACATGAGCTAATAAACAGATAATTGAGGTTTTTAGGATTTTGAACCTGAACGGTCCCATTGAGAATCAACTGCCTACCCTGACAAGTAGAAAGAACTACATCTTCAATAGAAATTTATTTGAAAATCGAATAAGGTTTAGAAAACAGTCTCGTCGTCACTAAATTTTCACCACGAAGCTAAAGGACTTCATATGAATTAAACCAGCTCAGATGTTACATTATTATTCGGGAATTAGGCCAGCGCTTATTTTTAACATGTACTGACAAGGGAAGTGATAGGTCTGATGTTCGCAACAAATGCAACAAAAAAATTATTTGTGCCTTTTGACTTCGGGTTAAGGGTGAGGAACGTCCCTCTTTATTGAACATATGATTGAAGTTCCCTAGTCTGTAATTACGCTTTGTTCCAAATGTTTCCGCTTTTACCATCAATAGCCTCGAGGTCCATCCTTGCTTGTCCCTGATGCACCTTGTAATCTCCGACATCAGAACAATATATCAAATTCGTGTACTTTGTAACCAGAAAAACATGTTTGCATTGTCAACTCTAGTTTTTCTATCAAACACTCAGTTACTCACACTTGTATATTCCATATTTCTAGCAGAATATAAAAATATTCAACTTCTCTAATACGATTATGTTAGCGTTGAATGTTTTTGGCCATTTCTTGGGAATTAAGGTTCGTATGATTCGAAAGTTTCTGCATCGCATTGGGTTCTGAAAAAAATTTGAATCAATGCTCCAGAACAACAGATTCAATTTACCAAACTTAAAAAGTATATCATTAAAAATTGAAATAACTCAAAATCTTCGTGAAATTTGAAAACGAAGAAAGAAAAGTTATATCAGCAGTCAGTAGTGTTACCTTTCTTTTCGAAAACATCATCAACACTCTGACAGCAATTGATTGAAATGAAGATCAATATTCAAGTCAAGTTTAAAGTCAATTGTAGTAGGCAATTCTGAAAAAAGCAAACATTTCCCAGATCGTGTCTTCATTTAGCTGTGATTAAGTATTTATGAAGATTGGGTTTTTGACAACTGGTCTGTCAGCAGCATTATGAAAATTCCCTCCGTGTGCACCATGCGTACGTTGCGATCAAAGTGTTGAACGCTTTTCATTCTTATACCCTGTCAGAAAACAAAAGCTCCTCTGAAAACAGCCCCAGAAACTTGCCCCCGACACCTTCCGGAGAAACTTGCGCCAGACACCTGCCCAAGAAACTTGCCCCTGACACCTGCCCCAGAAACTTGCCCCCGACACCTGCCCCAGAAACTTGCCCCCGACACCTGCCCCAGAAACTTGCCCCGACACCTGCCCCAGAAACTTGCCTCTCGACAATTGCCCCCGCAGAACAATTGACATGCAGGCAATTTCCTCCTAGGACGATTGCTCCCTGGAAAATTACTCGTAGAAAATTACCCCAAAAACCTTGAATTACTCAAATATTAATTTATTTTGTACATTGAAAATATTTCACGTTTAGGGTATAGAATAATATTACATTAAAAAGTAACGCAACACTCCTAGTGTTTTAAATAAAAGCCTGTAACATTTTGATTCAATAGAAGATCGCAACATTTTCTATTTTGGAAAATGGCAAAATTGCAACAAGAACAATAATATTCCAAAATATCTCTTGGAACTGTTATCCTGTCACATTTTTCTATGAAAAATGTAACATCTGGACTGGTTAACTTCATATGAATTCCTTTAGCTTCCTGGAGAAAATTTAGTGACCACGCGACTGCTTTCTTAGCCTTATTCGATTTTTAAACAAATTTCTATTAATAGGCAATTGATCCTTATTCCGAAAAAACTCAATTTTCTGTTTATTAGCTCATGTCGTAGAGAATTTTCTTACGATTCTCACGATATGCTTCTGTTCCTTGTAACTGTGTTCGTTCGTCTGCTAATGCTCACGGAAGGTCAGCCAATTAGTAGGAGGACAGGCTTAAGCAAAAATCCAAAAATAAACAATTTTCTGTTTTTTTAGCTCATGGTATAAAGAACATTCTTCTGAATCAAACGATATGTTTCACTGCTTTGTAGGTGCGTTCGTCTGCTACAATTTGTGGAAGGCCAGTAACTTCCGACATTATAAGGACAGGTGGCGAGTTTGGCGGGCTCTCCTGAAAACTTGCACGGAAGTTTTTTTGTTTTTTAAGTTTTTAACTTATGAAGTTTTTTAGCTTGCCAAATGGAATATGTATTTTTTTTACAACCATGGCTTAAAATTTTGTTTCCTACACTATGCAATACAAATATTCTGGGATCGTTCGAACATCAAGTTCGAGGGAATGACCCAAAATATTAAGCGTGCACGAATAATTGTTATAGCGGGGCTGAATTTCATAATATTCTGCATGAAATATTGCATGCACTACACGAGTTGAAGTGTCTGAATGCTTGGTAAAGGAACTGGCTATGACTGTATGCTTAGAAGGTTACGAAGTGTACGAAATTGATTGATTATTCTAACGTCAGAGATGTCAAGGTACATCAGAAACAAACAAGGAAGTGCCACGGGGCTATTGATAGTAAAGGCGGAAATGTTTGGAACAAAGCGAAATTATAGGATTGGGTTTTTCAATCATGTGGTCCCTAGAGAGAAATGTTCCTCTCCCATTTTGCACGAGCCAGAAGTCATAAATAAAGCTTTAACACTCTTTCTCTCATAATTTTTTCATGAACGTTAGTTTGATTCACAAACAATATCGTAACTTCCGGAATCGTTCTTTTCACGTACTGTTGCTTCTCGGTTCAAACTTGGCTACCACGCGACTATTTTCTCAGCCTTATTTAATATTTTAATAGAATTTTCATTAAGTTTGTAGTTATTCATTTCTAGTCATTTTACCAGTTATTCAAATTAATAATTCTGTGCCAAATTACATTTATTGTAAATAAATACTTCTGATAGACCGTGTCAGTTCCAACACACTGGGTTACCATTTAAACAATCTCGTATCAAAAATTGAATTTTGTTGTTTAGGCAGGCTTTCTCTGGTTGAAGTCCCTGAGACCTTTCCTGGTTGGTTTTAATAAATCCTCCATCCGGTAGGAAAAATTTGCTACACAAGGAGAAAACTCTCAACATTTTGGAGTCTTTAAGTACAACAGACGATCGTGCACAGTGTGTTGAACTCAAAATTTAACCTTTAAGAAATATTCCAAGTTAAGGTAATTATATCTTCTGCCATTTTCAGGTTATATTTAAAAGTTCTTAAATTACTCCCAAGATATGGCAAATCAAGATGATACTAATCGAAAGTGCACATACATTAACCGAAAGACAATAGATTTGACAGATTTTGAATGAAGAGCAGTATTGCATGCACTTCTTTAGAGATCTGCAGCCTCTCGGCTACTTTATTTCAGCTCAACCCAATCCTTTCAACATCAGAAGCATCACGTAACGTTGATGAGTTAATTGAAGCATTGACGGATAGGTTTGCAGAATTACAGAGATCAACATTGATAAACATTTTCCTTACTTTGAAGTACGTAGTGGAACAGATTTTTTTGGCTGATGGGGACAAAAATCACAGGCTTCAACATC
This sequence comes from Morinoia aosen, assembly GCA_030386875.1. Taxonomy (NCBI): domain Eukaryota; kingdom Metazoa; phylum Arthropoda; class Malacostraca; order Amphipoda; family Talitridae; genus Morinoia; species Morinoia aosen. Next base: position 30,043,234 of record CM059570.1, on the reverse strand, counting down.
TGTCGAAAGGACAACAAGAAAGAAAAGGAATTCTTCTAAATTAAATTCAGATTTCAGGAAAATTGAAGAAAATCTTAAGCTGAATTTGAGAACTGTGTATTTTTTGTCTTGCATTTTTTGTCCTTGGATTTGAATAGGGCCTGTGATATTTGAACGAATAAATTTCAAACAAATTTGATAAGTTTGAAAATCCAGAAAAATTCCAGTGTGAATTCAAATAACAACTGACATATGTCACAGAATTTTCTCGTTCAATTACTTTTCAAAAGTTCATGTATTCTTTTGTAGGAAATATTTGATGTACCCTGTCAGCTGTGGAATACTTTGTGACCTGAATACAAAAACGAATACTTTGGGACCTGAAAAACTTTCATATGTTGAAGCCTTCAGCTTCTTAAGCTAGCTCGTGGTTGTTTCATTTCAAAAATCTAATATTTTCCTGAAGAATTGAGCAACTTTATATCAAAGCACCACAATCATTGGTACCCATCGGGATACAATATTTCTTGTAATATTATGGAATTCAGTGTTATTATGTATGTAATTATTTGAAGGATGGTGAGTTCATGAACGATAATCTCGCACTCAGTTCTCAAAACTACGGGTTCACTGTAAAAAATTCAACGTGGACACCATTCCAAGAATTATATGGCAAAAATGTTCGCCCATTTCAAACGTATAATGGAGGAGCATTACAACGACATTGACAGTCCAGTGCACTAGCTTAGATCGTGAAAAAATTCTGGTTAACGCTTTCGTGTTTTTCAGCTAAATTTTACACCTTTTCCATTAAAATATTCCATTTTTTAAATGGCTACATGTTGCACTGTACATGGCTTTGGGGAAACCATCGATGAAGCATTCAATCGTTTAGCATTCCCTATAAATTTTACTGTAGTTTCAAATTAAAACTCAACCAAGTTATAAACGAAACTCCAATTTTACTGTTCCGGCCATGCAGTAAAAGATCTTTGTCGTTCTGAGCACTAAATTCTACTTTCACCGAGAATATCTTCCCATCAGGAGATATCGTCTCTTCTCTTACCGTGTAATCCTTTAGAAAATTCAAAATATTCAATATATCTCAAAGCTTTTCAATGAGTAAATCAGTTTTTAGTCGCAGTGTTGTGAAAACTCTCATTAATAGCAGCGTGTGACGCATTCGCTCATTTTCTCGATGAGTGCAATATTTTGGAAACTAAAAACGCTGACGAATTCCCATTGTAAATAACTGTTAAAATCATTAAAGCGGAACACGATAATACCAAATAGTTCGAAATTGCACTCAACCAATTATTTCACGTAACACTGTTACGACCTATTTTCTTATATTCCCTCATTTCTTATACTACGTCCTGAAATTTCTCTATTATAATTTTTGTAGATGCACGTCGCTTTCTCCAGCAAAACTTTGTCTCATGTCCTCTTAGGGGACAGTTTTGAACCATCTTCAGGGACACGAAGCGAAGCGCAGGCATCAGCTTCCAACATACAGTACATAAACCAAACACTGACGCTTAAGGGATTCAAATTTGGAGAAGATAGGGGCCACGTCTTCTCACATCAGTGATTGGGTCAATTAGCTAAGCGGTTTTGTTGAGTTGCTTGGACGAGTGCGAGGGCGCGCCGCTTCGTTGAAAGCAGAAGCTTTCTTGCTTGGAGTGTTCCTATATTTCCAGAAGGGCGGACCGAGCGTTCTGAAATGTTTCAATTTGAATTTGCGCGTTCTCAATCCTTCATAACAATGAAGGGAGAAGTATTCATTTTGATAACAGCATACGAAATCGCTTCATAGGGAGACTACTTATCCATAAAATTTTCATTATTCTTGAGGGAGTCTCCCGGTGGCCGTTTTATGAATATCCTTTCATCCTGAACATTTCAATCTACCTTCCCCATAGACATCTATCCATCAGTAAAAACTACAAATATCTCTTACCCTGCCATCGTTCTCGAAGACCCGACTACGTAAGCGTCTGACGTCGTGAATAATGACAGGGTTGGAGGATTTTTTCCCCGTTGGAGAGATGTTCACAGAGAAGGTAGAATTTGATTTTTAGAATAACAAAATGTAAAGGAAACGTCAGCCGATAGATGCCTCCACGAATGATGAAAATATTTACGGCATAACAAGTCACCCTACGAGAAGATATAGACTGTTGTTTAGGTTAAATTTGGTTTGGTTAGGGTTGGTTATTAGGTTATGTCAGGTGAGATTGTGTCAGGTCAGGTGTAGTTATGTTATTTTAGGTCAGACCCGGTTGATTTAGGTTAACTCAAGTTTGGCTGAGTTATGTTACATCATTTTAGGTTTGTTGAGCTAGTCTTGCTCGATAAATTGAGGAACTTTTTCCTTATTGGGCAGATTAACCTGAAAATTGCACGGCGTATGAAAATTAGGATTTTAAAACGTTTTTGCTCGTGAACATTTTTTAAATTTTTGCACAGAAAAAGAGTTATTCAGAAAATAAGAATTTTGAGGGACACTTTTCAGACCTTATAAAATCCAAACTATGTAATTGATTTTAAAATTCGCTTTTAGTGCCATCGCATTCATAAAACAATATATGACAACTGTATTTTTTTAAATTCAAAAAGGTCGTTACTGATATTAAGGAATTAAAAAAGACCCCCAAAATAAATTTTTTAGGATGAAAAAATTAGCAATATTAAAACCTAAATTGAAAATAAAAATTACAAATTGTGGTAAATTTAATTACAAATAAAATGAGCCTTAAACCAATTCGCAACGTCCGTAAACTTAAAAGATACAACTCCTAGAAATATGAAAACTTATATTTGGCAGGGGAGCCAATTGCATGAAAATATCAACCTATAGCATAACCCTATGTTTTTCAATGACCTAAGTAAAAATGTTGATGCAGCATTTAATATACCAGTCAATTACTAATAGCTTGCGCATTGACCAAACCCGCTACGTCAATTAACGTCGAAGATATGCTAAATTGAAATTTGTAATTTATTACTTAGGGGTGCAACTATGAAAGTAAAATATTGGGGTTGTTTTCGCTATTCGGTGGATTTATCTGAAAATTGCACCACAGATGTAAATTAAGATTTTGAGGCGTTTTTGATCGTCAAAATTTTTCAAATTTTTACATAGAAATCGAATTACTTTGAATGGAAATTTCAGAAGGCACTTCTCAGGGGGCTATAGAAGCCAAGACAATTAATTTTAAAAGTTGCTCTCAATGTCAACCCACTCAGAAAACCGTATTTCTATTTTTCAAATTTAAATTTTTGCTACTGATGTTATAGGATTTTAAAAAAAGATAAAAAATCAATTTATCACGATAAAAGAAATTATAAAAAACAAAAACCTAAATTGAAGATAAAATAAATAAAGATTGTAGTACATCTAACCACGAGTAAAATGAGCCCTAAGCCTAGAGATTTACCCCTTAACCTATCATAGAGAAAGAAGCTAGAGTTGTAAATGCTTATTTGATTTTGAACTTACAAAGTATACGAATTTGATTTATTATTCTGTGGTCAGAGATGACGAGGCACATCTGTGACAAACAATGAAAGGCCACGGGGCTATTGATAGTGAAGTCGGAAAATTTTGGAACAAAGCGTAATTATATACTCAGGTATTTCAAACATATATTCACTAAGAGGAACGTTCGTCAACCTTTTTACACGAGCTAGAGAGCAAAAATAAATAATAGGCGCTCGTGTTCTCAGTATTCTCGAAATTCTCAGAGAGAGATGCATTAATTTCCGCAAATTTATCTAACCCCTGCATTTGTTAGGAATAGCAGATCTGTCACTTTTCTTGGCTATTGATGCGAAAATTAACACTAGTGTAATTCATAAATAATATTGAAATTTCTAGACTAGTTTGCTTAACATGTCTTTTACCTTTCTGGACGAAATTTGGCGCCACGAGACTGCTTTCTTAGCCTTTTTCGATTTTTCAAATGATTTTCGATCAATGTTGTAGCTTTTAATTACTATTCAAAGTTAGCATTTGATCCTTAATCAAATTCTCATAATGTTTTAACGAAATATGCTCTATGAAAATTTTATTATATCAATTCCAGTTGTTTATCGATAACAATTCCTGAAAATTTAGATGAATTTCGAAGGTAAAAAACAAAGTACTGCCTGAACTTTTTGCTGAGCTTCGAGTGGGAAAGTAACATTAAAATTCAGAGATATTTATATTAATGTTTTATCATTGTTCCAATTTAAAATTAACGTACAATTCTTGCAGTCCAACTGGTTTGGTGGAACAAAATTAGCGTTCTTCTACTGTATATAAGTCATGTGATAAAAATTTCCACATGACCAGCGTAGTGACGTCATTCATGTTGGGACTGTAGCACAGTTCACATAGTATTTAGAACTTTATTTTTTCATTTTAAATTGGAATATAAAACTACCTGCCAGTATACAATTGTAGAAAGTGCTTGTCTTTGGAACTCGAGTGATGCCCGTCATAGCACCAAAAGGATTTTTATTACATTAAATTTATTATATATTGTATTATTTCTTGATATATCAAGTGAAAAATGTGTACCTATATCACTCAATAGTAACTTAGTTTAACCCTGGTGCACTTGAGGCAATGGAATTCATATCATAAATTGTGCACAAGTTTTTCTTGGTAATTACTTAGAAAATTACAAAAAAATTCTTTAGATTTGAGGCTTAAGATTATTGCAAAGTTCTGTGCACTAGTTCTTGTTGACGTCCGTTTGAGTTCTGCGAGTAAATTATTCTTGCACCAAAATGTTATAGTTATGAACAAATGCTCATGATAAAATGATTTGGTGTGAACGTACTGGATTAAAACTCGAGCAATTTCATTTCGTGAGCTTAATTTTGTGGTTCAGGTATGTTTTTCTAGGTTCAAATTCCCTACACTTTTCCTGGTGTTAACTAAAACTAAAGAACAGATAACTTTTTTCTTTTCAACTGCATCCCAAAAAATACAGCTGCTAGAAAATGTGCTGATATTTTCGAAAATTTTGTGTAAATCTTCTAAAACAACTAGTCATTCATCTGAGGAAAATCTAACTTTCTAAGCAAACCCTGAAGAATATACAACAAATGAACGAAACACAAATGAACAATTAAATTTACGAAAAACTTTCAAATTTACTATCAAAACAAAACTTATATTCTACATTATCTGTAACTTGGATGAGCAGCAAAAATATATTCCATGAAGTATTTTCCATCAAACAGAGAGCTATCTAGTAATAAAGTTGCACACAAACATTTTCCAAATTCGTTTTTCATCCATGAATATGATTTGTGGTTTCCAGCCACCCGCCTCCCTTCCCACACCGCCTGCAGCACAAAACCTGCTCCATATAAGGGGGACACACACGCCGTGATGTACACTCCAACTGGTGGTGCTCACAGTTCAGCTTTTCCTGAGGTGAGTCCCGGCTGGCAGCTGGTATCAGTACTGTACTGACGGCACATGTTTACTGAAATATATCGTTTGAGAAATACGCTTATAAATAGTTTGATGTGTATGAATAAAAAATACAATAACTTGAGGAAGTGTTTGTCCATTTCAGATCAGATAAAAAATCCTCGCAGCAAAATGAAGGCGATGCTACTCTTCACGCTGGTGCTCGTTGCCGCAGTCGTCGAGGGAAGTGACTACATCATGGAGGCCGGGGAGGTGGGTGTTGGGGCCACCGCTCGCTGGGGCGTTAGACAGCTGACAGCGTTGTGTAACGTTTATGCAGAGTTGGGAAGTTGCTAAGGCTAGGAATTCTTCTGGATTCCAAATGGATCTTACTATATTACATGTGGATCTTGTTACTTCATGCAACGTTGGTAACATGAAAGATAATGAGTCTCCGTGTGGACACTAAATAAAAAGAGTTTTCTGTTTCAGGAATCTGCGGCACTGGCCAGGAAGTTCATAACTCATGAAGGTGAGCTTTTCATTTTACTATTTGATACTATTTGAGGTCCACTATGAGAATGCAATAATATAACACTACAGAGACACTTTAGAGCCTCCTAGTGACATGCATAACAGCGGAAATTAGCGTTCATGACACACTCATGTGTTTGTGTACATTTGCCTCAACAGACCCGCAAGGACGGCAAGAGAACTGCGGCGGACAATGCAGGGTATTCTTCACGGTGAGAGCTGCAATAATTTCAGTCGAAATGTACCCTCTCTAAAAATTTGCATAGATATCACACAGTTGTTGTACATTTATTTTTCAAAACGATGATAACGTATCAAGAATATAAAATGGTTTTAATAAGTATAATTAAATTACAGTTTCTTGACATTGCTAAGACAAAAAACTAAGCCCTGGAATATTATCGCATGTGATTTTCAACAATTACTTATTTGTATATACAAAATATAATGTGATTCGCAGTTGGGCAGTAATTAAATAACAAATATTGTAGTTTCAAGGCTGATACCCTTGGAAAGGGGGTAACTCAAAAATATGCTATCACAGATTGTTTCAATGTGCAATCAGCTCTGTTACTCAATGCCCACTTTCATTCACGCTGAGCTCTGCATGAACTCTTATCAACAGACGACCATCTTCGCCTACGGTACGGAGCGCGTCAGTTGCCGCAGCGACGAATACTCTGTGGGTCCGCATCCTGTGAGTGGCTGCTTCTGCTGCCTCAGATTCGCTGAGCTCGTTGTCCGAATGCGGACACTCGGAGAAAGTACTGCGGTTGCTGGATTTCCTATTTTCTATAATATGTTCACTTGACAGTGGTTAGTTCCCGACATTGGCTTTCATAAATATTTGTGGATTGAAATTGTTTTTAAATGATTCGACTTAATAAACATTAAGTTTATTTTGTGTTTTATCCTTAAACTGAACTACGTTAGCAACGCGAGTATGTTCGTTAAATGAATTCCGTAATCAGCTACTTCAAGGAAGAAAAAATTTTTCACTAACACACAGTGGATCGACAATGTTGGCGTTGAAGGCAACTTCAGCCGCAAAATTATTCTCTGAGAATGATGCACGCAATTCTTGGAGCTTCAGATTATTTCGAACGCTGAGTTTTCTTTCTGAAAGCGTCACACCATCTCTCACAGTCGCTGTTTAATGAAAAATTAAATCAGACATTTTTACAGAACTTGTGAGCGAACGAAAAAGCTGGTGCAAGAAAGATGCTATCAAAATGAAAGTCTTTTTCAAACAATGGTTATTATTTCAAAGTCTAGTTAGAATAACCTTAATGATGACCATAAGAAACAAAGTTTCAGTTAGTGTGGGTATTGAGAAAGGAAATTAGAAATATAGTCCATATGTTTCCGTCAGTGCCATCTATCACAGGCATTCGAATCGCTGTGCTACGCTCACCGGACACATGCAAAGACACCAGAAATTTTATCAATCCGCCAGTTTAGATATTTAAATTTTACCTACGAAGACCCTCGGAGTGAGATAGTATTTCATGCAGTAAACTGTTGAGCCCCTAAAAGAACAATATAGAGGAGGCATATCAAGGGACTTCGGAGGCCAGATGAAGAGGCCGCCACGATAAATCCAGCGATTTGGATGGACGCAAGCATGGACTGGAGTGGTCAACACATTGTGGTGTTCTCCCCCAGGCTGCAACACGCTTCGGGCAGGCTTTGAGCTATCTTTTTCGTGATAGGATAGCCGGAAGCGAGTGCCTGAGGTACGACCGTATTCGGCAGGATATGGACAACACGGGGGTAACACATTAATTATATTGGTGACTGTTAGGCACACGGAACACGGACCATTACACGGGGCCCTCGGTGACTACTATGGGCACTGTTCGTTACTCGTAAATTACGTAACGATTGGAACACAGCACTAATACGTGATGGTTGAAATACAATACTATTCGAGAAGTACGTAATGATCGAAACACGATCCTCTTTGAGAATAGTACAAATATGTGGTGATTGAAGTACAATCCTATTCGAGAATGACCTAACTTGCAACTTAATCCTATGCGAGAATAGCACAAATACGTGATGATTGAAGCACAATCCTATTCGGGAATGACGTAATGATTGAAACACAATCCTATGCGAGAATAGCACACATACGTGATGATTGAAGCACAGTCCTATTCGGGGATGACGTAATGATTGAAACACAATCCTATGCGAGAATGGTACTAATACGTGATGATTGAAATACAATCCTATTCGAAAATGACATAACTTGAAACTTAATCCTATGCGAGAATAGCACAAATACGTGATGATTGAAGCACAATCCTATTCGGGAATGACGTAATGATCGAAACACAATCCTATGCGAGAATAGCACACATACGTGAGGATTGAAGCACAGTCCTATTCGGGAATGACGTAATGATTGAAACACAATCCTATGCGAGAATAGTACTAATACGTGATGATTGAAATACAATCCTACCCGAAAATGACATAAATTACGTAATGATTGAAACACAATCCTATGCGAGAATAGCACTAACACGTGATGATTGAAATACCATACTATGCGAGAATTACGCAATGAATGAAACAAGCACCAATAGCGGGTAACGTCCGCGAGGACGCTACTTACGAACGCAGCGGCGAGACGTGATGATTGGTGCTACGTCGTCCGACTGTTACGAACAGGTCAACTGTGCTAGCGGGGCGCCGAGACGAGGCTAGTCAGCTGGGTCGGGCCCAGCCGCCACGCGTTTCACCGTGTAGCTGGTAAGTAGCTACGGCGAGGCTAGCCGGCCGGAGCGGGCGAGAGATGTCGTAGAGCGGCTTGGCCGACGACGCCGGCGCAGGGCGTTGCAATGTGACCTATTTAAGGCTTTGAAACACCTTGAAGTGTCAAGGCGCTACTAGGTTTAAGACCGAGCAACACCTTGGGGCGTCGATAGGCAGGGCCGGACTCCGGAGCTTGGTGCAGGGACGCGAGGGATAAAGTCGATCTCGGAAGCTAGATGCAGGAACACGAGGCTGATGCTGGAGATGTGACTTGAACGAGGACGAGGGCTTGAGTGACCGCGAGCCTTGTTGGGGTCGCCTTATGTAGGCCTCGAGTGCAAGCCTTGAGTCCGGGCGTGAGTCCTGATTGGTCGCGAGTTTGTGGGCCTGTGGTGCTGGAGGCAGGAAACCGTTGTAGCTTACGGGCACCTTTTCTCATAGTCGCGAGGCGGCTACTCTCAGGTCCCGTGTTTGGTTGACTAGGCGCTTCGGGTCCGGAGGTGCTCTGGAACGGATGCGGTTGTAGTCTGGAGGCAGCTTTTCTCAGGTCTTGTGGAGGTCCGCGGCTTGCCGCTGGGATCACCACAACATCTCCTCGATTTCCTGCTTTATCCGGCCTAACTGAGCCGGGAAATGTTCCTAAGCAGGATTTAATGAAAATTTCTTGGTAAACTAAATGTATTGGACTTCCTGGTGGCGGGTCTTTTCTCACGTCAGGAAGTATCGTCTTACTTCATTTGCTTCAACAAACATTGTGAAATTAATCTAATCCGGAGAAAATTCCCTGCGTTTGATGAATGTATGAACTGATGTTTCAGTTATGAAGAACAGTATTAGAGTCCATACGTGGTGACAAGAAGTTCGAAATGTGTAGAGAATGCATATGTCGAGTGCTTGTTGAGTATGAATTAATGCTCATTGTAATTCATGCCTCTAATGCTACGGTATTTGAGTCCCATTGTCGAATATTACAGTTGTTCTTGGGGAGTAAATTGGCCGGTCAATATTAGTATCTCAAAGTTTTCATGATTGTTGTATATCGAATTGGATAGCATGTTATTTGCAAAGCGATTGTGCGTGACACTATATAATTGGCTCGAATATAAGTTGCGAATAATCGAGAGTATTAAGATGTCCAAGCACATTAGAGAACTGGTACTGAACATCGAAAAAACTCTAAGACAAATGGTAATGGAGATGTGAGTCGATTGCCATCGAAACTTAGTGAGTACCCATCACAATTTAATTTTTTAGGCTCATTGTAGAGCACTGTTGTTGTTCACTCATTGAACACTGTTGTTCACTACAGTGTTCGTTTTGCACATGTGATTTTTATTATCATTTGAGTTCTGTGTGTTGGAGTGCCATACCTCTATTCTGGGATTTTCTTTTTGAATCAAATTAACAAGGGGCGTAACGTCTCGTGACACCCCTGAATACGTTACGTGTCCCACGAAGTACGTAATGTGTCCCTCTGAGTACGTAATGTGTTTCTCTGAGTACGTAATGTGTCCCACTGAGTACGTAATGTGTCCCTCTGAGTACGTAATGTGTCTCACTGAGTATGTAATGTCTCCCTCTGAGTACGTAATGTGTCTCACTGAGCATGTAATGTGTTCCTCTGAACACGAAATGTGTCTCACTGAGCATGTAATGTGTCCGTCTGAGTACGTATTGTGTCTCACTGAGTATGTAATGTGTCCCTCTGAGTACGTAATGTGTCCCTCTGAACACGAAATGTGTCTCACTGAGCATGTAATGTGTCCGTCTGAGTACGTAATGTGTCCCATCGTGCCTGGGAGGCCTCCGGTGTTTACTTCTGGATGTATGCACTTTTGCAGGGGTGATGTCAGAAAAATTTGCTTTGTAACATCGATAACCTACTCGGCATGAAAGTTTTGGTCTTCATATCAGGCACGTTATCAATTTCTTCTGTGTATCCTAGCTGTTCCTATAGATCGATGTCTACGTCTTGTATAGTGACATATTTAGCCATTAAGGTAACCGTACAGTTTTGAACAAAGTAAAAATGCAATAAAGGGAAAGGAAAAGAAGAAGAGAAATAAGTAGAGGTTTGAAAGCTGATTCAGGACATCTTCGGTTCTTCTTGATCAACAACAAATTGGTCTTCTAATAAATTTTTCTGAATATGACCAAGTAGAGTTGACTTATAGGTGGCAATTTGTGTTCAGAACTAAACTTTTCACTGTTGAGATTGTTCAAGAGCAAAAAGTTCAATACTTTTTAATGTATTCATAAAATAAAAGCTTGTCTGATTCTCACCTTTAAATTCCCCCTTCCTCCTAAAGTACGGATTTTTCTCAAATACTTTTTTGGTTTAAAATATATGAGGCTCGTTAGCTAATTAAGATCGCTAAATTGAAAAGGATTGAAACATTTTTTATCAAAATCAGCAAAAAAGGAGCATGAAGAAACGTACAAGTCTTTTGTATCACCTCCCTAAGTTTCTGTCACGGACTGAGAGCTATTATTTATTTCTGCAATTAACTTCAAAAACTTTTCGTACTATGATTATCGACAACAGCATTGGGCAGTTATATTAGGCCATATAAATACTCTACGTATTTCTTGCGCAAATTGTAGAATTAGATCAAACATCTCTAATGATGTATAGAAACTATTCAATTGTTTCCTCACAATTTTTGTAACGGCTGCATTTGAAGATAAAAAACATGAAGTGAATGGACTGTTGTTAATGCTTGAAGATTGCTGACTAAATTTTTTTCGTTGGTGCCTGGGCGTGATTTGTGTCTGACGGCCCGAGGCTTGGGGACAACCCGAGAGTGGGCCGCTTGACTTATTTTCGTTGCCGTTTTCTGTGCTACACAATGCCTTGAATGCGAGCTGGGAGCTTGTGCGATATATTTGAAAATCAATTTCTAATTCGAACGTGACTGAATTTCAATTTTTCCATTTTCTAAATTTCAATTTCTCCTTCGAAAGTTACTAAATTCCAATTTCTAAAATTATTTAATTCCAAATTCTCATTCGAAAGTGACGGAATTTCAATTTTTCCAATTTCTCATTCAAAAGTGACTGAATTCCAATGTCTTTAATTTTTGGCCTCCACTTTTTCTTCCGAAAGTGACTGAATTTCAATTTCTCATTCGAAAGTGACGTAATTTCAATTTTTCCAATTTCTCATTCAAAAGTGACTGAATTCCAATGTCTTTAATTTCTGGCCTCCACTTTTTCTTCCGAAAGTGACTCTATTGAAATTTCTCATTCGAAACTGAATGAATTACAATATTCACTGGGCAAAGTCTAGCCACAGAGCCGCAGCACGCTAAATGTCACCACGACTCGGAAAAGAATGGTCAACCTTTCTAAAACATTCAGAATGCAGGACTGGATGGCACTTATTTAGAAAAAATTGTTAATCAGATTCACTCTAATTCCCCTTGTAGCTGCTGTATACATTCCAGCGGGGTCTGAATAAAACTTCCACCGTAATATCACCCAAGTGCATAAGTTGCGAGCAATGGTGTGTCAAGGCTATGGAAAAGTAAATTCGGTATCCCAAAAGAAAATTTGGATTTTTACACTTGCCGTATGGTTTACCGAGAGTAGTCGGTAATTTGAGTTTCTCTTCAGTTCAAAAGATGAAGCTGAATTGAGAAAACTACATGAATACATCACTGAACTATTTCAATTGTGGGATTGATTTGGCCGTCTTACCGACGGCATTGAGGAGCAAGGTACAAACACAAAATATATTCACTCTTTATTAAACCCCAAAATTTGGACAAAATATTTTTTCAGTTCGCTAACAATTTAACAGCCAATATCAAGTTTTATCACTCAAACAGGTTTCGAATATAACTAGGAAAGTAAACATTTCAGGTGTCGCAGCACAAGCTCTCCGTGATCCCTTAACGAAGAGCGCTCACTCAGACGGTCCGGAGGCAGCAGAAGCAGCCACTCACAGCGTGCGGACCCACAGGATATTCGCTGCCGGAGCACGTGTCCCGCTCAGTGCCTCTAATGACAATTTGAAGATCCTGAAGAGAGGAAGAGTGTTTAAAAAAACTTGAGATGAGTATCAGTATGCATAAAACAACCGGTATGAGTGCTGTAGAATACAGATAAACACCAGAGATGGGTTCGGTCGAGCATATATAAACACCAGAGATGAGTGCAGAAAAGTACATAAACATAAAGGTGGCAGAATGTTATATATGATGAGCATTAGAATTCGGGCCGTGTAAATTTTTTGGTTCCTTCACTGGTTTCCATAGTTATGAATGGAAAATAATAATTTAAGTCTTTTTCCGTCATTGTTAAATGGTGTTTCACGAAACATATAGCATAATAGAATTTTTAAATGTTGACGAACTCACGCAATATTCGACAGTTGAACGATTTCTATTTTTTGTACGAAAATATTGGGTCACTTAAACCTACTGTTATTCCAATTACACGTGCGCAGACTGCTTAAATAAATAGAATACGGTAGACAAAGGCACTATAACTTCATAATTAATTTGCTTATTGTTATAATTATCATTATATAAGAAAGTTTTAACCTCCCTTAACCACGACAAAGATGTTCCAGGAGAGGAAGGAGGAAGGCACCAATTAGTACGGAGTTGAGGGAACGCGGAATCTATGCACAAGGTGCACAGAAATACTAAGCTAAGAAAGAAGTTCATGAAACGAGAAAAAGTTGAAGAAGAAAGTAGTAGGTGCTGAAAAACAGGACAGCAGTGAACCAAAAAAAGATGGTCCGTAACAAAACAAAAACCTATTCTATTTCAACAAAAAGGAAGCCTACCTAACCTTTAGCTCGGGCCCTCACATAATCCTCCTGGGAGCGCCAATTCCCATAGATACAATAGTTGTATCCCCCTGAGGGTTATTTCATTAGGTATATCATTAGAAAGAACAAAGTGTTTCAATTGAAATATATTCAAAGGCCTCACCGTGATGAGAACCCAGCAGTCACCGCCACAACCCTCTTGCCGTCCTACCGGATCTGCAGAGGCAAATTCAACAGAACGCTTGAGTACTTTATGAAAGGGGTCATGAGTACATTATGAAAGGAGCCATAAGTACGTTATGAAAGGGGTCATAAGTCCATTATGAACGGGGTCAAAAGTATATTCTGAAAGGCTCCCTGATACCAAGTAAGTTACTAAAAGTCCTTCACTGGTATTATGTAGTGCTCACAATATCAGAGTGTCTCAGAAGTACGGCAGAGACCAGCGCTCACCTTCCTGTGTTGCGACCATCCTTTGCACAGCCGCAGCCTCTTGCAACAGATGACGCTTCGTGTTAGCTCAACACTGCGCTGAAACTAATTTTATGAACATATAAACTTATCATAAAATAGCTATGCGTGCAAGGAACCCAGAAGCATTCCAATGCTGCATAACGTCGCCTGTGGTACAACGCCTTAGCGAGCGGTCCAACATTGAACTGAAACTAATATTTTGTACACATATACATATCAAAAACTAGCTTTGCATTTAAGGAATCCTGAACCACTAGAACGCTGTGGCACAACGTTGCCTGAGGCACAACGCCCCAGCGAGCGGGGGTCCTCAACACTCACCTCCCCGGCCTCTTTGATGTAGAAATGACTTCCTTCGACTGCCACAGCAACGAGCACCAGCGTGAAGAGTAGCACCGCCTTCATTTTGCCGCAATGAGTTTCTTCTTATCTGAAATGGACAAAAGTCTTGTGAGTAATGCTATTAAACTCCCCAAACGAGAAACAAGCGTTGCTCTGAACAGCATATATCAGTATGTATGTGTTGAGAATGCAATTTGATACCAGCCGCCAGTCGGGACTCACCTCAGGAAAAGCTGAACTGTAAGCACCACCAGCTGGAGTGTACAGCATGGTGTGTGTGTCCCCTTATATGGAGCAGGTTTTGTGCTGCAGATGGTGTGGGAAGGGCGGCAGGGGGCTGGAAGCCATAAGTCATATTCGAGGATGAAATACGAATTGGAAAAATGTCTGTTTGAAACTCAATACCTGGATAGCTCTCTGCTTATAAAATACTTCACGTAATATATTTTTTCTGCCCTGGCAAGTTACAAGTAAAATAGAATTAACTCTTTGATCAGAGAGAGAAGTTAAAAATTTTTCGTTATGTATAATGTTTTAAAGTCAGTAGTACATTTCTATTCCTTTCATTTTTTGTACGTAAGCTCTTTGATGTTGGCTGGCTAATCGTTCTCATTAGAAACTCCAATTTTCCTCTGAATAATTGTTAGTTGATATAATGCTGCTATTTAAAAAATTTTATTCACATTACCAAGCAAGCGGATGAAAATTGTTCTATGGCGGCTGTTGGAAATGAAGCTAAGTTATTTGTTTTTTAGTACTCTCCCCGGTCAGAAATAGTTAGTCCATCTCAGTGTTTAAGTTGTTCTGAAATAACTGCTCCGAAACGATTGTGAACCTTTTAGAAAGGATACTTGCAAAACTGCAGGTTATTACGAAAAAATAAACTCTATTCTGTAATTCAGTGCTTGAAATTGATAATGTATAAACATCAATGAAAAATATATTTAATAAGGTACATATCAAACGACAAACTCAACATTACACAAACTCTATATGAAATTGATTATGTATTAACAGAAGAATCATATTTGCCACTATTTTAACACAATGTTTGTTAATTTATTCTTCAATATCTAAATTGAATTTAGAAGAATTTCTTTTCTTTCTAGTTGTATTTCCGACAAATGTTGAAGCCTGTAATTGTTGCCACCGTCAGCCAAAATAATCTGTTCCATTGACTGCCACACAGGTAAGAAAATGTTTTTCAATGCTGATCTTTGTAATTCCTGAAAGCTAACTGTCATTGCTTCAATTACTTCATCAACGTTACTCAACGTTACTTCGTTACTGTTTGATGTTGAAGGGATTAGGTTTAATTGAAATGAAATAGCCGGGGGCTTGTAGTTTTTTTCACGAATAGCTCGCAATATTGCTTTTTTCTCAGAATCTGTCTAATCTTTTGTTTGCTGGTTATATGTGCGCTTCCTATTATTATCATCTTTATTAACCATATCCTGAGGGTAATTTAAATCTTTTAAATATTAATTGAAAACGGAAAAAGATAAAATTACATTAACTTTTACCCTATTATTTATTAAAGGTTAAAGTTCGTGTTCAACACACTGTGCTCGATTGTCTACTGTACTCAAAACAAGATTTTGTTGAAAGACACTGAAATACGGGATTTTTCTCCTTGTGTAGCAAATATTTCCGACTAATGGTTACCACCAGGAAACGTCTTCTGAACTTGAACATAGAAAAACATACCACAACTACGAATTAAAATTCTAAAATCGATAACTTTAATTTTAATTTAGTAAGTTGATACTGATTCATTTTTTCAGAAGCTTATGTTTATTATAAAAACGTTTTGCTGGAACAATCAGTTACTCGCTAACAACCGACGCTAACAAGGGCTAGCATTCATAACTCTACAATAATCTTAAGCCTCAAATTCACAGAATTTCAAGGAGAAATTTAGCCATGCGATATTCTATGAAATGATCTGATAAACATGTGCAAAATCTATTATGTCAATTCATTTTCCTAAAATTCATGATAATTCAACTCTGTTTACTATTCAGTGATATAAGGACATTTTTCAAGCTATATCATGAAAAAATGAGATAACTATGTCCATCAGACGCTATACTTGAGTCCCTAAGAACCAACACTTATTACTATTTTATCCTCGCGAGTAACGCTCAATGACGCCCAGTGATGAATGTAATTGTAAAAATAGTGAGCGAACTGAACTACAACTCTTATCTGCATGATGTCACTGCCCTGACGACAGAAAATATTCATACCGGGACTGAAACAGTTGAAGAATGTTAAAATTGTCTCGCGATGTGAGTTGCACTGAAAGATTTAATCTATATTTGTGACTTGAACGACATAAATGTAACTGTTCTGGAAATTAGTAGTACTTTCCTAGCCAGAGTTTTTTGAAAATATGAAATTGTAATTTGTTTCGTTTGCCTCAAAATTCATCCAAATTTCCAAGAAATATCATTGATAAAAATTGGATTTTCAATCTCGTGTAAATATTGAAGGGCTTGATTAAGGATCAAATGCCAACCTTAACTAAAATTGAAGAACTATATCTTTAAAAGCAATTCAATTTGAAAAATCTAATGAGGCTAAGGACGCAGTCTCGTAGTTGGAAAATATCCGCCAGGAAGCCACTGGACTTCAAGTGAAGTAAACTAGTCCATAAGATACATAACTAAAATAACTCCATCATTGATGCTTCTTAACTTGAGAGTATAAAGCAAGGCGAAAATCGCTACACGTAAAGTCATTTTTTATTAAAAATTATCAAATAAAACTTAAAGTTTAGGTTTTGTATGTATACTACTTTAGTGCTTTAATTTCTCTTCCTTTGGTTTCGTTTTACAGAAATTTTTCTTGCTGGAGATGGACAGATAGTCCGAAACGTTCAGTTTTATTTGATCATTTTTAATAAAAAATGACTTTACGTGTAGCGATTTTTGCCTTGCTTTTTATTTGATACATAACTATTTGAGAATTTGGCTAGTGTTCATTTCAACACCAACAACTTCAACTACTTCAACTATGCATTCGCAACGAATGCATAGGTTATGTAGATAAATTCGCTATAATGCATTTCCTTGAGAATTATTATTTGTGAGAGCACGAGAGCCGAAAATTTATTCCTGCTTTTTGGCTCGCGTAAGAGGATGAGGAACGTTCTTCTTTAGTGAACATATGATTGAAACACCCGAGTCTGTGATTACGCTTTGTTCCAAATGTTTCCGCCTTTAATATCAATAGCCCGTGGCCCTTCATTGCTTGTCCTTAATACATTTTGCCATCTCTCACATAGGAATAATAAATCAAGCTCGTGTACTTTGTAACCTTCAAAACATATACGCATTGACATCTCTAGCTTCTTTATCAAGCACTCAATCACTTACACTTGTGTGTCCCATATTTCTTGCAGAAAATAATAACATTCAAATTCGCTATCACATTGATTCGAGAGCGCAGAATGTTTTTGGTCTTTTCTTGGGAGTTAATATTTGAACGATTAGAAAGTTCTGTTTCGCATTGAGTTGTAAAATAAAACTAATGCGTTAAAACAACAGATTCAATTTACCAAATTCATACAGGATATCATTAGAAATTGTATTGGCCCAAAACCTTTTTGAAATTCGAAAACGAAGAAAGGATAGTCATCCCCGCAGTCAGTAGTGATATATTAGTTTCCGAATATTCCATTAACACTTCGACAGCAATGGTTTAAACGGAAGTTCAATATTCAGCTCAGATTGAAAGTTAATTGTAGGAAGCGATTATTTAAACAAGCAAACATGAAGTGGATCGTGCCTTCATTTAGCTTTAATCAAGTATTAATAAAAATTGAATTTGAAATTACCTGTTAGTCATCAGCATTATGAAAATCCCCTCCATGGCCACCGGTGACGCACGTTGTGGTCAGAGTGTTAAACGCTTTTCATTCTTTCCACACGTCAGAAAACAAACGCTCCTCTGAAAACTGCCCCAGAAACTTGCTCCCCGGCATCTGCCCCAGAAACTTGTCCCCCAGCATCTGCCCCAGAAACTTACCCTTCGGCATCTGTCCCAGAAACTTGCCCTCCGGCATCTGCCCCAGAAACTTACCCTCCGGCATCTGACCCAGAAACTTACCCTCCGACATCAGCCCAAGAAACTTGCCCCCCGGCATCTGCCCCAGAAACTTACCCTCCGGCATCTGACCCAGAAACTCGCCCTCCGGCATTTGACCCAGGAACTTGCCCTCCGGCATCTGACCCAGAAACTCGCCCCCCGGCATCTGCCCCCGAAACTTGCCCTCCGGCATCTGACCCAGAAGCTTACCCTCCGACATCAGCCCAAGAAACTTGCCCCCCGGCATCTGCCCCAGGAACTTGCCCTCCGGCATCTGACCCAGAAACTCGCCCTCCGGCATTTGACCCAGGAACTTGCCCTCCGGCATCTGACCCAGAAACTCGCCCCCCGGCATCTGCCCCCGAAACTTGCCCTCCGGCATCTGCCCAGAAACTTGCCCCCTCACACATGCTCTAGAAACTTGCCCCTTAACCGCCCCCACAGAAAAATTGAACAATTGCCTTGCAAACAATTTCCTCTCAGGAAGATTACTCCCCTATAAAAAGTATTCATTTACAATTGCCTGCGCCAACCTTGGAGAACTAAATAAATTATTTTTTTGTACATTACAAACATTTGATGTCTGACGTATAAAAAAATTAATTTTAAAAGTGCAGCACTTCACTCTTAGTGTGTTAGTGAGAAACTGTAACCTTGCCAATGAATAGAAAATTGTAACCTATTCTAGTTTGCAAAATTTTAACTTGCAACAGCAAAACAAAATTCCAAAATTGATCTTGGAATAGTTAACTTATTCCCCTTTTCTAATTGCAGGAAAGTTTTTGGTGGATTCAATTGTTCAACGATTTATCAGCTTTGCAAATAGAATCTATCGTTTATTACAACCATGCCCCAAAATTGTATCCCCTACACCATGCAAAACAAATATTCTGGGATCGTTCGAACCTCAACTTCTGGGCAATGACCCGAAATATCAAGAGTGCACGAATAACTATGATAGCGAGGCCGAATTTTATTATATTCTGCTTGAAATATTGCATACACTGGTTGAAGTATCTGAATGCTCGATGGCGAGGTCAATGACTGTGTGTTTTGCGGGCTGCGAAGTATACGAAATTGATTGATTATTCTAACGTCACAGATGACTAGGTACATCAGAAACAAACAAGGAAGGGCGCCGGGGTCATTGATTGCAAAGGCGGAAATGTTTGGAACCAAAGCGTAATTATAGGCTTGGGATTTTCAATCATGTGGTCCCAAAGAGGAATGTTCTTCTCCCAATTTACACGAGCCAGAGGTCATCAATAAACTTTTGACGCTCTTTCTCTCATAGTTCTCAGAGTCTTGTATACATACAGGATACTCGTGCAAAAATAAATAAGCCTTGAATTCGTTCCGGAAAGTTCGCTTGTCGTTTCTCTCGTCAATTGACCCTAAAATGAATGCTAGTGTGCTTCACAAATAATTTCGTGAAACTGCTGGTCTCGTTTGTTTCACGTCCTGTGGCTTCCTTGTTCAAAGTTGGCTTGTACGCGACTATTTTCGCGGCCGTAGTTGATTTTTCATGCGAGTTAATTTTTCACTGAAAATTAATCAAGGTTGTATTTATTCATTACTAGTCATTTTATTATTTATTCTTCACTAGTCTTTGTAGGCATTCATATTAATTATTTTCGAGTCAAAATGTTATAATTGTAAATAAATGCTCCTGATATACTAAATCAGTCACAACGTACTGGATTAGCACTCAAGCCATTTTATTTCATAAGTAAAATTTTGCTATTTTGGCAGGCTTTTTCTGGTTCAAGTCCAAGAGACTCAACTTAATATATACTTCCTCCGGTCGGAAATGTTTGGCACACGAAGCAAAAAATCTCCACGTTTCAGTGTCTTTTAATAACCAACTTCTGTTTTGTGCACAGTAGACGATCGTGCGGAGTGTATTACGAGTAAACACAAATTTAACCTTTGATGAACAATAGGGTAAAAGTTAAAGTAATTTTCTTTATCCTTTTCCAGATAGTGTTTAATTCTTAAATTACCCGTAGGATGGGACAAATAAAGATGATACTAATCGAGAGTGAACATATAACTAACAGGAAAAAGATTTTATTGATTCTGAGAGATAAGCAGTATGGCAGGCACTTCTCGAGAAATCTATACAACCCCTTGGCCTTTTCAATCCAATCCCTTCAACATCAAAAAGCACCACGTAACGTTGATGGATTAATTGAAGCAGTAACAGATAGCTTTGAGGAATTACCGAGATTGACATTGAACTACATTTTCCTTACCTTGCAGCAGTCAATGGAACAGATTATTTTTGCTGACGGTGGCAACAATTACCGGCTTCAACATCTGTCGAATACAACTAGAAGCAAAATAAATTTTTACAAAATCAATTCAGATCTCAGAGAAATTCAGGAATAAATTAATATGTGTTGAGTAAATATACAGGCAAATATGATTCTTCTGCCGATACCTATCAATTTTATGAATTCAATTACAATACAGAGTTTGTCTTTTGTCATCTATCATGATAAAAGTTTATTATTCATCATCAATTCATGTTCTGAAATGAAGAATTAAGTTTATCTTTTTGTTTCAACCAGCGGTTTTGCCAGTATCTTTTTTAAAATCTTACAAAATTGTTTTGGGTAAATATTTAAATTTACATCTTCAACATTAATGCGGATCAGCTATTTCTGAGTGGAGGGAATACTAAAAAACTAACATCTTTGCATTTTTCCACTCTGCAATTCCAAAAAATTTAAAGCCCCCTAAAAATGAGTAAAATGTTTTTAAAATAAAAGCTTTATTTCAACTAGCAATTTCTCTGAGGAGTATTTAACTTTCTGCTTTAAACGATTCCTATTCAAAAATCGAGATGCTAGAGTATTCGAAGAATGGAAGAAAGCATACACACTTCAAATACTACGAGTAAAATCCTAGTTATGTTAAGCGAACAAGTAGCAAATTCTACTTCCTCCGTTACTAGCTTGTACAGATGAAAATATTTTCGATTAGAATGAGAGCTCTCCAGTAGAGCAAAACCTCGCGAAAAATAGAATTACTCTTACATTCAAGAACATGATTTACAGCTTCCAGGTAACGCCAAAGACAACACCCCCACCTGCCGCCCTTCCCACACCACCTGCGCCACAAAACCTGCTCCATATAAGGGGGACACACGCCGTGCTGTACACTCCAGCTGGTGGTGCTCACAGTTCAGCTTTTCCTGAGGTGAGTCCCGACTGGCTGCTGGTATCGATACTGTATTCTTAACACATACATACTGATGTATGCTGTTCAGGGCAACGCTTGTATTGCGTTTGAGGAGCTTAATAGCATTACTCAGAAGACGTTTGTCCATTTCAGATAAGAAGAAACTCATTGCGGCAAAATGAAGGCGGTGCTACTCTTCACGCTGGTGCTCGTTGCTGCGGCAGTCGAGGGAAGTCATTTCTACATCAAAGAGGCTGGGGAGGTGGGTGTTGGGGACCACCGCTCGCTGGGGCGTTGTGCCTCAGGCAACGTTGTACTACAGCGTTCTAATGGTTCAGGATTAATTGAATGCATACCTATTTTATGCTATGTATGTGTGTACAAAATATTAGTTTCAGTTCAGTGTTGGACCGCTCGCTAAGGCGTTGTACCACAGGCAACGTTATGTAGCTTTGGAATGCTTCTGGGTTCCTTGCATGCATAGCTACTTTATGATACGTTTATATGTTCATCATATTAGTATTAGTACAGTGTTGAGCTAACGCGAAGCGTCATCTGTTGCAGGAGGCTGCGGCTGTGCAAAGGATGGTCGCAACACAGGAAGGTGAGCCTTCTGTACTTGTGAGAGACTCTGATATTGTGATCTGATATTGTGATCTGGTATTGTGATCTGGTATTGTGATCTCTTATTGTAATCTGATATTGTGATCTGTTATGGTGATCTGGTATTGTGATCTGGTATTGTAATGTGATAATGTTGTTATCTGATATTGTGATCTGGTATTGTGATCTGATATTGTGATCTGGTATTGTGATCTGATATTGTGATCTGGTATTGTGATCTGGTATTGTGATCTGATATTGTGATCTGGTATTGTGATCTGATATTGTGATCTGTTATTGTGATCTGGTATTGTGATCTGATATTGTGATCTGGTATTGTGATCTGATATTGTGATCTGGTATTGTGATCTGGTATTGTGATCTGATATTGTGATCACTACATAATGTAGGGGGACTTTAGAGACTATTGGTAACGTACCTGGAAAATGGGGACCTTTCATAATGTACTCATGATCCCTTTCCTAATGTTTTTATAATCCTTTTCATTATGTACTTATGACCCCTATCATAATGTACTTATGACCCCTATCATAATGTACTTATGACCCCTATCATAATGTACTTATGACCCCTATCATAATGTACTTATGACCCATTTCATAGGGTACTCATTCGTGCCGCCGAATTTGCCTCTGCAGATCCGGTAGGACGTCAAGAAGGTTGTGGCGGCGACTGCTGGGTTCTCTTCACGGTGAGAACTTTAAATTTATTCAAGTTAAAACAATTATTCTTTCTAACAATTTTTTAAATAAATTGTGAAATTACAGCACCCCTTTTACTGTATTCAACTTATTTCAGGAATTTGTGTTTGTGTAATTGCAATACCCAATAGGTTGTAGTTATAATGTAGTTGCAATACCCAATATGTTGTAGTTATAATGTAGTTGCAATACCCAATAGGTTGTAGTTATAATATTTTCGTACAGAAAGTTCAAATAATTAAACTGTCCTACGCTGAGTGCGTTCGTAAACACTTGAATAATTTTGAGTTCCAATATATACATAATGAGAAAGAATTTAGTAATAACAGCAAAATATTTTTCATTGATTTCTATTGGAGTTTTTGAAGGAACTTAAAAATTTCACACACATTGTAATGCTCGTCATCGTCCTTAACATTCTGCAAGCTGTGTACATCTACACTCTGCTGCACGCATCTTCTCTGGTGTTTATATACATATTATATATATATTATATATATATATATATTATATATATATATGTGTGTAGTCTTTTGAACTAATATCTGGCGTTTATATATATACTCTATTGAACTCATGCCTGGTGTTTATATACATATATATATATATACTCTACTGGACTCATCGCTTTTCTATATACGATACGTGCTCTACTGAACTCATTCCTATTAATTTGTGCATACTGATCCCCGTAGCTCTACAGAGCTTATTTCTGGTATTTTATGAAAACTGATCTCCATTGTTCTACTGAACTCGTTTCTGACACTTTATGTGCACTAATTCTCAAATCAAGTTTTTTCAAATACTGTTTCTCTCTTCAGGATCTTCAAATTGCCATCAGAGGCACTGAGCGGGACACGTGCTCCGGCAGCGAATATCCTGTGGGTCCGCACGCTGTGAGTGGCTGCTTCTGCTGCCTCCGGACCGTCTGAGTGAGCGCTCTTCGTTAAAGGATCACGAGAGCTTGTGCTGAGACACCAGAAATGTTTACTTTCCTAGCTTTATTGGTAACTTGTTTGACTGATAATACTTGATATTATCTGTTAAATTTTTTCACGAACTGAATATTTTGTCTGAATTTTTGGGTTGAATTAAGGGTGAATATATTTTGTATTTGTACCTTGCTCCTCAATACCGTTGGCATGACGGCCAAATCAATCCTACAATTTAATTAGTTCAGTGAAGTATTCAGGTAGTTTTCTTCGTCCAGCTGCATCTTTTGAACTGAAGAGAAACTCAAATTACCGACTATTCTCGGGTAAGCAAGCGCGAAATGTCAACACCTTAATTTCCTATTGGTTACAGAATTTAGTTGTCCATAACCTTGACACACAATTGCTCGCACACAAGGTGAAAATTAAGGTGGAAGTTTTATTCAGGCCCCGCTGGAATACAAGGAAGCAGCTACCGAGGGAAATAGAGTAAAAATAAACAATTCTTTTCTATAAATGAGTCATCGAGAACTACATTCGGAATATTTTAGAATGGCTGACCATTGTTCCTCGAGTCGTGGTGACATCTAGCGAGCTACGACTCTGTGACTTGGCTTGACTTAGTGGATATTGTAATTCTGTTATTTTTCAAAGTGAAAAAAGTTAAATACTTGAAATTCAGTCATTTTCAAATTAGAAATTTAAATTCAGAAATTTGAGGTATTGGAATTGTTACTTTTGAATGAGAACTTGGAATTCTGAAATCGGAAAAATTGAAATTCACTCACTTTCGAATTAGAAATAGAATTTGAAATTATCGCGCAAGCTCCCAGCTCGTATTCAAGGAGTTGTGTAGAACAGAAAACGAAAACGAGCCAAGCGGTCCATTCTCGGGTTGTCTCCAAGCCTCGTGTAGTCAGACACGAATCACGCACAGGACACGAATCACGCACAGGACACGAATCACGCACAGGACACGAATCACGCACAGGACACGAATCACGCACAGGACACGAATCACGCACAGGACACGAATCACGCACAGGACACGAATCACGCACAGGACACGAATCACGCACAGGACACGAATCACGCACAGGACACGAATCACGCACAGGACACGAATCACGCACAGGACACGAATCACGCACAGAACATGAATCACGCACAGGACACGAATCACGCACAGGACATGAATCACGCACAGGACACGAATCACGCACAGGACACGAATCACGCACAGGACACGAATCACGCACAGGACACGAATCACGCACAGGACACGAATCACGCACAGGACACGAATCACGCACAGGACACGAATCACGCACAGGACACGAATCACGCACAGGACATGAATCACGCACAGGACACGAATCACGCACAGGACACGAATCACGCACAGGACACGAATCACGCACAGGACACGAATCACGCACAGGACACGAATCACGCACAGGACACGAATCACGCACAGGACACGAATCACGCACAGGACACGAATCACGCACAGGACACGAATCACGCACAGGCATCAACGAAAAAAAATTTGGTCATCAATTATCAAGCGCAAACACCTGTCCATTCACTTTATGCTCTTGGCCTTCAAATTCAGCCGTTACGCAAATAGTGAGAAAGTAATTAGGCAGTTTTCGGCGCCTAATTAGAGATGTTGATTTAATTCTACAACTTTCTGAACAAATATGCCGACTATTTATTGAGCCCTTGCAATACTGTCACCCAATATTATTGCTGATATTCCTTATACGTAAAATTTTTCTGAGCAATTGCTTATGTAAATAATTGCACTCAGTACGTGGCGGAAACTAAGTGTGAGTGGTGACAAAAAAGACTTGTACGTTTCTTCACGCTTCCCTTTTGTAGGCTTTATAGAAAATGTTGCACTTCTTTCAATTTTATCGATGTTACTCATCCAAGGAGCGTCAAACATTTCCAATCATAAACGTATTCGAAAAAAATCTGTGCATTACAAAATAAGGGACAAGTGAACGTCAAAGATGCTTTTATTTTATAAAAGCATTGAAAAGAGTTTAAAGTAGGTTTCGCATTTGAAGGAGATGTTCCACACGTATTCTATCTGTTTCACAACAGGCATCTAAACGCCGGCGTGATTGTTGGTTGCAATCGAAAACACCAGCAGTGGCACGAATTCTTGTAGAGATTACAACAATTCCACTCACGAAGTCTTTTTCATGCTGAATCAAGGTTTTGTACTGTAATTCTGAAATGTACCGGAAGTAGAAATTTAGAAGTGTCATATCAGGCCAATATTTTCGATGAGGTTATTTGAAATTTTTTGATGAGGTCATTTCAGGGGCGAAGCGATGATGTCATTTCAATTAATCTAGCGATTTGAATGGTTATGAGATGGGCCTGAAACGGACATCTACAGCACTTTGATCACCTGTGGCAACAAAAGGGAAGAAATTATGAACCATTATGAGTAGAGTATCAAGGGTAATAAAAAATCGCATTCATGAAATTAAAAGATGAAATAATTTGGTGAACTAGCCAAACTGTCAACCTGTTCTTTGATACTTTAATTAAAAGAACAAAAGAACAAAAAAAAATTAATGCATGAGATTTTAATACTCAAGACGGATTTTTATAAAAAATCATAAGGAACAGGTAAGTTCAAAATATTGATTATGAAATAGAATAGCGTCTTTGATCACCTGTGGTGCCAAAGGAGAAAAATTGAAAATAATTTTCAGCAAATTATGACAGGTAATAAAAAAGGATGCTTGAAACTTAAAAGAAATAAAATAATTTGGTAAATTAGCCAGACTGTCATACTGTACTGTGATATGTACTGTGAACTGTGTTACTGTGTACTGATGTACTGACTGTGGAAAAGGGTTGTGCTGTGCTGCTATTGATCCGGGCAGTTCTGGTGCGACTTGTGCTGCCTCTCTCGTCTCCTGGTGACTAAGGATGAATGATTGTGGCCTGCTGTCGGCTACCGTCCCGTAAGGAGGAAAAGCCTGTCATATGTACGTATGTAACTTGTGATGTGTCCCACTGAGTATGTAATGTGACCCACAGTATAATGCCTTCCACTGAATACGCAGTGTATTAATGTGCTTCGCTGAATACATAATGTAAAGCAGAGTATAATACAAGGTGTTCGCTGAAAAATGGATGATGATTTCAGCAAAAACAGGAAGTTTAACTGTCGCCGAGATACAGTCATGTTTCAAGCAATAAAAGTCGAATGAAACAAGAGATTGAGCTCGAAATTTTAATAGTAAAAAAACGAATTTAAAAAGCACGCCAATCCAAAGATTACTTTCATTCAAAATCAATACATTTTCTTCGAGAGCACACACAGCAGTCGAAGTCCATTTTATAAATTTTGGTTGTACGATTTTTCCGTCGGTAATGTAGATTTAGAGCAGCAACATGATGGACAGGCCACACGCTGTAGATCTAGAGCAGCAGCATGATGGACAGGCCCCACGCTGTAGATCTAGAACAGCAACATGATGGACAGGCCACACGCTGTAGATCTAGAGCAGCAACATGATGGACAGGCCACACGCTGTAGATCTAGACCAGCAGCATGATGGACAGGCCCCACGCTGTAGATCTAGAACAGCAACATGATGGACAGGCCACACGCTGTAGATCTAGAGCAGCAACATGATGGACAGGCCACACGCTGTAGATCTAGACCAGCAGCATGATGGACAGGCCACACCCTGTAGATCTACACCAGCAACATGATGGACAGGCCACACGCTGTAGATCTAGACCAGCAGCATGATGGACAGGCCACACGCTGTAGATCTAGACCAGCAGCATGATGGACAGGCCACACGCTGTAGATCTAGACCAGCAGCATGATGGACAGGCCACACGCTGTAGATCTAGAGCTGCAACATGATGGACAGGCCACATGCTGTAGATCTAGACCAGCAGCATGATGGACAGGCCACACGCTGTAGATCTAGACCAGCAGCATGATGGACAGGCCACACGCTGTAGATCTAGAGCAGCAACATGATGGACAGGCCACACGCTGTAGATCTAGAGCAGCAACATGATGGACAGGCCACACGCTGTAGATCTAGACATGCAGCATGATGGACAGGCCACACCCTGTAGATCTACACCAGCAACATGATGGACAGGCCACACGCTGTAGATCTAGACCAGCAGCATGATGGACAGGCCACACGCTGTAGATCTAGACCAGCAACATGATGGACAGGCCACACGCTGTAGATCTAGACCAGCAGCATGATGGACACGCCATACGCTGTAGATCTAGACCAGCAGCATGATGGACACTCCACATGCTGTAGATCTAGACCAGCAGCATGATGGACACGCCACACGCTGTATATCTAGACCAGCAGCATGATGGACAGGCCACACGCTGTAGATCTAGACCAGCGGCATGATGGACACGCCACACGCTGTAGATCTAGACCAGCAGCATGATGGACACGCCACACGCTGTAGATCTAGACCAGCAGCATGATGGACACGCCACACGCTGTATATCTAGACCAGCAGCATGATGGACACGCCACACGCTGTAGATCTAGACCAGCAGCATGATGGACACGCCACACGCTGTAGATCTAGACCAGCAGCATGATGGACACGCCACACGCTGTAGATCTAGACCAGCAGCATGATGGACACGCCACACGCTGCATATCTAGACCAGCAACATGATGGACAGGCCACACGCTGTATATCTAGACCAGCAGCATGATGGACACGCCCCACGCTGTATATCTAGACCAGCAGCATGATGGACACGCCACACGCTGTATATCTAGACCAGCAACATGATGGACAGGCCACACGCTGTAGATCTAGACCAGCTGCATGATGGACACGCCACACGCTGTAGATCTAGACCAGCAGCATGATGGACACGCCACACGCTGTAGATCTAGACCAGCAACATGATGGACACGCCGCACGCTGTAGATCTAGACCAGCAGCATGATGGACACGCCACACGCTGTAGATCTAGACCAGCAGCATGATGGACACGCCACACGCTTTAGATCTAGACCAGCAACATGATGGACAGGCCACACGCTGTATATCTAGACCAGCAACAGGATGGACAGGCCACACGCTGTAGATCTAGACCAGCAGCATGATGGACACGCCACACGCTGTAGATCTAGACCAGCAGCATGATGGACACGCCACACGCTGTATATCTAGACCAGCAACATGATGGACAGGCCACACGCTGTAGATCTAGACCAGCAGCATGATGGACACGCCACACGCTGTAGATCTAGACCAGCAGCATGATGGACACGCCACATGCTGTAGATCTAGACCAGCAACATGATGGACACGCCGCACGCTGTAGATCTAGACCAGCAGCATGATGGACACGCCACACGCTGTAGATCTAGACCAGCAGCATGATGGACACGCCACACGCTGTAGATCTAGACCAGCAACATGATGGACAAGCCACACGCTGTATATCTAGACCAGCAACATGATGGACAGGCCACAGCCTGTAGATTTAGACCAGCAACACCAGACCACATGCCGTAAATCCTGACCATAAACATATAGATCTAGACCAGCAACACGACGGGCCGACGTTGCTCCAAAAAACGCGTTACAATAATCCCTAGATGCAGCAGAAGCACCCAGTCTGGGGATGCGGACCCACTGGGAACTTATTCCCGCATTGCTCAGCCACGAAGCCAGGGTAGCAGCCGTCGTTGCTCTGGGGAAAAATTCACACGAACAATTAGAGTTGCACCGAAGAACGGTTCACTATTGCAAAAATTTTCAGAGCAGATTTACCATTCGAGGTTCAAGTTACAAGACTTATTTTACCAGGTTTTGGAATCGGACAAGCAATAACAATTTAGGGCCACTTGAGTGAACGGTTCACGTTAGTACGAAAATCAATTAGAAATTATTTTGGAACAAAGGTAGTATAGCAGAAAGTTGATTTTTCTGTTTCCATAGTAAAGATGTTTTCGTATCGGTAAGAGAAGGAACTATTTAGTATAAACTGTAAAAAACGGGGAATCTATGCGCACTGTGAGTGCCCCCGGATACCATGCGCGTAGAAGCAGCAAGAGAGGAAGTAAAAATATATGAAGAACATGCATCAAACAATGCAAGAAAACTGAAAGAAGCAAAATGAGATCGAAGTTTATGTCCCGATAGCTTACCTTTAGCAAAGGAGCAACAGTATCCCCTAGGGGTGCCAGTCCCCATAGCATAGGATAAAAAACTAAATAACCTGAACCTACTACCAATCTTATGTCTCCTGAAGCACTCACTTTTACAAATGCGTGAATAAATTCACAAAATTTATTTTACCGTGAATGATGTTGCATAAATAGGCACATTACGTATCATCGCAATGTATGTCTACGTGTAGCTAAGCCTAACATGTTTTCGCAGGAAACGATGGATGTTTTCGTTTTCCTTCTATGAAATTAATATTCGGCCCTAGACATGACTAGTGTCTACGTCTTATGGCTTGTCTATCTATTTTGGATCTATATAGCTCAAAAAATTTAAAGTCCAATTTATTGCATTGCTTTTCATGCATAAACCTTTTTTAAAAAATCGTATTTCTGCCTTCTTATGTCTTCCTTTTTTCTTTTCCTATGTTTTTATGTAGTCATGTGTTTTATTTTCAATAAGCTGCCATTCATTACAATACTAGTTGTTAGATTTTAAGTGTCATTGATGCATATTGTCTCATACTAAGCCCCAACCTCACAGTATTTGGCAAAAACGAGACCAGATTTCAAACTTAGTATCATCGAAAAACAAATGTGTAAAAAATAAATGATCTAAACTTTCAATTTTATACAGTGAAAGACCATAACCATGAGAATGATTTTCTTTCTTTTGTAACAGTTCATTTGTATTTACCACGTCCAAAAAATGAGCCAAACTGGTTGGCACTATCGTGGTTGACACTAATCAGGAGTGTCTCTTTGATCGTTTTACGTCAACGAATCAGTATCCAAGTAGATCAATATACCGCCAATTGCACCCTGAAGCTGATCAGTGGTGTACCTCAATGAGCTTGTCCTCCTAGATACTCGAAATACCGCCAGTTGTGCCCTGAAGCTGATCAGTCGTTTACCACAATGAGCTGGTATCCTAGATACTCAAAATACCGCCAGTTGTGCCCTAAAGCTGATCAGTCGTTTACCTCAATGAGCTTGTATCCTAGATACTCAAAATACCGCCAGTTGTGCCCTGAAGCTGATCAGTCGTTTACCACAATGAGCTGGTATCCTAGATACTCAAAATACCGCCAGTTGTGCCCTGAAGCTGATCAGTCGTTTACCACAATGAGCTGGTATCCTAGATACTCAAAATACCGCCAGTTGTGCCCTAAAGCTGATCAGTCGCTTACCTCAATGAGCTTGTATCCTAGATACTCAAAATACCGCCAGTTGTGCCCTGAAGCTGATCAGTCGCTTACCTCAATGAGCTTGTATCCTAGATACTCAAAATACCGCCAGTTGTGCCCTGAAGCTGCAGTCGTTTACCACAATGAGCTGGTATCCTAGATACTCAAAATACCGCCAGTTGTGCCCTAAAGCTGATCAGTCGCTTACCTCAATGAGCTTGTATGCTAGATACTCAAAATACCGCCAGTTGGGCCCTGAAGCTAATCAGTCGCTTACCTCAATGAGCTTGTATCCTAGATACTCAAAATACCGCCAGTTGTGCCCTTGAAGCTGATCAGTCGCTTACCTCAATGAGCTTGTATCCTAGATACTCAAAATACCGCCAGTTGTGCCCTGAAGCTGATCAGTGGCTTACCTAATGAGCTTGTATCCTAGATACTCAAAATACCGCCAGTTGTGCCCTGAAGCTGATCAGTCTTAACTTCCTTGATTATTTACCTTAGATTCCCAAGTAACTGTTAATTGTGTTTCAAAATTTGCTATTCTTCCGTAGCACAAGTAGCTGAAGCTAACGATTATTCTTCATTGAAAAGTTCAACGGTGCTAAAGGCGTGGATTTTTTCAAAAACTTTATTTGTTGAATGTTCTCTTTTTTAACCTTTTGTTTTTATGAAACGCTAAATTCAGATTAAATCAATTGTTTTCGAACTCTCACCTTGACGTGAACCGCGCAGATGCCAACGCAATCAGCTCTTTCTCCTGCGGATACAAACATTCAAGCTGAGTCAACAGTGAGAAAAAGAAGTCGAAGCAGAAAGGCCTTTGCTCACAACTCTAGCTCACATCACTATAGTTCGCACAATATTGTAGGTCACAGTTTGTACAAGTTACTGCAATTCATAGCATGTACACATAACTGTAGTATGAAAAACTGTAGGTCAGCTGGAATGGCAAAATGCTGCTATATTCCTTCGAAGCATTGGTTTAATTTATCAAGACTTTTAAAAGAAATTTTCAGCAAGCACCTAAATTTCGAAATAATAAAAAAATTCTGGGATCTTTTATGTGATCAACAACACATGAACGACGATAATAAATCACCAGTATTGAGGTCTATTACGCAGCATGCATTCTGCAAGCAGCTCGACCATCCTCACTCCTCTACAAAAAATATTTGATCTTCCTGATAAAACCTTTCTTCGCTCCTTTTTCTGATAAATAAAAGCAGGTTCACGCACAAAAAATTCTTATGACATGATTAATTCATTTCTTGTTTGTTCGTTTGCCGTCGATGTCCGGTCAATACAATATAGGTACTAGGACACTGGTCGGTCGCTAATTTGATGATTTTTACAAACGAAATCTTCTTTATAGTTAGTCAAATTTTGTCGGTGTTTGACGTTAGTTTCTTGACATAACTTTCCGGTCGAACGTTTGATGTTGATATCTGAAGATGATCAGCATGAGAATTATGAAACTTCATTCACAAATTAACTAATTATTTGACTTGATTTGTGTATTAACTAATAATTTATTATGAGTCCTGATTCGTGTTTTAATTTAATTATGAGGTAAGATTCATGTATTAATCAGAACTGGAAATTTCAGCGTTTGAATACTAAAAGAAACGAATGACCATCATCATTTTTTTCATATCTATAGTATACGTAAATCTGTTGTAATCTGAAATAAGTGTGTATATTTGATATAAACAAAAAATAATTATCTTGAAAACGCTTATCATTGGAAAAATACTTGCCGGACATGGAGCGGGAGACCAGCTGTGCCACATCCTCTCTTCCCTGCAAAAAAGGCGTTGCTCGAAATTCTCTCAATCTACTCCACTGATTTTATTACAAAGATATCCTAATTTTAAAGTAATCCTAATAGTTTTGCTTAGATTATTTTGCTTCACGTCTGCTACAGATATTGGATGTCTGATCCAACGGAACGCAAAATGATCACAAACATCTAGAATTTCACTGTCACATTAAAACTTTCACCAAAAACTTTAACTATGAAAGATTTCTTTCCAACTCATACCTTCATTAGGTAACTTTAAAATTCGCGTGTGATTTTTCACCGCAGCTATGTAATTTAGAATAATTAAACGTTCAGAGTGCGCTCAGCATACACTGATTTCTGTTCGAAGCTGCGGGGATACAGAACTCAGCTCAGTTTTGTGAGAAAGACCTAAAAATGAAGTGAAATTGATTAAAACTGTGCAGATGTTCGTAAAAAATTCACTTTTGTTCGTGTTGGAACGCCCAACAATCCTCCCATTCGCTTTGTTTCAGTTAATTTATATCAGGGAACGAACCGCACTTCACGCAAAGAACATGGGTCTATTCCCTTCAGACTTGCATTGCTATGTATATCAATTGAAAATATCCTAATTAAAAAATTTCAGGAATATATAAAATTAAATAAATCAATAGTAATGTTCCACAATCATAAACAACCCATTAACTACAAGGTGAATGGACGCATAGCAACCACCCATTAACTACAAGGTGAATGGACGCTTAGCAACAACCCATTAACTACAAGGTGAATGGACGCGTAGCAACAACCCATTAACTACAAGGTGAATTGACGCTTAGCAACAACCCATTAACTACAAGGTGAATGGACGCATAGCAACAACCCATTAACTACAAGTTGAATGGACGCTTAGCAACAACCCATTAACTATAAGGTGAATGAACGTATAGCAACAACAAATTGACTACAAGGCTAATGGATGCATGGTAACAGCCCATTAACGACGTTGCCAAAAGAATTGTGGTAACAATTCATTTGGTACGGAGCTAATTGGCACATAGAACCAACCCATTAACTACTTGGCTGAAGGACATATGAAAACAGCCCTTTAACTCCAAGGCGATGAGACAAGTGGCAATAACCCATTAGCTAATCAGTTCTCACCCAATGAACACATCACCACAACCCATTAGCTACTCAGTTTTCGCCAATGAACACATCACCACAACCCATTAGCTACTCAATTCTCACCCAATGAACACATCACCACAACCCATTAGCTAATCAGTTCTCACCCAATGAACACATCACCACAACCCATTAGCTACTCAGTTCTCACCCAATGAACACATCACCACAACCGATTAACAACTCACCAGCTCAAACTGCGTAAAGGAAGAGTCCACCCCCAGCTCCGCCGCTCCCGCCACCGCCACCGCCACCGCCACCAGCACGCATAGCACCGCCGCCTTCATTTTCGATGAGAAGTTTATTTCCTGAAAATAGGGAAGATTTCATTGTCTGAGTCTCTGTTTCTTCTTCTGTCTGACCAGCTCTAGGTTCATGCAAGTGGTGGAAATGATTAATTATTTATGGAATACCACAGGACTTATGATAGTTGAGAGTTGTTGAAGTGATGCGAGGTTGTAAAGTATAAAAGTTTTACAAAAGACCTAAAAGACATATTCCAAAAGTCATTCCTTTGCCATGTACAACACGAGACATGTATTCCAATAAAAGTTTACACAACCAACCTGAAGACCGTGTGAACTGAGTGCTGCACCTGCGTTGGAGTTGTGATGTACGGGCTGCGTTGTGGTGCCTTATATGGGCAGGTGTGGCAAGTGGGGAGTGTCCCCTTCGTAGCATCACAATAGAACATTGAGGTGAATTGATTACTGAAGGTCATATCACCTCAATCGGCTATTGAAATCAATGATAATTTTCTATAGGTCGCAAGGAAATTTGGCTATAGGAATCAATGACAACTTTCTATAGGCCACACCACAACCGAAAATGAAAATCAGTAACGATTTTCGAAAGCTGGTATTATAAAAGATTATTAAAATCAATAATTTTAAATGTGTTACATTTACAAACCATAGAGATTTTCCCGTCGTTGAGGATTCCATTTTAGATCGCATGATCTTCCAATCAAAGCAGGAAATTTTCCATTTACTTGGATTCTACATGTTAACTGTTTTTTTATAAGTTCTAAAACTACCTAATTTAAGTATGATGTATACAATAGCACCAGTAATTATTTTTTTAGTTCAAATGCTTGAATGAACTGAAAATGAAATAAAATAAAGACGACTAAACTCAAATTGACTTAAAAAACATATTTGAATAAAAACTCTAATTTACAAGTCTCCAATAAAATTGGCTGGTGTTTTGGCTTCAAAACCAAAGGATCATTATTTCATGCAAAAAAAAAAAATTTAAACAGTTATGTATACTGTCCGGTGTACAGTACTGTAGAAGTAGGAGCAGCAACTGATCATCATCATAAGAAGTAACAAGTCCCGTTAAAGGTACTGTTACGACCACAGCACCCGAAGTAAACTTGCAACAGAAGGGTAATAAGCATGAATAAATAAATATGAACTTTCGCTCATATGCTCTAGTAAGAAAACTAATTAAAATATTAATCATTACCAGCAATCTTGTAACAGGGGGGTAAGAAGCTCCAGAAGGAGCCCTGCCGCTTCAGTACCGGAACAGACGACTTGCTCTCCGCTATCAGCAAAGCGAAATGAATGAATGAATGTGAACTTAGCGTAAGAAGAATGGGTCAATGTGAAGTTTAATGCAACCACAGAAAATAATAATTGCGATCCCAGGAATCACTAAAGGAACCCATTTAAGAACGCTTTACATGAATGACATTCTGCTCGCTGATGCGTTATTTTCGAATAATTGAACTTTGAAGTTGGCCTTTGCGCCAAGGGAAGCGAGCGCGTGAAACGGAATTTAATTAATAACGGAAGCTATTACATACGTAAAGAGGTTAAGTCGTGAGGGGGAAGCACAGTTCTTCTAGTGAAAATTATCAATAAAGCTTCTAACCCACCCATTAGGGTGACGACCGCAATCTTGTTTATAGCAGCTCCAAGATGGCGACCACCATGGGCGCCGCCATCTTGGTGCCGATGTAAACAAGATTGAGATCGTCACCCTAATGGGTGGTTTAGAAGCTCTATTTATGCTTTTCACTAAAAGAACTGTGGCTACCCCTCACGACCCAACCTCTTTACGTTTGTAATAGGGGGTTAGCTTTCGTTTTTAATTAAATTACGCTCGCTTCCTTGGGCGAGAGAAGGCCAACTTCAAAGTTCAAGAATTCGAAAATAACGCATCAGCGAGCGGAATGTCGTTCATGTAAAACGTTCTTAAATGGGTTGCTTTAGTGATTATTTGGAATATAATTATTACTTTCCGTGATTGCATTAAACTTCACATTGACCGAAGAATGTGAACTTAGCGAAAGGAGAATGTGAACTTAACGAAAGAAGAATGTGAATTTAACGAAAGAAGAATGTGAACTTAGCGAAAGAAGAACGTGAACTTAACGAAAGAAGAATGTGAACTTAATGAAAGAAGAATCTATATACTTAATTCAGTAACTCAAAATTTGTCCGAGTCCGTTTAGAAAATTGGTTGAGTCTATATGGTCAAGTGAGGTATTAAATTGAAGCCACTGGTGTCTATATTTGCAGAAAACTATTCATTTATTTTTTTATTATTTTTTTTCTCAACTTTTTTTATTTATTTTCTTTATTTTTTTTTATTTCTTTTTTCTAATTTTTTTTTATTTTTTTTTTATTTTTCTAATTTTTTTTCTTTATTTTTCTATTTTATTTTTTTATTTTATTTTATTTTTTTTATTTTTTTTTTATTTTTTTTATTTTTTTTTATTTTTAGGCAAGTCGGACAACCCGATACTCGGGTTGAACCGGTATACTAGTGTTAACTTAACGAAAGAAGAATGTGAACTTAAGGAAAGAAGAATGTGAACTTAAGGAAAGAAGAATGTGCTTAAGGAAAGAACAATGTGAACTTAAGGAAAGAAGAATGTGAACTTAAGGAAAGAAGAATGTGAATTTAACGAAAGAAGAATGTGAACTTAAGGAAAGAAGAATGTGAACTTAATGAAAGAAGAATGCGACCTTAACGAAAGAAGAATATGAACTTAGCGAAAGAAAGCTGTGAACCTAGCGAAAAAAGAATGTGAACGTATCGACAGAATAATAAGAATAAACAAAACAGAATTAACGTTACTAAGCTGATACAAAACACAACGCACACAAAATAGAAACGACAAACCATGTCGCTATGAAAGTAAGACATTAAGCGGAATATTGCCAATTATAATTGTCAAGAGGGATTCCTGAGAAAATATCCATCGCCATGAAAATTTAAGAACTAGAATTAGAAATAAGGTTCGAAATTCTTACCAATTCAGCAAATGATTAAGAATGACAAATACTAATAAATTTAACAAATGATTTCGTAGAACAACACACTTGAATTTACATTACACTGAGCGTGAGTGCTCTTTTAAACAGATGTTAACTTTAAGAAAGAAATATTAAATTAGTAAAATGGAAATATCCCCAGTGAGGTTGAATTAAAAAACAATATCAACATTGAAGCGTGCATGAACTTTAAAGGTAGGTCAAGTCGGGAAGCTGTTCAGATCCAGGGATCTATGTAGTTGTGTGCGCCCATCAGACTAGCATACTACAGGGTGCAGCAGTCAATCCTGCATTTTAGGCTTTCATATCCTTTTCGAAAATGCAGCATTGACTGCTGTACCCTGTATTATCTTTCATGGAGTCAATCTCGCAGTCAATCCTGCATTTTCGAGAAGGCTGTGGAAGTCAAAATTAAAAGATTGAATGCTGCACCCTGTTGTCCAAATTCAATGCTGCACCCTGTTGTCCAAGTTCAATGCTGCACCCTGTTGTCCAAGTTCAATGCTGCCCCCTGTTGTCCAAATTCAATGCTGCACCCTGTTGTCCAAGTCCAATGCTGCACCCTGTTGTCCAAGTTCAATGCTGCACCCTGTTGTCCAAGTTCAATGCTGCCCCCTGTTGTCCAAATTCAATGCTGCACCCTGTTGTCCAAGTTCAATGCTGCACCCTGTTGTCCAAGTTCAATGCTGCACCCTGTTGTCCAAGTTCAATGCTGCACCCTGTTGTCCAAATTCAATGCTGCACCCTGTTGTCCAAGTCCAATGCTGCCCCCTGTTGTCCAAGTTCAATGCTGCCCCCTGTTGTCCAAGTTCAATGCTGCCCCCTGTTGTCCAAGTTCAATGCTGCACCCTGTTGTCCAAGTTCAATGCTGCCCCCTGTTGTCCAAGTTCAATGCTGCACCCTGTTGTCCAAGTTCAATGCTGCACCCTGTTGTCCAAGTTCAATGCTGCCCCCTGTTGTCCAAGTTCAATGCTGCACCCTGTTGTCCAAGTTCAATGCTGCACCCTGTTGTCTAAGTCCAATGCTGCCCCCTGTTGTCCAAGTTCAATGCTGCACCCTGTTGTCCAAGTTCAATGCTGCTCCCTGTTGTCCAAGTTCAATGCTGCACCCTGTTGTCCAAATTCAATGCTGCACCCTGTTGTCCAAGTTCAATGCTGCACCCTGTTGTCCAAGTTCAATGCTGCACCCTGTTGTCCAAATTCAATGCTGCACCCTGTTGTCGAAGTTCAATGCTGCACCCTGTTGTCGAAGTTCAATGCTGCCCCCTGTTGTCCAAGTTCAATGCTGCACCCTGTTGTCCAAGTTCAATGCTGCACCCTGTTGTCCAAGTCCAATGCTGCCCCCTGTTGTCCAAGTTCAATGCTGCACCCTGTTGTCCAAGTTCAATGCTGCCCCCTGTTGTTCAAGTTCAATGCTGCACCCTGTTGTCCAAATTCAATGCTGCACCCTGTTGTCCAAGTTCAATGCTGCACCCTGTT
Source organism: Morinoia aosen (assembly GCA_030386875.1). Lineage (NCBI taxonomy): Eukaryota > Metazoa > Arthropoda > Malacostraca > Amphipoda > Talitridae > Morinoia > Morinoia aosen. The sequence goes on along the minus strand of CM059570.1, from coordinate 30,004,291 downwards.
GTCCAAGTTCAATGCTGCACCCTGTTGTCCAAATTCAATGCTGCACCCTGTTGTCCAAGTTCAATGCTGCCCCCTGTTGTCCAAATTCAATGCTGCACCCTGTTGTCCAAGTTCAATGCTACCCCCTGTTGTCCGAGTTCAATGCTGCACCCTGTTGTCCAAGTTCAATGCTGCACCCTGTTGTCCAAGTTCAATGCTGCACCCTGTTGTCCAAGTTCAATGCTGCACCCTGTTGTCCAAGTTCAATGCTGCACCCTGTTGTCCAAATTCAATGCTGCACCCTGTTGTCCAAGTTCAATGCTGCACCCTGTTGTCCAAGTTCAATGCTGCACCCTGTTGTCCAAGTTCAATGCTGCCCCCTGTTGTCCAAGTTCAATGCTGCACCCTGTTGTCCAAATTCAATGCTGCACCCTGTTGTCCAAGTCCAATGCTGCACCCTGTTGTCCAAGTCCAATGCTGCACCCTGTTGTCCAAGTTCAATGCTGCACCCTGTTGTCCAAGTTCAATGCTGCACCCTGTTGTCCAAGTTCAATGCTGCACCCTGTTGTCCAAATTCAATGCTGCACCCTGTTGTCCAAGTTCAATGCTGCCTCCTGTTGTCCAAGTTCAATGCTGCACCCTGTTGTCCAAGTTCAATGCTGCACCCTGTTGTCCAAGTTCAATGCTGCACCCTGTTGTCCAAGTTCAATGCTGCACCCTGTTGTCCAAGTTCAATGCTGCACTCTGTTGTCCAAGTCCAATGCTGCACCCTGTTGTCCAAGTTCAATGCTGCACCCTGTTGTCCAAGTCCAATGCTGCACCCTGTTGTCCAAGTTCAATGCTGCCCCCTGTCGTCCAAGTCCAATGCTGCACCCTGTTGTCCAAGTTCAATGCTGCACCCTGTTGTCCAAGTTCAATGCTGCACCCTGTTGTCCAAGTTCAATGCTGCACCCTGTTGTCCAAGTTCAATGCTGCACCCTGTTGTCCAAATTCAATGCTGCACCCTGTTGTCCAAATTCAATGCTGCACCCTGTTGTCCAAGTTCAATGCTGCACCCTGTTGTCCAAGTTCAATGCTGCCCCTGTTGTCCAAGTCCAATGCTGCACCCTGTTGTCCAAGTTCAATGCTGCACCCTGTTGTCCAAGTTCAATGCTGCACCCTGTTGTCCAAATTCAATGCTGCACCCTGTTGTCCAAATTCAATGCTGCACCCTGTTGTCCAAGCTCAGTGCTTCACCCTGTTGTCCAAGCTCGATGCTGCACCCTGTTGTCCAAGCTCAATGCTGCACCTTGTTGTCCAAGTTCAATGCTGCACCCTGTTGTCCAAGTTCAATGCTGCCCCCTGTTGTCCAAGTTCAATGCTGCACCCTGTTGTCCAAGTTCAATGCTGCCCCCTGTTGTCCAAGCTCAATGCTGCACCCTGTTGTCCAAGCTCAATGCTGCACCATGTTGTCCAAATTCAATGCTGCCCCCTGTTGTCCAAGTTCAATGCTGCCTCCTGTTGTCCAAGTTCAATGCTGCACCCTGTTGTCCAAATTCAATGCTGCACCCTGTTGTCCAAGTTCAATGCTGCACCCTGTTGTCCAAGTTCAATGCTGCCCCCTGTTGTCCAAGTTCAATGCTGCACCCTGTTGTCCAAATTCAATGCTGCACCCTGTTGTCCAAGTCCAATGCTGCACCCTGTTGTCCAAGTCCAATGCTGCACCCTGTTGTCCAAGTTCAATGCTGCACCCTGTTGTCCAAATTCAATGCTGCACCCTGTTGTCCAAGTCCAATGCTGCACCCTGTTGTCCAAGTTCAATGCTGCACCCTGTTGTCCAAGTTCAATGCTGCACCCTGTTGTCCAAGTTCAATGCTGCACCCTGTTGTCCAAGTTCAATGCTGCACCCTGTTGTCCAAGTTCAATGCTGCCCCCTGTTGTCCAAGTTCAATGCTGCACCCTGTTGTCCAAGTTCAATGCTGCACCCTGTTGTCCAAGTTCAATGCTGCACCCTGTTGTCCAAGTTCAATGCTGCACCCTGTTGTCCAAGTTCAATGCTGCACCCTGTTGTCCAAGTTCAATGCTGCACCCTGTTGTCCAAGTTCAATGCTGCACCCTGTTGTCCAAGTTCAATGCTGCCCCTTGTTGTCCAAGTTCAATGCTGCACCCTGTTGTCCAAGTTCAATGCTGCACCCTGTTGTCCAAATTCAATGCTGCCCCTGTTGTCCAAGTTCAATACTGCACCCTGTTGTCCAAGTTCAATGCTGCACCCTGTTGTCCAAATTCAATGCTGCACCCTGTTGTCCAAGTTCAATGCTGCACCCTGTTGTCCAAATTCAATGCTGCCCCTGTTGTCCAAGCTCAATGCTGCACCCTGATGTCCAAGTTCAATGCTGCACCCTGTTGTCCAAGTTCAATGCTGCACCCTGTTGTCCAAGTTCAATGCTGCACCCTGTTGTCCAAGTTCAATGCTGCACCCTGTTGTCCAAGTTCAATGCTGCACCCTGTTGTCCAAGTCCAATGCTGCACCCTGTTGTCCAAGTTCAATGCTGCACCCTGTTGTCCGAGTTCAATGCTGCCCCCTGTTGTCCAAGCTCAATGCTGCACCCTGTTGTCCAAGTTCAATGCTGCACCCTGTTGTCCAAGTTCAATGCTGCACACTGTTGTCCAAGTTCAATGCTGCACCCTGTTGTCCAAGTTCAATGCTGCCCCTGTTGTCCAAGCTCAATGCTGCACCCTGTTGTCCAAGTTCAATGCTGCACCCTGTTGTCCAAGTTCAATGCTGCCCCCTGTTGTCCAAGTTCAATGCTGCCCCCTGTTGTCCAAGTTCAATGCTGCACCCTGTTGTCCAAGTTCAATGCTGCCCCCTGTTGTCCAAGTTCAATGCTGCACCCTGTTGTCCAAGTTCAATGCTGCCCCCTGTTGTCCAAGCTCAATGCTGCACCCTGTTGTCCAAGTTCAATGCTGCACCCTGTTGTCCAAGTTCAATGCTGCCCCCTGTTGTCCAAGCTCAATGCTGCACCCTGTTGTCCAAGTTCAATGCTGCACCCTGTTGTTCAAGTTCAATGGTGCCCCCTGTTGTCCAATTTCAATGCTGCCCCCTGTTGTCCAAGTTCAATGCTGCACCCTGTTGTCCAAGTTCAATGCTGCACCCTGTTGTCCAAGTTCAATGCTGCACCCTGTTGTCCAAGCTCAATGCTGCACCCTGTTGTCCAAGTTCAATGCTGCACCCTGTTGTCCAAGCTCAATGCTGCACCCTGTTGTCCAAGTTCAATGCTGCACCCTGTTGTCCAAGTTCAATGCTGCACCCTGTTGTCCAAGTTCAATGCTGCACCCTTTTGTCCAAGTTCAATGCTGCACCCTGTTGTCCAAGTTCAATGCTGCACCCTGTTGTCCAAGTTCAATGCTGCCCCCTGTTGTCCAAGTCCAATGCTGCACCCTGTTGTCCAAGTTCAATGCTGCACCCTGTTTTCCAAATTCAATGCTGCACCCTGTTGTCCAAGCTCAATGCTTCACCCTGTTGTCCAAGCTCAATGCTGCACCCTGTTGTCCAAGCTCAATGCTGCACCTTGTTGTCCAAGTTCAATGCTGCACCCTGTTGTCCAAGTTCAATGCTGCCCCCTGTTGTCCAAGTTCAATACTGCACCCTGTTGTCCAAGTTCGATGCTGCCCCCTGTTGTCCAAGCTCAATGCTGCACCCTGTTGTCCAAGCTCAATGCTGCACCATGTTGTCCAAATTCAATGCTGCCCCCTGTTGTCCAAGTTCAATGCTGCCCCCTGTTGTCCAAATTCAATGCTGCCCCTGTTGTCCAAATTCAATGCTGCCCCCTGTTATCCAAGCTCAATGCTGCACCCTGTTGTCCAAATTCAATGCTGCCCCTGTTGTCCAAATTCAATGCTGCCCCCTGTTATCCAAGCTCAATGCTGCACCCTGTTGTCCAAGCTCAATGCTGCACCCTGTTGTCCAAGCTCAATGCTGCACCCTGTTGTCCAAGTTCGATGCTGCCCCCTGTTGTCCAAGCTCAATGCTGCACCCTGTTGTCCAAGCTCAATGCTGCACCATGTTGTCCAAATTCAATGCTGCCCCCTGTTGTCCAAGTTCAATGCTGCCCCCTGTTGTCCAAATTCAATGCTGCCCCCTGTTATCCAAGCTCAATGCTGCACCCTGTTGTCCAAGTTCAATGCTGCCCCCTGTTGTCCAAATTCAATGCTGCCCCTGTTGTCCAAATTCAATGCTGCCCCCTGTTATCCAAGCTCAATGCTGCACCCTGTTGTCCAAGTTCGATGCTGCCCCCTGTTGTCCAAGCTCAATGCTGCACCCTGTTGTCCAAGCTCAATGCTGCACCATGTTGTCCAAATTCAATGCTGCCCCCTGTTGTCCAAGTTCAATGCTGCCCCCTGTTGTCCAAATTCAATGCTGCCCCCTGTTATCCAAGCTCAATGCTGCACCCTGTTGTCCAAGTTCAATGCTGCCCCCTGTTGTCCAAATTCAATGCTGCCCCTGTTGTCCAAATTCAATGCTGCCCCCTGTTATCCAAGCTCAATGCTGCACCCTGTTGTCCAAATTCAATGCTGCCCCTGTTGTCCAAATTCAATGCTGCCCCCTGTTATCCAAGCTCAATGCTGCACCCTGTTGTCCAAGCTCAATGCTGCACCCTGTTGTCGAAATTCAATGCTGCCCCCTGTTGTCCAAGTTCAATGCTGCACCCTGTTGTCCAAGTTCAATGCTGCCCCCTGTTGTCCAAGCTCAATGCTGCACCCTGTTGTCCAAGTTCAATGCTGCACCCTGTTGTCCAAATTCAATGCTGCACCCTGTTGTCCAAATTCAATGCTGCACCCTGTTGTCCAAGTTCAATGCTGCACCCTGTTGTCCAAGTTCAATGCTGCCCCCTGTTGTCCAAATTCAATGCTGCACCCTGTTGTCCAAGTTCAATGCTGCCCCCTGTTGTCCAAATTCAATGCTGCACCCTGTTGTCCAAATTCAATGCTGCACCCTGTTGTCCAAATTCAATGCTGCCCCCTGTTGTCCAAGTTCAATGCTGCCCCATGTTGTCCAAATTCAATGCTGCACCCTGTTGTCCAAGTTCAATGCTGCCCCCTGTTGTCCAAGTTCAATGCTGCACCCTGTTGTCCAAATTCAATGCTGCACCCTGTTGTCCAAATTCAATGCTGCACCCTGTTGTCCAAATTCAATGCTGCACCCTGTTGTCCAAATTCAATGCTGCCCCCTGTTGTCCAAGCTTAATGCTGCACCCTGTTGTCCAAGCTCGATTCTGCACCCTGTTGTCCAAGTTCAATGCTGCACCCTGTTGTTCAAATTCAATGCTGCACCCTGTTGTCCAAATTCAATGCTGCCCCCTGTTGTCCAAGTTCAATGCTGCACCCTGTTGTTCAAATTCAATGCTGCACCCTGTTGTCCAAATTCAATGCTGCACCCTGTTGTCCAAATTCAATGCTGCCCCCTGTTGTCCAAGCTCAATGCTACACCCTGTTGTCCAAGCTCGATTCTGCACCCTGTTGTCCAAGTTCAATGCTGCACCCTGTTGTCCAAGTTCAATGCTGCCCCCTGTTGTCCAAGTTCAATGCTGCCCCCTGTTGTCCAAGTTCAATGCTGCACCCTGTTGTCCAAGTTCAATGCTGCCCCCTGTTGTCCAAGTTCAATGCTGCACCCTGTTGTCCAAGTTCAATGCTGCCCCCTGTTGTCCAAGCTCAATGCTGCATCCTGTTGTCCAAGTTCAATGCTGCACCCTGTTGTCCAAGTTCAATGCTGCCCCCTGTTGTCCAAGCTCAATGCTGCACCCTGTTGTCCAAGTTCAATGCTGCACCCTGTTGTCCAAGTTCAATGCTGCCCCCTGTTGTCCAATTTCAATGCTGCCCCCTGTTGTCCAAGTTCAATGCTGCACCCTGTTGTCCAAGTTCAATGCTGCACCCTGTTGTCCAAGTTCAATGCTGCACCCTGTTGTCCAAGCTCAATGCTGCACCCTGTTGTCCAAGTTCAATGCTGCACCCTGTTGTCCAAGCTCAATGCTGCACCCTGTTGTCCAAGTTCAATGCTGCACCCTGTTGTCCAAGTTCAATGCTGCACCCTGTTGTCCAAGTTCAATGCTGCACCCTGTTGTCCAAGTTCAATGCTGCACCCTGTTGTCCAAGTTCAATGCTTCACCTTGTTGTCCAAGTTCAAAACTGCACCCTGTTGTCCAAGTTCAATGCTGCACCCTGTTGTCCAAGTTCAATGCTGCACCCTGTTGTCCGAGTTCAATGCTGCCCCCTGTTGTCCAAATTCAATGCTGCACCCTGTTGTCCAAGTTCAATGCTGCACCCTGTTGTCCAAGTTCAATGCTGCACCCTGTTGTCCAAGTTCAATGCTGCACCCTGTTGTCCAAGTTCAATGCTGCACCCTGTTGTCCAAGTTCAATGCTGCACCCTGTTGTCCGAGTTCAATGCTGCACCCTGTTGTCCAAGTTCAATGCTGCACCTTGTTGTCCAAGTTCAATGCTGCACCCTGTTGTTCAAATTCAATGCTGCACCCTGTTGTCCAAGTTCAATGCTGCACCCTGTTGTCCAAGTTCAATGCTGCACCCTGTTGTCCAAGTTCAATGCTGCCCCCTGTTGTCCAAGTTCAATGCTGCACCCTGTTGTCCAAGTTCAATGCTGCACCCTGTTGTCCAAGTTCAATGCTGCCCCCTGTTGTCCAAGTTCAATGCTGCACCCTGTTGTCCAAGTTCAATGCTGCACCCTGTTGTCCAAGTTCAATGCTGCGCCCTGTTGTCCAAATTCAATGCTGCCCCCTGTTGTCCAAGTTCAATGCTGCACCCTGATGTCCAAATTCAATGCTGCCCCTGTTGTCCAAGCTCAATGCTGCACCCTGTTGTCCAAGTTCAATGCTGCACCCTGTTGTCCAAGTTCAATGCTGCACCCTGTTGTCCAAGTTCAATGCTGCACCCTGTTGTCCAAGTTCAATGCTGCACCCTGTTGTCCAAGTTCAATGCTGCACCCTGTTGTCCAAGTCCAATGCTGCACCCTGTTGTCCAAGTTCAATGCTGCACCCTGTTGTCCGAGTTCAATGCTGCCCCCTGTTGTCCAAGCTCAATGCTGCACCCTGTTGTCCAAGTTCAACGCTGCACCCTGTTGTCCAAATTCAATGCTGCACCCTGTTGTCCAAATTCAATGCTGCACCCTGTTGTCCAAGCTCAATGCTTCACCCTGTTGTCCAAGCTCAATGCTGCACCCTGTTGTCCAAGCTCAATGCTGCACCTTGTTGTCCAAGTTCAATGCTGCACCCTGTTGTCCAAGTTCAATGCTGCCCCCTGTTGTCCAAGTTCAATGCTGCACCCTGTTGTCCAAGTTCAATGCTGCCCCCTGTTGTCCAAGCTCAATGCTGCACCCTGTTGTCCAAGCTCAATGCTGCACCATGTTGTCCAAATTCAATGCTGCCCCCTGTTGTCCAAGTTCAATGCTGCCTCCTGTTGTCCAAGTTCAATGCTGCACCCTGCTGTCCAAATTCAATGCTGCACCCTGTTGTCCGAGTTCAATGCTGCACCCTGTTGTCCAAGTTCAATGCTGCCCCCTGTTGTCCAAGTTCAATGCTGCACCCTGTTGTCCAAATTCAATGCTGCACCCTGTTGTCCAAGTTCAATGCTGCCCCCTGTTGTCCAAGTTCAATGCTGCCTCCTGTTGTCCAAGTTCAATGCTGCACCCTGCTGTCCAAATTCAATGCTGCACCCTGTTGTCCGAGTTCAATGCTGCACCCTGTTGTCCAAGTTCAATGCTGCCCCCTGTTGTCCAAGTTCAATGCTGTACCCTGTTGTCCAAGTTCAATGCTGCACCCTGTTGTCCAAGTTCAATGCTGCACCCTGTTGTCCAAATTCAATGCTGCACCCTGTTGTCCAAGTCCAATGCTGCACCCTGTTGTCCAAGTTCAATGCTGCACCCTGTTGTCCAAGTTCAATGCTGCACCCTGTTGTCCAAGTTCAATGCTGCACCCTGTTGTCCAAGTTCAATGCTGCCCCCTGTTGTCCAAGTTCAATGCTGCACCCTGTTGTCCAAATTCAATGCTGCACCCTGTTGTCCAAGTCCAATGCTGCACCCTGTTGTCCAAGTTCAATGCTGCACCCTGTTGTCCAAGTTCAATGCTGCACCCTGTTGTCCAAATTCAATGCTGCACCATGTTGTCCAAGTCCAATGCTGCACCCTGTTGTCCAAGTTCAATGCTGCACCCTGTTGTCCAAGTTCAATGCTGCACCCTGTTGTCCAAGTTCAATGCTGCACCCTGTTGTCCAAGTTCAATGCTGCCCCCTGTTGTCCAAGCTCAATGCTGCACCCTGTTGTCCAAGTTCAATGCTGCACCCTGTTGTCCAAGTTCAATGCTGCCCCCTGTTGTCCAAGCTCAATGCTGCACCCTGTTGTCCAAGTTCAATGCTGCACCCTGTTGTTCAAGTTCAATGGTGCCCCCTGTTGTCCAATTTCAATGCTGCCCCCTGTTGTCCAAGTTCAATGCTGCACCCTGTTGTCCAAGTTCAATGCTGCACCCTGTTGTCCAAGTTCAATGCTGCACCCTGTTGTCCAAGCTCAATGCTGCACCCTGTTGTCCAAGTTCAATGCTGCACCCTGTTGTCCAAGCTCAATGCTGCACCCTGTTGTCCAAGTTCAATGCTGCACCCTGTTGTCCAAGTTCAATGCTGCACCCTGTTGTCCAAGTTCAATGCTGCACCCTTTTGTCCAAGTTCAATGCTGCACCCTGTTGTCCAAGTTCAATGCTGCACCCTGTTGTCCAAGTTCAATGCTGCCCCCTGTTGTCCAAGTCCAATGCTGCACCCTGTTGTCCAAGTTCAATGCTGCACCCTGTTTTCCAAATTCAATGCTGCACCCTGTTGTCCAAGCTCAATGCTTCACCCTGTTGTCCAAGCTCAATGCTGCACCCTGTTGTCCAAGCTCAATGCTGCACCTTGTTGTCCAAGTTCAATGCTGCACCCTGTTGTCCAAGTTCAATGCTGCCCCCTGTTGTCCAAGTTCAATACTGCACCCTGTTGTCCAAGTTCGATGCTGCCCCCTGTTGTCCAAGCTCAATGCTGCACCCTGTTGTCCAAGCTCAATGCTGCACCATGTTGTCCAAATTCAATGCTGCCCCCTGTTGTCCAAGTTCAATGCTGCCCCCTGTTGTCCAAATTCAATGCTGCCCCTGTTGTCCAAATTCAATGCTGCCCCCTGTTATCCAAGCTCAATGCTGCACCCTGTTGTCCAAATTCAATGCTGCCCCTGTTGTCCAAATTCAATGCTGCCCCCTGTTATCCAAGCTCAATGCTGCACCCTGTTGTCCAAGCTCAATGCTGCACCCTGTTGTCCAAGCTCAATGCTGCACCCTGTTGTCCAAGTTCGATGCTGCCCCCTGTTGTCCAAGCTCAATGCTGCACCCTGTTGTCCAAGCTCAATGCTGCACCATGTTGTCCAAATTCAATGCTGCCCCCTGTTGTCCAAGTTCAATGCTGCCCCCTGTTGTCCAAATTCAATGCTGCCCCCTGTTATCCAAGCTCAATGCTGCACCCTGTTGTCCAAGTTCAATGCTGCCCCCTGTTGTCCAAATTCAATGCTGCCCCTGTTGTCCAAATTCAATGCTGCCCCCTGTTATCCAAGCTCAATGCTGCACCCTGTTGTCCAAGTTCGATGCTGCCCCCTGTTGTCCAAGCTCAATGCTGCACCCTGTTGTCCAAGCTCAATGCTGCACCATGTTGTCCAAATTCAATGCTGCCCCCTGTTGTCCAAGTTCAATGCTGCCCCCTGTTGTCCAAATTCAATGCTGCCCCCTGTTATCCAAGCTCAATGCTGCACCCTGTTGTCCAAGTTCAATGCTGCCCCCTGTTGTCCAAATTCAATGCTGCCCCTGTTGTCCAAATTCAATGCTGCCGCTGCACACTGTTGTCCAAGTTCAATGCTGCACCCTGTTGTCCAAGTTCAATGCTGCCCCTGTTGTCCAAGCTCAATGCTGCACCCTGTTGTCCAAGTTCAATGCTGCACCCTGTTGTCCAAGTTCAATGCTGCCCCCTGTTGTCCATGTTCAATGCTGCCCCCCTGTTGTCCAAGTTCAATGCTGCACCCTGTTGTCCAAGTTCAATGCTGCCCCCTGTTGTCCAAGTTCAATGCTGCACCCTGTTGTCCAAGTTCAATGCTGCCCCCTGTTGTCCAAGCTCAATGCTGCACCCCTGTTGTCCAAGTTCAATGCTGCACCCTGTTGTCCAAGTTCAATGTTGCCCCCTGTTGTCCAAGCTCAATGCTGCACCCTGTTGTCCAAGTTCAATGCTGCACCCTGTTGTTCAAGTTCAAAGCTGCCCCCTGTTGTCCAATTTCAATGCTGCCCCCTGTTGTCCAAGTTCAATGCTGCACCCTGTTGTCCAAGTTCAATGCTGCACCCTGTTGTCCAAGTTCAATGCTGCACCCTGTTGTCCAAGCTCAATGCTGCACCCTGTTGTCCAAGTTCAATGCTGCACCCTGTTGTCCAAGCTCAATGCTGCACCCTGTTGTCCAAGTTCAATGCTGCACTGTTGTCCAAGTTCAATGCTGCACCCTGTTGTCCAAGTTCAATGCTGCACCCTGTTGTCCAAGTTCAATGCTGCACCCTGTTGTCCAAGTTCAATGCTGCACCCTGTTGTCCAAGTTCAATGCTGCCCCCTGTGTCCAAGTCCAATGCTGCACCCTGTTGTCCAAGTTCAATGCTGCACCCTGTTGTCCAAGTTCAATGCTGCACCCTGTTGTCCAAGTTCAATGCTGCACCCTGTTGTCCAAGTTCAATGCTGCACCCTGTTGTCCAAATTCAATGCTGCACCCTGTTGTCCAAATTCAATGCTGCACCCTGTTGTCCAAGTTCAATGCTGCCCCCTGCTGTCCAAGTCCAATGCTGCACCCTGTTGTCCAAGTTCAATGCTGCACCCTGTTGTCCAAGTTCAATGCTGCACCCTGTTGTCCAAATTCAATGATGCACCCTGTTGTCCAAATTCAATGCTGCACCCTGTTGTCCAAGCTCAATGCTTCACCTGTTGTCCAAGCTCAATGCTGCACCCTGTCGTCCAAGCTCAATGCTGCACCTTGTTGTCCAAGTTCAATGCTGCACCCTGTTGTCCAAGTTCAATGCTGCCCCCTGTTGTCCAAGTTCAATACTGCACCCTGTTGTCCAAGTTCAATGCTGCCCCCTGTTGTCCAAGCTCAATGCTGCACCCTGTTGTCCAAGCTCAATGCTGCACCATGTTGTCCAAATTCAATGCTGCCCCCCTGTTGTCCAAGTTCAATGCTGCCCCCTGTTGTCCAAGCTCAATGCTGCACCCTGTTGTCTAAGCTCAATGCTGCACCCTGTTGTCCAAATTCAATGCTGCCCCCTGTTGTCCAAATTCAATGCTGCCCCCTGTTATCCAAGCTCAATGCTGCACCCTGTTGTCCAAGCTCAATGCTGCACCCTGTTGTCGAAATTCAATGCTGCCCCCTGTTGTCCAAGTTCAATGCTGCACCCTGTTGTCCAAGTTCAATGCTGCCCCCTGTTGTCCAAGCTCAATGCTGCACCCTGTTGTCCAAGTTCAATGCTGCACCCTGTTGTCCAAATTCAATGCTGCACCCTGTTGTCCAAATTCAATGCTGCACCCTGTTGTCCAAGTTCAATGCTGCACCCTGTTGTCCAAGTTCAATGCTGCCCCCTGTTGTCCAAATTCAATGCTGCACCCTGTTGTCCAAGTTCAATGCTGCCCCCTGTTGTCCAAATTCAATGCTGCACCCTGTTGTCCAAATTCAATGCTGCACCCTGTTGTCCAAATTCAATGCTGCCCCCTGTTGTCCAAGTTCAATGCTGCCCCCTGTTGTCCAAATTCAATGCTGCACCCTGTTGTCCAATGTCAATGCTGCCCCCTGTTGTCCAAGTTCAATGCTGCACCCTGTTGTCCAAATTCAATGCTGCACCCTGTTGTCCAAATTCAATGCTGCACCCTGTTGTCCAAATTCAATGCTGCACCCTGTTGTCCAAATTCAATGCTGCCCCCTGTTGTCCAAGCTTAATGCTGCACCCTGTTGTCCAAGCTCGATTCTGCACCCTGTTGTCCAAGTTCAATGCTGCACCCTGTTGTCCAAATTCAATGCTGCACCCTGTTGTCCAAATTCAATGCTGCCCCCTGTTGTCCAAGCTCAATGCTGCACCCTGTTGTCCAAGTTCAATGCTGCCCCCTGTTGTCCAAATTCAATGCTGCACCCTGTTGTCCAAATTCAATGCTGCACCCTGTTGTCCAAATTCAATGCTGCCCCCTGTTGTCCAAGTTCAATGCTGCCCCCTGTTGTCCAAATTCAATGCTGCACCCTGTTGTCCAAGTTCAATGCTGCCCCCTGTTGTCCAAGTTCAATGCTGCACCCTGTTGTCCAAATTCAATGCTGCACCCTGTTGTCCAAATTCAATGCTGCACCCTGTTGTCCAAATTCAATGCTGCACCCTGTTGTCCAAATTCAATGCTGCTCCCTGTTGTCCAAGCTCAATGCTGCACCCTGTTGTCCAAGCTCGATTCTGCACCCTGTTGTCCAAGTTCAATGCTGCACCCTGTTGTCCAAGTTCAATGATGCACACTGTTGTCCAAGTTCAATGCTGCACCCTGTTGTCCAAGTTCAATGCTGCACCCTGTTGTCCAAGCTCAATGCTGCACCCTGTTGTCCAAGTTCAATGCTGCACCCTGTTGTCCAAGTTCAATGCTGCCCCCTGTTGTCCAAGCTCAATGCTGCACCCTGTTGTCCAAGTTCAATGCTGCACCCTGTTGTTCAAGTTCAATGCTGCCCCCTGTTGTCCAATTTCAATGCTGCCCCCTGTTGTCCAAGTTCAATGCTGCACCCTGTTGTCCAAGTTCAATGCTGCACCCTGTTGTCCAAGTTCAATGCTGCACCCTGTTGTCCAAGCTCAATGCTGCACCCTGTTGTCCAAGTTCAATGCTGCACCCTGTTGTCCAAGCTCAATGCTGCACCCTGTTGTCCAAGTTCAATGCTGCACCCTGTTGTCCAAGTTCAATGCTGCACCCTGTTGTCCAAGTTCAATGCTGCACCCTGTTGTCCAAGTTCAATGCTGCACCCTGTTGTCCGAGTTCAATGCTGCCCCCTGTTGTCCAAGCTCAATGCTGCACCCTGTTGTCCAAGTTCAATGCTGCACCCTGTTGTCCAAGTTCAATGCTGCACACTGTTGTCCAAGTTCAATGCTGCACCCTGTTGTCCAAGTTCAATGCTGCCCCTGTTGTCCAAGCTCAATGCTGCACCCTGTTGTCCAAGTTCAATGCTGCACCCTATTGTCCAAGTTCAATGCTGCCCCCTGTTGTCCAAGTTCAATGCTGCCCCCTGTTGTCCAAGTTCAATGCTGCACCCTGTTGTCCAAGTTCAATGCTGCCCCCTGTTGTCCAAGTTCAATGCTGCACCCTGTTGTCCAAGTTCAATGCTGCCCCCTGTTGTCCAAGCTCAATGCTGCACCCTGTTGTCCAAGTTCAATGCTGCACCCTGTTGTCCAAGTTCAATGCTGCCCCCCTGTTGTCCAAGCTCAATGCTGCACCCTGTTGTCCAAGTTCAATGCTGCACCCTGTTGTTCAAGTTCAATGCTGCCCCCTGTTGTCCAATTTCAATGCTGCCCCCTGTTGTCCAAGTTCAATGCTGCACCCTGTTGTCCAAGTTCAATGCTGCACCCTGTTGTCCAAGTTCAATGCTGCACCCTGTTGTCCAAGCTCAATGCTGCACCCTGTTGTCCAAGTTCAATGCTGCACCCTGTTGTCCAAGCTCAATGCTGCACCCTGTTGTCCAAGTTCAATGCTGCACCCTGTTGTCCAAGTTCAATGCTGCACCCTGTTGTCCAAGTTCAATGCTGCACCCTGTTGTCCAAGTTCAATGCTGCACCCTGTTGTCCAAGTTCAATGCTGCACCCTGTTGTCCAAGTTCAATGCTGCCCCCTGTTGTCCAAGTCCAATGCTGCACCCTGTTGTCCAAGTTCAATGCTGCACCCTGTTGTCCAAGTTCAATGCTGCACCCTGTTGTCCAAGTTCAATGCTGCACCCTGTTGTCCAAGTTCAATGCTGCACCCTGTTGTCCAAATTCAATGCTGCACCCTGTTGTCCAAATTCAATGCTGCACCCTGTTGTCCAAGTTCAATGCTGCCCCCTGCTGTCCAAGTCCAATGCTGCACCCTGTTGTCCAAGTTCAATGCTGCACCCTGTTGTCCAAGTTCAATGCTGCACCCTGTTGTCCAAATTCAATGATGCACCCTGTTGTCCAAATTCAATGCTGCACCCTGTTGTCCAAGCTCAATGCTTCACCCTGTTGTCCAAGCTCAATGCTGCACCCTGTTGTCCAAGCTCAATGCTGCACCTTGTTGTCCAAGTTCAATGCTGCACCCTGTTGTCCAAGTTCAATGCTGCCCCCTGTTGTCCAAGTTCAATACTGCACCCTGTTGTCCAAGTTCAATGCTGCCCCCTGTTGTCCAAGCTCAATGCTGCACCCTGTTGTCCAAGCTCAATGCTGCACCATGTTATCCAAATTCAATGCTGCCCCCTGTTGTCCAAGTTCAATGCTGCCCCCTGTTGTCCAAGCTCAATGCTGCACCCTGTTGTCCAAGCTCAATGCTGCACCCTGTTGTCCAAATTCAATGCTGCCCCCTGTTGTCCAAATTCAATGCTGCCCCCTGTTATCCAAGCTCAATGCTGCACCCTGTTGTCCAAGCTCAATGCTGCACCCTGTTGTCGATATTCAATGCTGCCCCCTGTTGTCCAAGTTCAATGCTGCACCCTGTTGTCCAAGTTCAATGCTGCCCCCCTGTTGTCCAAGCTCAATGCTGCACCCTGTTGTCCAAGTTCAATGCTGCACCCTGTTGTCCAAATTCAATGCTGCACCCTGTTGTCCAAATTCAATGCTGCACCCTGTTGTCCAAGTTCAATGCTGCACCCTGTTGTCCAAGTTCAATGCTGCCCCCTGTTGTCCAAATTCAATGCTGCACCCTGTTGTCCAAGTTCAATGCTGCCCCCTGTTGTCCAAATTCAATGCTGCACCCTGTTGTCCAAATTCAATGCTGCACCCTGTTGTCCAAATTCAATGCTGCCCCCTGTTGTCCAAGTTCAATGCTGCCCCCTGTTGTCCAAATTCAATGCTGCACCCTGTTGTCCAAGTTCAATGCTGCCCCCTGTTGTCCAAGTTCAATGCTGCACCCTGTTGTCCAAATTCAATGCTGCCCCCTGTTGTCCAAGCTCAATGCTGCACCCTGTTGTCCAAGCTCGATTCTGCACCCTGTTGTCCAAGTTCAATGCTGCACCCTGTTGTCCAAATTCAATGCTGCACCCTGTTGTCCAAATTCAATGCTGCCCCCTGTTGTCCAAGCTCAATGCTGCACCCTGTTGTCCAAGTTCAATGCTGCCCCCTGTTGTCCAAATTCAATGCTGCACCCTGTTGTCCAAATTCAATGCTGCACCCTGTTGTCCAAATTCAATGCTGCCCCCTGTTGTCCAAGTTCAATGCTGCCCCCTGTTGTCCAAATTCAATGCTGCACCCTGTTGTCCAAGTTCAATGCTGCCCCCTGTTGTCCAAGTTCAATGCTGCACCCTGTTGTCCAAATTCAATGCTGCACCCTGTTGTCCAAATTCAATGCTGCACCCTGTTGTCCAAATTCAATGCTGCACCCTGTTGTCCAAATTCAATGCTGCTCCCTGTTGTCCAAGCTCAATGCTGCACCCTGTTGTCCAAGCTCGATTCTGCACCCTGTTGTCCAAGTTCAATGCTGCACCCTGTTGTCCAAATTCAATGCTGCACCCTGTTGTCCAAATTCAATGCTGCCCCCTGTTGTCCAAGCTCAATGCTGCACCCTGTTGTCCAAGCTCGATTCTGCACCCTGTTGTCCAAGTTCAATGCTGCACCCTGTTGTCCAAGTTCAATGCTGCCCCCTGTTGTCCAAGTTCAATGCTGCCCCCTGTTGTCCAAGTTCAATGCTGCACCCTGTTGTCCAAGTTCAATGCTGCCCCCTGTTGTCCAAGTTGAATGCTGCACCCTGTTGTCCAAGTTCAATGCTGCCCCCTGTTGTCCAAGCTCAATGCTGCACCCTGTTGTCCAAGTTCAATGCTGCACCCTGTTGTCCAAGTTCAATGCTGCCCCCTGTTGTCCAAGCTCAATGCTGCACCCTGTTGTCCAAGTTCAATGCTGCACCCTGTTGTCCAAGTTCAATGCTGCCCCCTGTTGTCCAATTTCAATGCTGCCCCCTGTTGTCCAAGTTCAATGCTGCACCCTGTTGTCCAAGTTCAATGCTGCACCCTGTTGTCCAAGTTCAATGCTGCACCCTGTTGTCCAAGCTCAATGCTGCACCCTGTTGTCCAAGTTCAATGCTGCACCCTGTTGTCCAAGCTCAATGCTGCACCCTTTTGTCCAAGTTCAATGCTGCACCCTGTTGTCCAAGTTCAATGCTGCACCCTGTTGTCCAAGTTCAATGCTGCACCCTGTTGTCCAAGTTCAATGCTGCACCCTGTTGTCCAAGTTCAATGCTGCACCCTGTTGTCCAAGTTCAATGCTGCCCCCTGTTGTCCAAGTCCAATGCTGCACCCTGTTGTCCAAGCTCAATGCTGCACTCTGTTGTCCAAATTCAATGCTGCCCCCTGTTGTCCAAATTCAATGCTGCCCCCTGTTGTCCAAGCTCAATGCTGCACCCTGTTGTCCAAGCTCAATGCTGCACCCTGTTGTCGAAATTCAATGCTGCCCCCTGTTGTCCAAGTTCAATGCTGCACCCTGTTGTCCAAGTTCAATGCTGCCCCCTGTTGTCCAAGCTCAATGCTGCACCCTGTTGTCCAAGTTCAATGCTGCACCCTGTTGTCCAAATTCAATGCTGCACCCTGTTGTCCAAATTCAATGCTGCACCCTGTTGTCCAAGTTCAATGCTGCACCCTGTTGTCCAAGTTCAATGCTGCCCCCTGTTGTCCAAATTCAATGCTGCACCCTGTTGTCCAAGTTCAATGCTGCCCCGTGTTGTCTAAATTCAATGCTGCACCCTCTTGTCCAAATTCAATGCTGCACCCTGTTGTCCAAATTTAATGCTGCCCCCTGTTGTCCAAGTTCAATGCTGCCCCCTGTTGTCCAAATTCAATGCTGCACCCTGTTGTCCAAGTTCAATGCTGCCCCCTGTTGTCCAAGTTCAATGCTGCACCCTATTGTCCAAATTCAATGCTGCACCCTGTTGTCCAAATTCAATGCTGCACCCTGTTGTCCAAATTCAATGCTGCACCCTGTTGTCCAACTTCAATGCTGCCCCCTGTTGTCCAAGCTCAATGCTGCACCCTGTTGTCCAAGCTCGATTCTGCACCCTGTTGTCCAAGTTCAATGCTGCACCCTGTTGTCCAAGTTCAATGCTGCCCCCTGTTGTCCAAGTTCAATGCTGCACCCTGTTGTCCAAATTCAATGCTGCACCCTGTTGTCCAAATTCAATGCTGCACCCTGTTGTCCAAATTCAATGCTGCACCCTGTTGTTCAAGTTCAATGCTGCCCCCTGTTGTCCAAATTCAATGCTGCACCCTGTTGTCCAAGTTCAACGCTGCACCTTGTTGTCCAAGTTCAATACTGCACCCTGTTTCCAAGTTCAATGCTGCACCCTGTTGTCCAAGTTCAATGCTGCACCCTGTTGTCCGAGTTCAATGCTGCCCCCTGTTGTCCAAATTCAATGCTGCACCCTGTTGTCCAAGTTCAATGCTGCACCCTGTTGTCCAAGTTCAATGCTGCACCCTGTTGTCCAAGTTCAATGCTGCACCCTGTTGTCCAAGTTCAATGCTGCACCCTGTTGTCCAAGTTCAATGCTGCACCCTGTTGTCCAAGTTCAATGCTGCACCCTGTTGTCCAAGTTCAATGCTGCACCTTGTTGTCCAAGTTCAATGCTGCACCCTGTTGTTCAAATTCAATGCTGCACCCTGTTGTCCAAGTTCAATGCTGCACCCTGTTGTCCAAGTTCAATGCTGCACCCTGTTGTCCAAGTTCAATGCTGCCCCCTGTTGTCCAAGTTCAATGCTGCACCCTGTTGTCCAAGTTCAATGCTGCACCCTGTTGTCCAAGTTCAATGCTGCCCCCTGTTGTCCAAGTTCAATGCTGCACCCTGTTGTCCAAGTTCAATGCTGCACCCTGTTGTCCAAGCTCAATGCTGCCCCCTGTTGTCCAAGTTCAATGCTGCCCCCTGTTGTCCAAGCTCAATGCTGCCCCCTGTTGTCCAAGTTCAATGCTGCACCCTGTTGTCCAAGTTCAATGCTGCACCCTGTTGTCCAAGCTCAATGCTGCACACTGTTGTCCAAGTTCAATGCTGCCCCCTGTTGTCCAAATTCAATGCTGCACCCTGTTGTCCAAGTTCAAAGCTGCACCCTGTTGTCCAAGCTCAATGCTGCCCCCTGTTGTCCAAGTTCAATGCTGCCCCCTGTTGTCCAAGCTCAATGCTGCCCCCTGTTGTCCAAGTTCAATGCTGCCCCCTGTTGTCCAAGTTCAATGCTGCACCCTGTTGTCCAAGTTCAATGCTGCACCCTGTTGTCCAAGTTCAATGCTGCCCCCTGTTGTCCAAGTTCAATGCTGCACCCTGTTGTCCAAGTTCAATGCTGCACCCTGTTGTCCAAGTTCAATGCTGCCCCCTGTTGTCCAAGTTCAATGCTGCACCCTGTTGTCCAAGTTCAATGCTGCCCCCTGTTGTCCAAGTTCAATGCTGCCCCCTGTTGTCCAAGCTCAATGCTGCCCCCTGTTGTCCAAGTTCAATGCTGCCCCCTGTTGTCCAAGTTCAATGCTGCACCCTGTTGTCCAAGTTCAATGCTGCACCCTGTTGTCCAAGTTCAATGCTGCCCCCTGTTGTCCAAGTTCAATGCTGCACCCTGTTGTCCAAGTTCAATGCTGCACCCTGTTGTCCAAGCTCAATGCTGCCCCCTGTTGTCCAAGTTCAATGCTGCCCCCTGTTGTCCAAGCTCAATGCTGCCCCCTGTTGTCCAAGTTCAATGCTGCCCCCTGTTGTCCAAGTTCAATGCTGCACCCTGTTGTCCAAGTTCAATGCTGCACCCTGTTGTCCAAGTTCAATGCTGCCCCCTGTTGTCCAAGTTCAATGCTGCCCCCTGTTGTCCAAGTTCAATGCTGCACCCTGTTGTCCAAGTTCAATGCTGCACCCTGTTGTCCAAGTTCAATGCTGCCCCCTGTTGTCCAAGTTCAATGCTGCCCCCTGTTGTCCAAGCTCAATGCTGCACCCTGTTGTCCAAGTTCAATGCTGCCCCCTGTTGTCCAAGTTCAATGCTGCACCCTGTTGTCCAAGTTCAATGCTGCCCCCTGTTGTCCAAGTTCAATGCTGCCCCCTGTTGTCCAAGTTCAATGCTGCACCCTGTTGTCCAAGTTCAATGCTGCACCCTGTTGTCCAAGTTCAATGCTGCACCCTGTTGTCCAAGTTCAATGCTGCACCCTGTTGTCCAAGCTCAATGCTGCCCCCTGTTGTCCAAGTTCAATGCTGCCCCCTGTTGTCCAAGTTCAATGCTGCACCCTGTTGTCCAAGTTCAATGCTGCACCCTGTTGTCCAAGTTCAATGCTGCCCCCTGTTGTCCAAGTTCAATGCTGCCCCCTGTTGTCCAAATTCAATGCTGCACCCTGTTGTCCAAGTTCAATGCTGCACCCTGTTGTCCAAGTTCAATGCTGCCCCCTGTTGTCCAAGTTCAATGCTGCCCCCTGTTGTCCAAGCTCAATGCTGCACCCTGTTGTCCAAATCCAATTTATTAAGCAGTCCAGCTGACAGTAAAAGTCATTAATTTATACAGGGGAAATCATTATTGTAACTTTTGAAAGCTTATATAGGATGAGAAGAAGCAAGGAAAAAACGGAACGCAAGTTCAGTGACGCTAAGAGGTATCACTGTACACAACACAGATTGAAGAAATGGGCGTGAGGTTATTATTTTGCACTATTCCACCCCCTTCATTTGAAATAACTAAGAAAGAAGGCAAAATGAAGAGAAGGCCGTAATAAATAAAAAATTCAATCTCTCGAGAGTTGATGAAGCCAAGCTTGCATCACAGATACGCTCATCACACACTTTCGCTGGCTTCGGACAGAGAGACAGACAGACGGACGCTGCTCTTATTATAGTATAGATTGTTTGATCTACGTTCACATTGAAAGAGGGAATCTCAGTTGGGTTGTAACGACGCAGGGTTTGAAAGATAAAGGTTGTTTTCCAGGCATATTTCAATAATAGAGGCAATTTCGAGCGTTTTTTTGCTTGTTTATTGGACTGTGTAAAACTTTAGGTGGGACTCACAGTTTTTGAGCTCCTTGTTTTATTTTGAATCAGCATGAAAAGGGAAACGCTGAGACGAACCGTTGTCGTACGTAACTCATATGCTTCAGTGAAAAAGTGAGAGCAGTATCCCAGTGACTTTGACAGGAATTACGTTTGCACATTATATCCTGCTTTTAAATTGTTAAAATATTATGGCACAGGCTAACGCTAAGCCCAAACAAGCTCAAATACACTTCAATTTTCATTCGTATCTGAAACAATTATAGAAAACTGAATTTTTATTCACTCCTTTGATGTAAAAAGTACCACATCTTCAAGAATTTTTTTCCAACATGGTTAGTTATATATACGTTTAATGTAAATCAACGATAAAGTGGAGCAAACTTAATTTCGCTCATTTGATACATCGCCAATGACGTAAAATCTCTGACCACATCTGTGACGTCACTATTTCTATTAGCATGCACGAGCCATCACCTCAACCAGATGCACTTTCATACACGACTTAACAACAATAAAACATTATGAAGTAAGCCAAATAATTCAGAAAGCTGTGAGTGAAAAGAGATTCCAGCAATACATCAGGAAAATGGAATAAGTTTTCCACCAACTTATTCTTTTACTATTCATTACATACCGTGATATTTTTTTCCTGTCCAGGATCATTCATTGTGTACAGAATTTTGTTTTATTGCATCATTGGAAGCGTTCATGTTATGCCTGGTCCAGCTGTTACAAGTACACTTTCTACCTTCTTATTTTACTGAGTATTATTTTGTATTATGATGGACTATGTCGAAATATTATATAATATATCATGTTATTACTATACATAATTATTATGCTTTTGTGTAATACATATTATAATATCTATTATTACATGATGTGCTATGATACGAATATTATAAATCGAAAAAGCCTGCTTGTGGGGTCTTATGCACTTAATGAGAATTCTGAAAGTTACTTTCTGGAGCAAGCTTCGCGGACATATCTATGAGTCAGAAAAATCTTCCATTGAAAAAATTACTCAGATTCTAATGTTAACTTAGTATGAGTTGCAACGTATTTCCTGAATTCCAGTAAGGGCAATGACCTTTCGTTTCGACATTCCACATTGTATAAATCAGTTTGGAAATCAAAGTCTCTCCGTAATTTTCAGATCTCGTCGCACGCAAACAAATGATTCAAGCTGTCAAGATGCGTAGACAAATAACTCAAGCTGTCAAGTTAAACTGACGACTGATGATTCAAGCTGTCAAGTTAAGTCATCTGTTGTAGTGAAGAATGAAACAAACTGTAGCAATTTTCAACAAGAATCAAATGCTCCCAACAGAAGCAGTGACGCCTCATATGTAAAGATGTACTTGCGCGGTACATTTGACTGACAGATATGCACCCACCAGATGGTGACTGTCAACTGTCACGCCCAGCATTGAGCTCTAAAAGCCTCATAAATTCTACTTTAATTTTTGTATGAGGATCTCAATTCATTTAATTCTCTACTCCAGCCTACCATATCATTAAACTTATTATATCAATAAATAAAGACTTTGATGTATGGAAATAAAAAAAGTGCTACGTTGAGTCTCAATAGACGTCAGACTGAATAGAATGAAAATGGACTAAGTTCCATTCAGACTAGAATATCTTTCAGCACTCAAGAGAGAGAATGGCGGCTTGATTTTAGAATGTGAATGTACGTTTAATATTCCAGGGTCGGTGCTCTGACGAGTGCAAGACTATGGTTTTCTCTAGCAGGTTTTGACTGTTCTCCAGCCCAAATTTTTTGATTGCGCATCAACATAAAAGAAATAAAAGAAATTAGCGTTAGTTCACAATATTTCACACAAGTATTTGAATGTTTATGTTTAGTGAAATTGATTAAATCACTATAAATTAATACGAACTCAAATGTAGATGACATCCCAAACCACCACCTGAAGTTTTACACGGTCCAACAAACAAGCAAACAACGCTCGAAATTGCCTCTATTATTGAAATCTGCCTGGAAAACAACCTTTATCTTTCAAACCCTGCGTCGTTACAATTAGTCAATTAGAAGTTCGAGTGATGACTCGAACTTCTAATTGACTACAAAGAGGGTGCCAGCGAACTCGTAGCTATTGTGTTGGTGAATTGTGCATTAAATATTTTGAGGAGTTCATCGTAAAAGAAAGTTCACCCCTCTTTATCATCTAAGTTTCATGTGCTTAGGAAGGCCTTGAAGGCTTAGGGGAACCATATTTACCGCGGGCTCCCAAAGTGCTCAGTTTACCATAACTCATAACTCTTCAGTTTACCATAATAACTCATAACCATAACTCATAACTTCAGTTTACCATAACTCATAACTCTTCAGTTTACCATGAAAACTCATAACCATAACTCATAACTTCAGTTTACCATAACTCATAAGTCTTCAGTTTACCATAATAACTCATAACCATAACTCATAACTTCAGTTTACCATAACTCATAAGTCTTCAGTTTACCATAATAACTCATAACCATAACTCATAACTTCAGCTTACCATAACTCATAAGTCTTCAGTTTACCATAATAACTCTTAACCATAACTCATAACTTCAGTTTACCATAACTCATAACTCTTCAGTTTACCATAATAACTCATAACCATAACTCATAACTTCAGTTTACCATAACTCATAACTTCAGTTTACCATAACTCATAACTCTTCAGTTTACCATAATAACTCATAACCATAACTCATAACTTCAGTTTACCATAACTCATAACTCTTCAGTTTACCATAATAACTCATAACCATAACTCATAACTTCAGTTTACCATAACTCATAACTCTTCAGTTTACCATAATAACTCATAACCATAACTCATAACTCTTCAGTCTACCATAATAACTCATAACCATAACTCATAAGTCTTCAGAGTACCATAATAACTCATAACCATAACTCATAACTTCAGTTTACCATAACTCTTAACTCTTCAGTTTACCATAATAACTCATAACCATAACTCATAACTTCAGTTCACCATAACTCATAACTCTTCAGTTTACCATAATAACTCATAACCATAACCACAACTCGTAACTATTACTTCAGTTTACCATAACTCTTCATAAATAGCAGCTGCACTTTCACAACAATTCGTAGCCCAGTCAAACATTTTCGCCAGAGCATGCATGTTCTTTAACCACCGCCTAAGCGATTTAATTACTTGACGGCAAAAATATACATGCAGGCGGCGAAATAGTTAGACTGGGTATTGCTGTCCTAAAATTCTAGCACAGAGATGCAATTATTCAATTTTTTGCTATGAGACTACACAAGTCCTACACTATTCACATTATTTAATTTTTCGGAGAAATAGACAAACCACCTGTTCATGTAATGCAGTATATTACTGTTAACATACATCAGCTTATTATTATATTTAAATAATGATACATATGCTCTTGTATTGTTACAGTACTGTGCATAGCGGTGAGCAGTGATGTAGAAAAATATATTAATATATATAAATAAAATTCATTTAGCATCAGCGAAGGTTTTTCTTTCGAATTTTGTGAGATCTACAACATTTTCCTGCTGTCAAGAAACGGTGACGATACTTGCAAGATCAGCAACATCTCTTAAATTTTCCTATTGGATCCTCATTAAACTGTAATTTTCATTTGAAGATGCTTTATACTGATGTTCAAATTTCTTTATCTTCAATATAGAAATTGGTTGAGATTTCCTTCATTTTGTTTCGTTAGTGATTACTGCTAATTTCCATGGACGTGTTTTGGTGAAGGCAGAAATACGTCAGAAATAGAAGCTCCGACTTTCCAGAAAACTTTATCACTTCTGACTTCTACGCGATGGAAATTCAGAGAAATTTTGCCTCTTCTAGGTAATTTTACCTTCATGGACATTATTCTGCGGTCATGGTAATTCAGAAAAATTCTACTTCTTCAATGAAATTCAGCCGTCATGAAAATGTAGGGTAATTTTACCGTCATGGAAATTCAGCGGGGTACATGTGGATTATCTGTCACCACTTCTTTTGGGGAAAAAGGGTTTTTAGGTGAAAAAGTGTTTTCAAGGGAAAAGTGTTTAGAGGAAAAGTGAAAAATGTAATTGTGTTAAGCATATAGAATTGATGTTCTGGACAGAATGTTTAGATTTTTCATGAGAGAAGGTATCCATGTTGGTTCATACTTATTTTGGAACTTGTGGGTTATCTGTCACCCCTTTTTTGGGTGTACATGTATGTACTTAAGGGTAAAAATACAGCATATGCTTCTGAAATGTTCTGTCCCAGAGATTCATTTTGGCCTGAAACAAAGCAAAAATTAAAATTATAATTAAAAAACAAAAGCAAATAGTTAATAATAATTTAATTAGCTAACCTAACTTAACCTAACCTTAACATCAAAAGGAAACCATGAATTAAAAGTGGTGACAGATGACCCACAAGTCCCTTCAGCCATCATGGAAATTCAGAGCAATTCTGCTTCTTCTGTAAAATTCAATCGTCATGGCAAATCAGAGAAATTCTGCCTCTTTTGGGGAAATTCAGCGGTCATGGAAATTCAGGGAAATTATACTTCTTTAGGGAAATTCTGCAGTCGAGGATGTGAGTATAAGAACATGCGTTCTACCTGCGACTTATTGAAAATCATCATTCCTTTTAATAGACGATGGTACTGTCGCAATTTTTTAAATATCAACATTGATTTCAATGGTCAATTATTATGTGATCTTTAGAGAGTTATCTTTGATTTTAATGGACGATGTATTGTCCCAATTTCTTTAATATTAACATTGGTTTCAATAGTCGATTAAAATGTAACCTTTAGAGAATTTTCATTGATTTTAGCAATCAGTAGTGATGGCGTCGCCCATTGAAAATTATCTTTGATTCCAATAGTCGATTGTGATGGTGTGACCCATAGAAAATTATAATTGATTTCAAAAGTCGATTTTCTATCTAACCTATGGAAGTTCATACTGACTTTAACAGATGGCGTGACCTATAGAAAATTAACATTGATTTTAATAGTCGATTGAGGTGAAATGACCTTCAGAAATCAATTCACTATAAAATTTGACAGACGCCATGAAAGGAACACTCCCCAAATGCCCCACCTGCCTCACCTGCTACAGGTGCCCCACCACCTGCCCCACCTCCTGCCCCACCTCCTGCCCTATATAAGGCACCACAACACTGCCCGTACATCACAACTCCAACGCAGGTGCAGCACTCAGTTCACACGGTCTCCAGGTTGGTGTGTGTAGACTTTTATTGGAATACATGTCTCGTGTTGTACATGGCAAAGGAATGACTTTTGGAATATGTCTTTTGGGTCTCTTGTTAAACTTTTATACTTTACAACCTCGCATCACTTCAACAACACCCAAATTGTCATAAGTTCTGTGATATATTCATAAATAATTCATCATTCCATCCACTTGCGTGATCCTGGAACTACTCAGAATATTTAACAATTTTTATATTTCTTGGGAAGCAAGAAACTTGATCGATGAAATGTTCTCTATTTTTAGGAGAAAAACAAGGGCTCAATCGATGAAACGTTCTCCATTTCCTTATTTCCAGGAGAAAAATAGAGGCACAGTCGATGAAATGTTCTTATTTTCATGAGAAAAACAAGGGCTTAATCGATGAAATGTTCTCCATTTCCTTATTTCCAGGAGAAAAATAGAGGCTCAGTCGATGAAATGTTCTCTATTTTCAGGAGAAAAACAAGGGCTCAATCGATGAAATGTTCTCCATTTCCTTATTTCCAGGAGAAAAATAGAGGCTCAATCGATGAAATGTTCTCTATTTCCAGGAAATAAGTTTCACACCGAAAATGAAGGCGGCGTTGCTATGCTTGCTGGTGGCGGTGGCGGTGGCGAGAGCGGCGGGGATGGCGGCGGACGCTTCCTTCACGCAGTTTGAGCTCGTAAGTAATTGAAAGGATCGAAAAAACTAGGAAGGAACGGAAAGCTATGCAAGAAAAAATGAATAAATTAAATATATGAGAAATTAGTCAATAATTGCCAAGTTTTGCCTAGTCAATAATTAACAAATTATCACCCCTTGTCGCAGGGAGCTGAAGATCTGGTGCGACTCGTCTCACGTTCTTTGAATGGCAAGTATTGTTTATTTTCCTTCATATTAATTGTCTCTTATTCATTTTATACTCACCGATTGTAAGTCATTTCTTCGTATTCTGTCACGTAATAATTTTCTGTAATATGCATTTATTCTGTGCATAATAAAGGACTTAATTACACACGGGGAAGTGTGACACAAAATGTCGATCTTCAATGTGCAATTGCGTGAATACTTGAATGGCAAGAATTTCTTTATTTGCCTTGAAATTCATTGCGGGGTTTGGCTGCCCAGTGTGTTCGAATGTACTGTAATATGTAGAAAATTTTAATGGGGAGACAATTATAACCTCGAGTTGTAATTATAATCATGATCATATAATTTTCGATGTCCAAATAATGTTGATGTCCATCTTACGTGGTAAGTCGGAAAAGCCTGATATTGATTAAATTATGTGACCTCCAGTGCGATATAGTTTGAATAACTGAAGCTCTAGCAAACCTAAGTTACTACTACTACTTCTACTACTACTACTACTACTACTACTTGCAATTCATTGCTCTTTTCATACAATAATAAACTGAGGCACCCACATGCATATGTTGCAAAGCATGACTGTCTTTGATGAAGATTAAAATGAAAATAGGCACTTTTTCGTTTCGAACTCGAAAAGGAATTTCGAACCTTTTGCTATTTAAAATGCTCGTCTCCACAGAAGCAAGAGCTGAATGTGTTGGTATCTGCGCTGTGCATGTCAAGGTAAGATTTAAAATCTACTAAATAATTAAAGATAATTTGATGGTCTAAAACCGAAGAAAAATTAGAAACAACCTTAAGCCACGAATTTGAATGCTAGAACGACCACATCTTTTGTACGCTCTAATTATTAAATAAAAATTATCAGCATCAACATTGCTTTCAGCAAAGACCAGTTTGAATGAGCCCGTTAGTGTTATGATATTGATGTGAATGATGCTTTAGGTGAACAATGATCAGCTTCAAGCCACAATATTATTACTGGCAACATTTTGAGTATCAAGGATACAAGATAGATGAACTGTCGATAAGCAGTCAAATCTACACATCAGCCAATGCTTGGCTAAAAGTAAAGTTTCCAACCAGTTTTTTACACCAACAAAAGCTTAAGGCTATTAAGTCACTGCATGAGAAATCGATATTTTAAGAGGCAATTATTTCAACAGTCAAAATTCGTAGGAGCTTAGCTTTAGAATTCTTCCGTCGATGCACCTAGCGATAAATTAATAATTTTTAGACTTCAACACCACCCAAAATATCACAAGTCTTGTGGTATTTCTATAAATAACTAATCATTTACACCACTTGCATGTACCGATCTTCTATCACATCGATATTCGATCATATCGACCCGTGGAAAATCTGTGTTGAAATAAAAACCTCAACAATTTCTTCGCCAATACACTTTTTATGTTAGCATTCAAAAGTTCATTTCACTCATTACGGTCCTTTTATCATTGCCTGTGTTGCCCTAAGAAAAACGACGGCTGCTACCCCGGCATCGTGGATCAACAGTGCCCTGCCAATAAATTCGCTGTGGGTCCATTCGGGGTCTCTGGCTGCTACTGCTGCTTCTAGGGTTGATCGTCACTGCGTCGGGCCGTCGTGTTGCACGTGTAGATTGTGACATGAGTACCATGTTGCTGGTCTAGATATACATGCATCGTGTGGTTTAGTGTTGCTGGTCTAGATCTACAGTGTGTGGTCTGTCCATCATGTTGCTGGTCTAGATCTACGGCGTGTGGTCTGTCCATCATGTTGCTGGTCTAGATTTAGTGTGTGGTCTGTCCATCATGTTGCTGGTCTAGATCTACAGCGTGTGGTCTGTCCATCATGTTGCTGGTCTAGATCTACAGCGTGTGGTCTGTCCATCATGTTGCTGGTCTAGATCTACAGCGTGTGGTCTGTCCATCATGTTGCTGGTCTAGATCTAGTGTGTGGTCTGTCCATCATGTTGCTGGTCTAGATCTACAGCGTGTGGTCTGTCCATCATGTTGCTGGTCTAGGTCTACAGCGTGTGGCCTGTCCATCATGTTGCTGGTCTAGATCTACAGTGTGGGTCTGTCCATCATGTTGCTGGTCTAGATCTACAGCGTGTGGTCTGTCCATCATGTTGCTGGTCTAGATCTACAGTGTGTGGTCTGTCCATCATGTTGCTGGTCTAGATCTACAGCGTGTGGTCTGTCCATCATGTTGCTGGTCTAGATCTAGAGCATGTGGCCTGTCCATCATGTTGTTTGTTGCAGGTTTGGTTTGACCAACACGGCGTGCATAATAATTTGTGAACACCTGAATTTTTATTCCTAGACCTGCTTATAATTTAATAAGTAGAGTTACGGACACTGGGTACGTTTGCTTTTAAAATTTATAGGATTCAGAGATTGAACAGAATAACTTGGCGTTTGAACTTAATTCCTTCGCGTACTAGAATCTTATTTGCCTCATGTTTTTGGCCATAAAGTATTGAAACATTTTCTGTTTTACTTTATCCTTCGTTAATTAAAAATTCACATTTGACAGATTTCTGACGAGTCAAGTTGTATTAGTCAGCTGTTGTATTCTAAGTACAGGGTGTGACAGTCAATCCTGCATTTTCGAGAAGGCTGTGGAAGCTTAAAATGTAGGATTGACTGTCGCTCCCTGTCATTTAGATTGTGAGTTAGTTTAGGCTTACCCAATAAAGGTGTTCCCAAAACATGAGCGAGTGAGGCACCATTTGGCTTGGAATTAAGGGAACAAAGAATCTATGCATAATGTGTTCCCCCATTCTCCACATAGAAATAGTATGATTGAAAGAATCCTATAAAGAAGATGAAAGTTGATGAAAAAAGTATTTGGTGGTAAAAAAATTACATCAGTGAATTGAAAAAGTTGTTAGTAGTAAAATGAACGCCCATTTCATTTCAACGAAATTAAAGCCTTTCCAACCTTCAGCTCGGGACCTCACATCTTCTTCCTTGGAGCGCTAATTCGTGAAGATACAAAAGTTGTATCCCCATGAGGGGTTACGAGAATCAGTATATAGAATTTTCAGAATCAGAATACAACATCAGAATCAGTAAATAACATCAGTATGTAACATCATTATATAATTTCAGAATCAGTATAAGATATTTTCAAAATCAGTAAATAACATCAACATTTAATACTATCACAATTGGTACATAACATTAGTATATGACATCAGAATCAGTATGTAACATCAGAATCAACAAATAACATCAATACACAATATCAGAATCAGTATATAACATTTCGAGATGCGCTTTACAACGACCCGACAATACTACAAGGATTGCTACAAGGGCCAAAAATTTCGAATTTTGTTTTGGAACAAAATTTGCCCCTAACGGCTGTGGAGCATCAAGCATCATCGCAGAGTTATCCTTTGTTTATAATTTCGTTTTGGAACAAAACTTGGCACTAACGGCTGTGGAGCATCAAGCATCATCGCAGAGTTATCCTTTGTTTATAATTTCGTTTTGGAACAAAACTTGGCACTAACAGCTGAGGAGCATCTGGCATCATCGCAGAGTTATCCTTTGTTTATAATTTCGTTTTGGAACAAAACTTGCCCCTAACGGCTGTGGAGCATCTGGCATCATCGCAGAGATATCAAATACTCAATAGTCATTAGTTCCAAATGATTCATTTTGCTAATCTATTTGAACATTTTGACATCCTCTTAAAATAGGCAATGTTAAGGTTAATCCATTCCATCACATTTATATCCTAAAATGGGTAATGTTCACTATAATCTATTTCATCCCATTTATATCCTTTTAAAATCGGCAAAGTTAAGACTTAAAGGTACTCTTATTTTACTAAATTTGTATTTAGAAAATAGGCAATGTTAAATGCAACCTATTTTATCCGATTTATATCCTTTTAACATAGGCAAGGTTAAATCATCGATAAGGGTGTTTTGAATACTGTAAAATATAGAATTGTGTATGGGAAGAGTATATTCAACTCTTACCTTTGTTTTTACAATTATGTAACATATGTAAGAAGCTTTTCAGGTTAATCGCTCTGTAATGAGACGATTTTTTCAAATAGTCCAAATAGTTCATTGCTGAACTACTGAGGCCTTTTGACATAGTTGATATGAAATAGTTGAAATAAAATAGTTTGGAAAAATAGTTGAAATAAAATAGTTTAGATGAAATAGTTGAAATGAAATAGTTTAGATGAAATAGTTGAAATGAAATAGTTTAGATGAAATAGTTGAAATGAAATAGTTTAGATGAAATAGTTGAAATGAAATAGTTTAGATGAAATAGTTGAAATGAAATAGTTTAGATGAAATAGTTGAAATAAAATAGTTTAGATGAAGTAGTTGAAATGAAATAGTTTAGATGAAATAGTTGAAATGAAATAGTTTAGATGAAATAGTTGAAATAAAATAGTTTAGATGAAATAGTTGAAATAAAATAGTTTAGATGAAATAGTTGAAATGAAATAGTTCAGATGAAATAGTTGAAATAAAATAGTTTAGATGAAATAGTTGAAATAAAATAGTTTAGATGAAATAGTTGAAATGAAATAGTCCAGATGAAATAGTTGAAATAAAATAGTTTAGATGAAATAGTTGAAATGA
Organism: Morinoia aosen; assembly: GCA_030386875.1. Classification (NCBI taxonomy): domain Eukaryota; kingdom Metazoa; phylum Arthropoda; class Malacostraca; order Amphipoda; family Talitridae; genus Morinoia; species Morinoia aosen. The sequence goes on along the minus strand of CM059570.1, from coordinate 29,973,351 downwards.
AATAATTTGCAGTAGATAAGATGACGCGTTTTGAAATAGTTCACGCACTTTATTTGGAGACGAAATGTTGGTATTCGAAATGGTTACGCACTTCACTTTATATGAGGTAGAGTTATTAGGACTAAATTACCATATCTTTTAACGAGATGTTTAAAATACGATGTTCTCCAAGGGCAGATTTGTTTTCAGGACGAAGCTGGAAATTCAGACCACTACTTTACTTATTCAGGGCACTATACCTGATATCAATTCATTGGCTTCAGTTGGTCGGAATCCATTAGTTGCTAAAAATCAGCTGGCATCAGCTTGCATGTCTTTATCAGTTGACTCTTATCAACTGGCGTCAGTTTGTGGCCATCCATTAGTTGATTATAATCAGCTTGCGTCAGTTTGTCGCCATCCATTAGTTGATTATAATCAGCTGGCGTCAGTTTGTCGCCATCCATTAGTTGGTTATAATCAGTTGGCGTCAGTTGGTCGCCATCTATTAGTTTATTATAATCAGCTGGCGTCAGTTAGTATGTCGTAATCAGTTGACTCTTTCCAGTTGGCATGAGTTAATCGGCATCTATGGCATATCAGAAGCCATTTTACAGTCGACACATCTCGCAGTTGAGGTCCCTTGACTGATAACTAAAGATAAGGCTCCAAAACACTCTTATCGTCTCGTATGTTCTACAACACACGCACGCACACACAACAGACGCACAACACATACACAATTCGCATTATTCGCTCAGTTACCTCATGCCCGTCTTGAGGACACGTGTGTCTGAGTGTCGCTCGCCATCTGCTCTCAGAAACGTACGAATTTTTATAATTGAAGATTTTTATTATACGTTTATGATTTTTTAATAGTATGGTATGTGGTGCTTGGAATGGTGCTATACCTGATTACTTTGGTTTTTGTATGCTGAATTGCATCAATGTGAGGGTCTTTGGTCCAACTGGTGAGATTGATGTCCTTTACAGTTTTTTAATTTGCTTTAAAAAAACTCTTATGAGGTCTTTATTTATGCTATTTGACTCATCATCTGAGGCACGTGAGTAAGATGTTCTTATTTTGAGATCTCCATGGGATTTCAATTCACTCGTTACCAAGCGTCAAATTTCCCAAGCAACATTGATAAAAAGCGTCCTGTAACATTTTAAAAAAAATTTCATGTTGAATGCTAAAAATATTTAATTTAGAATATTTCAATTTAAACATTAGAACCCACTAAGTTACGCAACATCCGATTTAAGCGGTTTTAATTGATTCTGATACATTTTCTCGAAGTTACTTTGAGTAATTAACGTTCGGCTTGCACTGAGTTAATTAATTTTCTCTAGTTTGATCATTAAGTCCAACACGAGCCCTGAACGTTATACTTTGAACAGGAAAGACGCAGGTTCGATACCAGTCCTGCAATCGCGGAATTTACCAGATAAAAAAGCAGCTCATCCGGTAATTTTAGACGGGGTAAAACTTTAAAGGGGTAACTTGTCCACTCGTTGTCTTTACATTTTATTTACAAGCTCATTTCTCTCTTTAGGTCAAAGCGACAAAATTATTTATGAAACATTGCTGTTATTATTGAGCGATCAATGTATATGTCGTCAGAAGTTTGCTCACTGCTTTACTAAAAAAACGTAATGTCATTGGGGTTTTGATATGACCTATTTTATTACTGCATTTGAAAGCTGAGTTATTTTTTCACAAAAACAATCAAATTCACTATTAAACATGAAGATTTTCACCAAAAATGCTTCATTAAGACTTTAGCAGTCTTGTAAGTAACGCACCAGGGAGCGGTAATAAAACAAGTTTACACCCTGACGTCACGGTTTTCATTTTTCATATCGAGTTGATACGGCAAGTGATTTCAATCTATTTACATCGTCATGACGGTACAGCTGGCGGCGAAAGTTCTTCTGCCGACTTAGCTAAGTTTGACTATTGCTAAAATTCGCAAGTTGAGCTATTTTGAAAAAAAAAATTTGGCACTTAGTGTCTACCAAGTTTGCAGAACTTTTGTTGAAAAATCAGAGCCCTGGTCAACCACATGACGAACTCGAACGCATAACAAACATAGAATCTATAATTCAAATATTCTTCATAAATACCCCAAAGGTATTGGGACGTTTTCCAGCTAGTGATGAGTGTTAGTACGAGTATTTTGAGTCCCTGAGGTGGTGCGTATGAGAATGTAGTATTCGGATGCATCGTGCAGGTGGTGCGTGTTAAGGGGTGTTTACACTAGGGGACATTTTGGCCTTGAGGCGCGACTCGTGTAGACGAGGCTCACCACAGAGGTTCATATTTGTGTGTGTGTGTTCGAAATTCCCGATTCGCTTTGCTCGAATCCGTGCGGCGCCGCATGTGTGAGAGGCGCAGCTCTAGACCGGTCAGTGGGCAGTTGGTAGTCATCAAGTGAGGTTGCGCCTCTCGCTCACCCGTTATAGCTGACTCAACACTGCCGCGAGAAACTACACTGCTTTTAATTGAAATGTACTAAGCCCATCAATGCCTTTGGCAGACTAAAAGCTGCGAATATAAGGAGGCTGCTTTCCATTTTATTTTAATGAAAATGAACGAATATAGTAACATTTCACTCATGCAAATAAAAAAGAGATTACGTAGCTTTACGATGCAGCAACAATATTCACACAAGCTCGTCTACAGCAATCCATATTTCATAGCAGCAGGCCACACTGACTGGTTTTGTGCTGCATGGCTGCCACTTTTGTTTGACCAAAAAAATCTAGTGTGACCTCAAAAAATATCGAGAAACATCTAGATTTAAAAACAAAACATCCAAAAATATATCTAGAAATAAATTAATTATCTACTTTAAAAAATTAGTTGAACAATAGCATATAAGGATACTTATATCATAAATTGCTTTATATTAGGCAATTTATCTTTATATGAATTATCTAGTATCCTGATATTTACCTGAATAAAGCTTGGTATCCAAATATTCTTCAATTCCACACGTGTTGCGAGTAGAAAGGTCAGTCTCTATTGCATTGCAAATTATCAATGCTCAGATTCCTACTTATCAACAATTGTTTTAAGGCTTTCACATTGATATCTTCATCAATTTTAATAATTTTGCAATTGCTAAGCAAGTTGATTCTACTTTATTAGATGCATTACCTTAGAATATAACTGATACACCAAGTAGTTTCATGATAGAAATATCATTGCTTCCATCCAACAATAAACTGAACGCATTGTTACCAATATCATTGGTCAGTCTTTCGTCAAAATGAGGCCACAATACATTCTTGATAATGTATGTGCATTTTATTCCATGATTTTTTGAAATCATCACTAGTTTTGCAATTGGAGATAGTGTGCTTTAGCTTATGAACCGTGAAATAGCCGTCTTGGTGTCGTTCATAATCTGAACCTAACATGATCAGAATATGGTTGCTTCACTATTCAGACAATTTGCTTAAGTAAATTAACATATATAATAAGAATGAAGTAGTAACCAACCATTAGGGTGAATTCTTAATTCGAATTTGCAGTAATCAATCATATACATAGCTTAATTGTAATTCTAGCTAGAAAATTTCTAGCATGATGAAAGAACTATATAGGTTTTATAGCTAATATCTAGGTTCGAAATTTTACATCTAGGTTTCAGCAAAAGCATCTAGATCTAGCTATATAATATCTAGAGTGGCAGCCCTGTTGAGCAGCGCGCGCTCCATGGCTCGCTCCAATGGTGTCTAGTCTAAACGCACATGTCTCTTGTGAAGCTCCACACGAGGCGTCTACACGTGAGCCTGCAGCAAAATGTAGACCAGTGTAAACGGCCCTTTAGTTATATACATACGTCTTTTTGCCGGGCGTGCGACACTTGTATTCTGTTCAGTCGCACTTTCGTTCGTCCCACGGCAAAAGTAAGCAGATTTAGTGTTCGAATAAGTTTACCCTCAATCAATGGAACGTTTTTACCTATGTTTTGTATTAAATTCAATCGTTTTATTTTTTTCAGAAATTTATATTACGTATTCATTCACTCGGTGAGAGTGTTACCCCCGTCACATCAGTTCACACTTAGTATAGGATTCCTTGCTTGCGTGCTGCTCAGAGTTTGCGCTCTGGTTCTAGTTATAACATAAGGCCGAATTTAACATTCTAGTTTCAGTAATAATTTAAGGTTTGCAATACATTCTGGTTTCAGCATAGCAAACTTTGATGCTCGAAACATCGGTTTCAGTTAAAACATTTAGCAAAAACATCATCCTCCTTTCATCATCAACAAAGAGGAAAATGCCAAACCTGTTTTCAGTAGCAACGTAAGGAGAACTTCACGACCAGCTTTCAGCATGACGTAGGAACAAATTCAACATCCTCTTTCGAGAAACGACATTGAGTAAGATTTGGCATTCTTTTTCAGTAATAACACAAAGCTGAATTTAACACTCAGCGTTTTAATTACCAGGACAAAATTCAACATCATTATTTCGATGGTAACATAGGGAAAAATTCAATCTACCCTCTCGCTAGTAACATAAAGCTAAATTGAGCATCTCCTCTTTCTAATAACATAGGGTAAAATTCAGCATCTCCTAATACTAGTAACGTAGAGCAAAATTCAGCAGCACCTCCTCTTACTAATAACATGGGGTAAAATCACCTTTCTTTAGTAAAACATATGAAAAAATCCAAAGCTCCCGCACTCTGTGTTGTGGATGCGATCGGCTACAGAAATTTCATTTTACGAAGAACAATTTACATAATTACCTACGCAATTAACCTTACCAAACAGGTCACGGGTAGTCGAGCGATAGGAAAAACTCACAAAGGATCAGAAAAAATATCGTTAATTTGGAAGCAAAATAAATTGCCTTTCCGAAACCACCCGAAAAATAATCATTCTGAAAAAAATACATCGACTGCCATCAACATCACAAAAATATTTACTTAAGGAAACATATTCTTCAAAAGATAAAACCAACTTTCCTCTCATAAAACTCCGCAAATATTTATTTGGGAAAAATACTCATCAATCAAAACAAACAAGTTGCCGTAGATAAATACAAAAAACTATTAATTTGTAAAAACTAAACCACTATGGACGCAGACGCGACACTACACCGTCTGGGAGGTCGATTTGGGCGATACCAGCTGTTCCTGGCGTCCATCTGTGCACTCACCACATTCTTTAACGGGCAGCCGGTGGTGCAGGACTCCTTTGTGAACTACACTCCTGGGCACAGGTGGGTGGTGAGGTGTGTGGTGAGGTGGGTGGTGCAGGACTCGTTTGTGAACTACACTCCTGGGCACAGGTGGGTGGTGAGGTGTGTGGTGAGGTGGGTGGTGCAGGACTCGTTTGTGAACTACACTCCTGGGCACAGGTGGGTGGTGAGGTGTGTGGTGAGGTGGGTGGTGCAGGACTCCTTTGTGAACTACACTCCTGGGCACAGGTGGGTGGTGAGGTGTGTGGTGAGGTGGGTGGTGCAGGACTCGTTTGTGAACTACACTCCTGGACACAGGTGGGTGGTGAGGTGTGTGGTGAGGTGGGTGGTGCAGGACTCCTTTGTGAACTACACTCCTGGGCACAGGTGGGTGGTGAGGTGTGTGGTGAGGTGGGTGGTGCAGGACTCCTTTGTGAACTACACTCCTGGGCACAGGTGGGTGGTGAGGTGTGTGGTGAGGTGGGTGGTGCAGGACTCCTTTGTGAACTACACTCCTGGGCACAGGTGGGTGGTGAGGTGTGTGGTGAGGTGGGTGGTGCAGGACTCGTTTGTGAACTACACTCCTGGGCACAGGTGGGTGGTGAGGTGTGTGGTGAGGTGGGTGGTGCAGGACTCCTTTGTGAACTACACTCCTGGGCACAGGTGGGTGGTGAGGTGTGTGGTGAGGTGGGTGGTGCAGGACTCGTTTGTGAACTACACTCCTGGGCACAGGTGGGTGGTGAGGTGTGTGGTGAGGTGGGTGGTGCAGGACTCCTTTGTGAACTACACTCCTGGGCACAGGTGGGTGGGGAGGTGTGTGGTGCGGGTGTGTGGTGAGGTGGGTGGTGCAGGACTCGTTTGTGAACTACACTCCTGGGCACAGGTGGGTGGTGAGGTGTGTGGTGCAGGTGTGTGGTGAGGTAGGTGGTGCAGGACTCGTTTGTGAACTACACTCCTGGGCACAGGTGGGTGGTGAGGTGTGTGGTGAGGTGGGTGGTGCAGGACTCGTTTGTGAACTACACTCCTGGGCACAGGTCGGTGGTGATGTGTGTGGTGAGGTGTGTGGTGAGGTGTGTGGTGAGGTGTGTCGTGAGGTGTATGGTGAGGTATGTGGTGAGGGTGTGTGGTGAGGTGTGTGGTGAGGTGTGCAGTGAGGTGTGTGGTGAGGGGTGTTGTGAGGGTGTGTGGTGGGGATGTGTGGTGAGGGTGTGTGGTGAGGTGGGTGGTGAGATGTGTGGTGAGGGTGTGTGGTGAGGGTGTGTGGTGAGGGTGTGTGGTGAGAGCGTGTGGTTAGGTGTGTGGTGAGGGTGTGTGGTGCAGGTGTGTGGTGCAGGTGTGTGTTGAGGTGTGTGGTGAGGGTGTGTGGTGAGGTGTGTGGTGAGGGTGTGGGGTGAGGTGCGTGGTGCAGGTGTGTGGTGCAGGTGTGTGGTGCAGGTGTGTGGTGCAGGTGTGTGGTGAGGTGTGTGGTGAGGGTGTGTGGTGAGGTGTGTGGTGAGGGTGTGCGGTGCACGTGTGTGGTGAGGGTATGTGGTGCAGGTGTGTGGTGAGGTGTGTGGTGAGGGTGTGTGGTGAGGTGTGTGGTGAGGGTGTGCGGTGCACGTGTGTGGTGAGGGTATGTGGTGCAGGTGTGTGATACACGTGTGTGGTGAGGTGTGTGGCGGCCGTGAGAAAGTGATATTTTTTTATTTTTTCAAACCACGTGTGGAAACTGCGCTTTTTTGCCATTTCATTTTCCACGACATGTCATCAATAATATGGAGAAGAAATCCCGTTTAGAACAATTGTTTTTCAGCCATAACTTTGCATTAACTCGTATAATTTGTTCATGAAAATTTTCTGGACTTTAGGAATAATAAAGGAACGGTTATAAGAAGAAAGAAACATGTGAAATGTTTCAAATGTGGGGCACAATTTTTTTTAATTTCAAGGGTGAGAGAATGCAAAAAATACGTTAATTTCATTTTTATAAACTCTCTTCCTGATGTAAACAGGTTAATTGTTGTTAGTAATTTATTTCATAAATAAATGTGCTTCATGATTTTTTGTTTGCAATTTGTTTTTTTTTCTAATATTTTTTCTAAGTGGTATCTTTCTGATCAGCTATTTATTTCAAACAAGATTTTCTAATAAGAATTGCTTTTAAAAAGTTGCATATGAAAAAAGGTATAACTAACTACGGTTGTAACATGTTTTGAAACAATTTTCCTATCTCAAACACGTGTTTGGTTTTTATCATTTTTCCTCCAAGAAATTTTTCTTTAAATAATTTTTCTCAATACTAATTATGCCAAGTACGTAGCATATATGAGAGCAGGGAAAACACTAAACACTTTGATAATATTCGTATCAACTGTTATCCATACTCAAATCGGGGTATTTCATGGTGAAAGCGACGGATGTTCATCATGAATCAATGAAATAGGTTCTTTTATCATTAAACAGTTTTATCATCGAACTCTCACCCACATAAGTCATGAGATATGCTTAATATACTGTACGATAGCTCTCATGAGACCATGACCCCTATTCTGGGGTAACATCTTATATCAATTAAGGTAAATACCGGCTTTTCCTGCGCTCGCACGCTTGATTTTCCTTCAGATGTAGTCACATTGAGCAGGAGAACTGCTCACGTTTCAAAGGTAATTACGGATAGTAATAAAAGACTTTTTTTACATCTAAAGTTGTCCAGGTTTGAAAGAAAAGCTGTTTTTTGCTAAAGTGGTAATCACGATTGCCAAGAAAAGCTGCTTAAGAGGTTGTCACGGTTGGTAAGAAAATCTGTTTTGACGTGAGAAGTAGGGTAATTCATCAAATATCGAACTGAACTGATTATCGAACAACTTTCGAAATATGCGCGTAATAAATTTAGTAAGCATCCAAACTTGCTCAGTGCCAGTGATCTTACATCTAAAACTCCTATTTTAGTGATAAAAACTCATTTCTGTGAGCTGCAAACTGCTACCAGCTGTTGCGAACGCATTTTCTGTACGACCCTTACAAATTGGTCGAATTTTTTCACTCGAAAAATCTTACGCACCTCGGGAAAATTGCGACGGTTTAATTGTTGTTGGGTCACCGTCAACCTCCCGTCATAACTAGAGAGTAGTGTTGTCATATGATGTTCTGTTACTGTATTTTTTTCTTTTCCGCCAAAAACTTGATAATTATTCCATGTTCGACATTCAGTTCCTTTTTCATGTCAGTATTAAATACTGAACAAAGGTGTTCGAATCAAAATTCCTTAAAAATCATGAATTTATGCCTCGAACAAAGCTTTTCGATTCTTAATTCTTTTAAATAACTGAATCGATCTATTGAACGCCTGTTTCATTTCATTAAAATATTGTATTAACGCTTGATAATAACATTGAATAGTTGAAGATGGGAATTCTGGTGAGGGGCTATCAATCATCTGCTGATGTTCCAAAGCCCTCAAGATCATCAATGATTCGTCTGGCTACATTTACTGATGATCAATCCCTTGCCAAGAAAATTGATGCAAGCATCAATAATAATTCATTGACGAGTGCTTTACACTCTACTCCAAAAAAGGTCACACAGGTTGATGATCACAATGATGGTTCAACAAACACTGCAAATGAAACATCGACATCATATTCAAATTTTGATAACTCTCCATTCAAATGCATCTTGAAAATAAGTAATGAGACAGTTATTTCAAACAAACAAACAAAACAAACATCGGCATCTTTGGGATGCTTTATTTCCAATCAAGCCTGATACAAATGATCTTAAGCATTGGTTTTTCAAATGTCTTATAACTAACACTATATATAGGACACCATGACGGTTCCCCCGTAAAGCCGGTACCCATTTCCGACACCTGGGTCGAGTGGGATATTGTGCTTGAGCTTTCCCTTATACCCAACGGGGAAAATCGCAGCGCCAGCGCCGGGATACGAACCCGCGACTCCAACATACAAGTCCGATCCCTTAACCGATGTGCCACCGCGAGCACTTCCAAGAAAATCCAGTGCACCAAAAAAAAAAAGAATGAAAGAAAAACGTTTATTTTCCAAGTGGCCACATGAGGTGTACAAATAGATAGACCATACGAGGCATATTAATGGACAAAATATACGAGGCGTACTAATAGACAAACCATACGTGGCGTGCTAATAGTCTAACAAAAGTTCCATACGAAGAGAACTAATTGACAAACCATCCTGTTCGAATCAAAATTCTTGTTCGATTCCTGTTCGATATTGATGAAATTATGTTACTAAAGAATTCGATTTTTAGAACAATAAATACATTTCAATAATCTACGTTGTCTTTCAAGCGACATCACAGAACAAGAAAGCAACTGTTCAAGAATAACCTTGAGGCCCGCAAGAGTTATTCAGAGCAAAAGTTACCGATTTATGAAGGTTGTTTCTAGACACACGTGATTTCTGTTCGATATTTGATGAATTACCCTAGTCATGGTTAGTAAGAAAAGCCGTTTTTTTTTGGCTTAGAAGTTGTCACGGTTTGTAGGAAAAGCCTTTTTTTGGCTCACAAGTTGTTACCGTCAATATGAAAAGATTTTTGTACTCCAGTGATTCGCAGAAAGGTGTCTATCAAAGGGGTATAATCATCTATTTTGATAGTTTGAGGGTGGTTAACGCGTTGACCACGTAGTGATACACACGTGTACCATAAGCAAAATTCTCCATTTACGTATCGATATGAGTGATTAATTTTTAAATTATTACACTACCTTTTTCTTGATATTGATTTTAGCGTACAAGTTGAACCGGTAAATCTGAAGGAAATGTCAGTTATCGATTTTCCACTTTTTGGTGCCTGAACCTAATTAATTGAATCAAAATGAACAAGTTTTCTTAGTAAATCTGAAGGAGATGACAGTTGTCGATTTTCCACTTTATGGTGCCTGAACCTAATTAATTGAATCAAAATAAACAAGTTTTCTTCTATTCTTTTTTTGTCTCAAATGAGTATTTTACGATTTATAGCGGTAAGTTTAGTTTCGTCATTTATGACGAATGCGCTCGAATAAACAGCTACTCATCGATTTTCGAATTTTTGTTGCTTGAAACATGGTAATAACATCGAAATAAACAACTTTTATTCCATACACTTTTTTCGTCAAATGAGTTTTTAACGAGGTATAGCGGTAGGTTTGGTTTCGTCTTTCAAGACAGAGCGCTGGAAGCGAGACGCCATTGCAGTATTGCCATACAACTCGATCAAAGAATTTCTTTCCGCTTCAAAGACTGGAGTTGCGGTAAGTCATTTACCGCTATAACTAATAAAATACTCATTTGAGACAAAAAGTGCATAGAAGAAAACTTGTTTATTTCGATCTAATTAACTATGCTAAGGCATCGAAATTTACAAAATCGACAACTGTCATCTTCAGATTTACCGTTTTCTTCTATGCACTTTCCGTCTCAAATGAGTATTTTACGATTTATAGCGGTAGGTTAAGTTTCGTCTTTGATGACGAACGCGCTCGAATAAACAGCTACTCATTGATTTTCGAATTTTTGTTGCTTGAATCTTGGTAATAACATCGAAATGAACAACTTTTCTTCTATACACTTTTTTCGTCAAAATGAATATTTAACGAGGTATGGCGGTAGGTTTGGTTTCGTCTTTGATGACGATCGGGCTGGAAGCGAGTGCTCATTGCAGTGTTGCTGTCCGACGTGCTCCTTGAATTACTTGCCGCTTTAAACACTGGAGTTGCGGTAAGTCATTTACCGCTATAACTAAGAAAATACTCATTTGAGACGGAAAGTGCATAGTAGAAAACTTGTTTATTTCGATCTAATTAACTATGCTTAGGCATCGAAAGTTACAAAATTCATAACTTACATATCCTTCAGATTCACCAAAATTGTTAATAAAATAATAAGAAATATTGTTATCAGTCAATAACGCAAAAAAAGTTAACATTCTATTTCTCGTACTTGGTGCTTTTGACGTTTTTTTAGTTGTCATTATTATGTCGTCACCTTTACAGTCAGCTCATAGATGGCGCCACCCGGTAAGGACGCCGCCATCACGGAGCAGATGTAAACAAGATTGTTGACGTGACCTTAATGGGTTGCTTTCAACCTTTATTTATAATTTTCACTAGAAGAACTGTGGCTTCCCCTCACTACCCAACCTCTTTACGTTTGTAATAGGGGGTTAGCTTCCGTTATTAATTTAATTAGCTTCCGTTATTAATCAAATTGCGCTCGGCACGCCTGCTTCCTAGGCACGTCAAAGCCAAGTTCAAAGTTGAATATTTTAAAATAACGCATCAGCGAGCAGAATGACATTCATGTAAAACGTTCTTAAATGGGTTCCTTTAGTGATTCTTGGGAATAAAATTCCCATTTCCTTTGATCACATCACGCTTCACCTAGACCGAGTTAGCGCTCCCAGGGGAACGATGTGAGGGCTCAAGCTGAGAGTTAGGTAGGCTTTCTTTTTGTTGAAATAACATAGGTTTTTGTTTTGTTACGGACCATTTTTTTTCGGTTCACTGCTGTCCTGTTTTTTCAGCACCTACTACTTTCTTCTTCAACTTTGATCTTGTTTCATGAACTTCTTTCTCATCTTACGTTCTCTTAACTCCATACTAAATGGTGCCTCCTTCCTTCCTCTCTTTGGGTCTCATTTGATGAGGATAGGGATGCTTAAACTAACTAATAATCCAATCTTATCTTTTCTTTTCTTTTTCTACCGCTCATAATTGGCAATTCTGGTCGCCCAAGTGAGATCGCTCATGTTGTGGCTAGGCTATCTGAATTCGTTGACTTCGATTGTGCGGTTGCTTACGGTCAGTTTGGTTAGGCTAGAAGAAGTCGTTTGAAAAACCGGCTTTTCTGCTCTAATACATTTTTACCCTTTTTGAAAAGTGTGAAGAATACACTTGAACCATAATGTGTTCCCATTTGCTCCAAAATTTATTTCGGAAAAGGTAGCAAAATAGCTGAAATGTTATTTGCATATTCCAGTGCGTAAATGAGCAGTTTATCTAGTGGTACACATATGTACCACTTCGGTGCCAACGTGTTAAGCTAGCTTAAGATTAGCTAACAAAATAGTTGAGTGGGATGAATATGTATTTTGAGAATAGTTAGTTCATGTAATTAAGAATGAGACATGTACGACACTTTCTGGCTTACTCTGGTTTGCATTTACAGGACTTGAAGATTTTCTTGAAGCTTTAAGATCGTAAACAGCATGAAAAAGTTGAAGTTTATCAACGTAGGTCGATTTGCAGTAATCTCAACTTCTAGTCCGATCTCAGCTCCTGCACTAGGTCTGATTGTGCGCCCATGTTAAATTTCGCAAGTTTTGCACCTAAAACACGAAATTCATCAATTTTGCAAGTTTTGCACCTAAAACACGAAATTCATAAATTTTGCAAGTTTTGCACCTAAAACACGAAATTCATCATTTACTTGAAAGGAACTGAGAATGATAAAATATCCAACGCTGATCATTCAACAAATCTTATCGGCACGGTTACCTGTTTTTGTTGTTTTGCTTATTCACGTGCGTTTTTCCTCATCTCTCAAGCGCATAAATTTTCCCATTACTGGGGGATTCTTCAACAAGACAGCGTTGTCTTGTGGTGAAAATACACATATTTTTATGTCGTTCATTTGGGTCAATATGTAGTTTAGTGCACTAACGGAAGTTGAAAATTCCGTTCCAAAGAATCACTAAAGGAACACATTTAAAAACGTTTAACATGAATGACATTCTGCTCGCTGATGTGTTATTTTCGAGCAATAACAATAATTACGTTCAGATAAGAATAACATGCATAGTCGGTGGCTTAGTCGCCGCATTGTTGAGTCACGCCCACTTTTTGGCGGGAACGTGTCCGTTCCTCCAGTTTTACGAGTATATACGACGTTCCAATAACTTCGAAGTTGAATAATTCGAAAATTACGCATCGGCGAGCAGAATGTCATTCATGTAAAAAATTTTTAAATGTGTTCATTTAGTGATTCTTTGGAACATCATTTTCAATTTTCGGGAGCGCATTAAACTGCCTATTGACCTTCTTTTGTGATGGAAGTGGCACGGCTTCTGTGTTGCGTTAGTTTGCAATGACTGCTTAAATGCCTAGGTAATATGATTTCTATCCAAGGCTCAATTTAGTTTCGAATTCTAACAAGCGTTTTCTGTTATATGCACATGTCAAACCTGTTTCGCATGTCATTAAATTATCGCACTGACATTTCCTCGTTTTCGTTTTTTTCGCTTTGCAATTTTTTATGCCTCTATTTATCTGCCTTCATTATACTTTCGGAAGTGCATATGAGCATTTGTCCTTAAGTTCCTAAAGTATCATTCATCAGGTAAAAAATAGGCAATATTTACTTTAGTGCGTTCAACGACATTTAAAATTTCGTTCCCTTAAATCGGTAATAGGATACACTTTAAGAAGTTTTACACGAATGACATTTTGCTCGAAAATGTTTACTTTTCCAGATATAACATTAATAACGTTCAGGTAAGAATAATATCACGGTCCGCTGCGTTGTTGTTGCTGCATTGTTGGAACACGCGCCGTTTTTTGACGCGAAAACATCAGTCTCGGTATGGCTAAGTCAATTTATTTTTGGTTTATTTAAGTTAGTTGAGGATAGATTTAACTAACAAAAAGTTCCCCAACCTAACCTCGCCTATTGGTAAGTCGATACTGTATTACAGCATATTTACGTGTTCATTTTTTCACTTTTTAAATACGACGCTCCTATAACTCCGAAGATGAATATCTCTAAAAGTAAGCATTTGCGAGCAAAGTGCTATTCGTGTAAAGCGTCTTAAAATGTGTCGTATTACCGATTTATGGGAAGAAAACTTTTAAAACCTTTGAATGCACTAAAGTAAATAATCACGAAAAAAATTTCCGAGAGTATAGTTTGGAGGACTTTCCATTAGTGAACCCTTTACCGTCCACATTTTCTACTCATGCTACCGTTATCACAACCACCATCATTAAATTGGCACCGGCATCAGATATTTATCGATTTCAAGATGAGGAAGGAACTGCCACTCGACAGTGCAGTCCAAAAAACCCATCGGGGAACTTATTTTACGAGAAATACAATATATTGAGGCTAATTTCGAAGTAGGACCGAACAGTCCACTTGGGCGTTAAAGGGTTTAAATCGAATAGATCTTTATGTGGAATATTTATTAAAGTATTAATCATTATTTATTTTTATTCATTAAATTTTCATTCATTGTTAACTTTCAATTTATTTTGAAATCGCTGTGCTTGAACGCAGGGTGTGAGCTCACGCTTTCTTTCTGCTGAGATTCTTCGTTCCTTGAATCCCTTACTAAATGGAGCCTTCCTCCTTCCTTTTTTGGAAACCCCTTTGTCGTTTTTGGGGAAGCTTAAACTAACTTATAATCTTAATTTAAAACCTAATGGACATGACCTACTTGCTATAAACTTATTCTCCGATACATTTGCGACGAACCTTGGAGTTTTCACATTCAGTACGCATGTCAGGATAGAAATTTACAAACTTATGGCACCAACGAAAGCGAGAATTCCCACAGTGAGATTCGGGGAACTAATGCGTAGTAGCAAAATGCAAGATTGCAGCAATCAATTTAACCCCGCAAGGGGATGCAACTATTGCATTTGTGAATATTAGCGTTAGGGCTCCCAGGAGGACTATGTGAGGCCCCGAGCTAAAGGTTAGGTAGGCTTCCTTTTGTTGGAATAGAATAGGTTTTTTTTTGTTACGGATCATTTTTTTCGGTTCACTGCTGTCCTGTTTTTCAGCACCTACTACTTTCTTCTTCAACTTTTTTCTTGTTTCATGAAGTTATTTCTTAGCTTACTGTTTCTATGCACCTTGTGCATAGATTCCGCGTTCCCTCAGCTCCATACTAAATGGTGCCTTCATCCTTCCTCCCACTCCCATCAAACATCTTTGTGGGGGTAAAGGGAGGCTAAAACATTCTTAAATAATAATAGTAATAGTAATGTGAATATTAGCGTTCGCACGGAAAAAATGCGAGGTCGCGAGCTGAGGGTAAGGCAGGCTTTTTTCTGTTGGTGAAAGTATTTTTTACTTTTGCGAAGAACCATTTTTTTCGGTTCACTGCTGACCGGTTTTTCAGCTCCTCTGACGTTTTTCAAATTTTATCCTGTATCATAGCCTTCCTTCTCAACACTTTGCCTGCTATGCGACCTACCGGTGGTCACTGAGGGGACTTTCATAATGCTGCAGGGCGACCTTGAACTCAATTTTTCATATAAATGTAATTAAAACTAAATGAAGGCACGTTCTATCTAACACGTTTCCCGCGTTTCCACAACTATTAAATGTTGGTTTGGTTAGGTTGTAAGTGACAGAACAGGGATATCGATTGTCCAGCTCGAATAAATTTCTAATTGTTGCTAATGAATATGAGAAATACAATAATTGCACGATAACATTTCACCTCGCATAAGAATTTTTAAAAAAATGTAGCAAAACAGATGAAATGTCATGCGTTTTTACCGGCATGTAAATGGGAAAATAACCTTTGGTACACATGTAGCCCAATGCGTGGGAACGTGTTTACACTTTGACTGCGCCTACTAAATATCAAGTTTAATGCCAAACTCAAATTTTGAGTCAATTGTAGTTAACTATTTGGAAAATACTGAACATGAACTTGATCGTGCCTTCATTTAGCTTTGATTAAGTATTTCTGAAAATTGAGTTGGCGACTTCTGGTCAGTCAGCAGCATTGTGAAAATTATCTTCGTGTACCACCGGTGGCGCACGTCGCAGTCAAAGTGTTAATGTTTGTTACTTCCAAAATTGATCTCTAAAGTATAGTGTAATTTGAGCTGAATATTGAACTTCGGTTTAACTCTCCTGAGTCAACATACTGAATCTATGCGCAGGGTATTTTGAGTGGGGCACACCTTGAGCATGCATAGATTCCGCGTTCCCATAACTGCATACTAAATGGTGCCTTCATCCTTCCTCTCTTTGGAACGTCTTTGTAGCAGTGGGGGAGGCCCAAACTAACTTATCTAACGTAATCAATTTATTCAGCACAGTTAGTCTTTTCATACATTCTTTATATACAGGTTCGGTTAAAAAAAAGGGCCATAATTCGCAGCCACGCGTTTTTTTATATAATTTCTCCATTTTTAACCAAACGTGAATCAATGGACTGTTTGCCGAACACATTAATAAATATATGTTTATAAAATCAATCGCTGTAACGTTGTACATAGATTAATGTAGATTTTACATAGTGCGCACGTCAAGTGGAAGATTCCATTCCCTGAGTTGGAGAGACCCAAGATATTCCACAAATTTTATGTGTATGTATACATGCATGTGTGTATGCGTGCGTGAGCTTATCTTTGATATGCAATTGACGTAAAACAACGTTTGTGCGTGTGTACTCATTTTTGACATGTGGGCGACCGCTAGCTGCGTTACATAAAGTCATTGTTGACTCCAGCTTTATCTTACAGATAGTGTTTTTTGGAGGCTGGGCTTCTGAGAACATTGGTTATCATTGAGCGTGAGACGCAATGACACGCAGGTCAACACAACCCCTCGGACTGTGGCCCCCGCAAATTCCAAAACTTCGAACCCTTAAAGCCTGATATCCCAAACTTCGAACCCTTAAAGTCTGATATCCCAAACTTCGAACCCTTAAAGTCTGATATCCCAAACTTCGAACCCTTAAAGTCTGATATCCCAAACTTCGAACCCTTAAAGTCTGATATCCCAAACTTCGAACCCTTAAAGTGTGATATCCCAAACTTCGAACCCTTAAAGTCTGATATCCCAAACTTCGAACCCTTAAAGTCTGATATCCCAAACTTCGAACCCTTAAAGTCTGATATCCCAAACTTCGAACCCTTAAAGTCTGATATCCCAAACTTCGAACCCTTAAAGTCTGATATCCCAAACTTCGAACCCTTAAAGTCTGATATCCCAAACTTCGAACCCTTAAAGTCTGATATCCCAAACTTCGAACCCTTAAAGTCTGATATCCCAAACTTCGAACCCTTAAAGTCTGATATCCCAAACTTCGAACCCTTAAAGTGTGATATCCCAAACTTCGGACCCTTAAAGTCTGATATCCCAAACTTCGGACCCTTAAAGTCTGATCCCCCAAACTTCGGACCCTTAAAGTCTGATCCCCCAAACTTCGGACCCTTAAAGTCTGATCCCCCAAACTTCGGACCCTTAAAGTCTGATCCCCCAAACTTCGGACCCTTAAAGTCTGGTCTCCCAAACTTCGGACCCTTAAAGTCTGGTCTCCCAAACTTCGGACCACCCTTTAAGTCTGATCTCCCAAACTTTGGACCCTTAAAGTCTGATCTCCCAAACTTCGGACCCTTAAAGTCTGATCTCCCAAACTTCGGACCCTTAAAGTCTGATCTCCCAAACTTCGGACCCTTAAAGTCTGATCTCCCAAACTTCGGACCCTTAAAGTCTGATCTCCCAAACTTCGGACCCTTAAAGTCTGATCTCCCAAACTTCGGACCCTTAAAGTCTGATCCCAAAACCTTCGGACCCTTAAAGTCTGATCCCCCAAACTTCGGACCCTTAAAGTCTGATCCCCCAAACTTCGGACCCTTAAAGTCTGATCCCCCAAACTTCGAACCCTTGAAGTCTGATCCCCCAAACTTCGGACCCTTGAAGTCTGATATCCCAAAACTTCGAACCCTTGAAGTCTGATATCACAAAACTTCGAACCCTTGAAGTCTGATATCACAAAACTTCGAACCCTTGAAGTCTGATATCCCAAAACTTCGAACCCTTGAAGTCTGATATCCCAAAACTTCGAACCCTTGAAGTCTGATTCCCAAAACTTCGAACCCTTGAAGTCTGATTCCCAAAACTTCGAACCCTTAAACTCTGATCCCCCAAACTTCGAGCCCTTAAAATCTGATATCCCAAACTTCAAGCCCTTTAAGTCCAAGTCTGATCCCCCTCCCCCTCCGCAAAAAACTATAATAGCCGCAATCCTCTCCCCTCTCCAATCTTCGAACCCCCAAGCCCCCGAAACTCTGCCTGCATGACGCAGGCTCTCGTTTGGAAATTTCCTGACATGAGATGCACGTGAAAGTCTGCGGCATTCTTCCTATAACGAACACCTCCTTCTTGAAGGACATCAAGAAATCTCTCGCGTCGTTCTTATATTCTAAATGTTTAGATGAAAAAGCACCGCAAGACTTCATATTATACGGTGCCCTCCTCTATCCTCTATT
This sequence comes from Morinoia aosen, assembly GCA_030386875.1. Taxonomy (NCBI): domain Eukaryota; kingdom Metazoa; phylum Arthropoda; class Malacostraca; order Amphipoda; family Talitridae; genus Morinoia; species Morinoia aosen. The sequence goes on along the minus strand of CM059570.1, from coordinate 29,954,936 downwards.
TGGAACACCTTGTTGTGGTTAGGAAGGCTTAACCTTGCATATAATCTTTTCTTTCGGAAATTAACAGAAGATGTGCTGTTGAGTCAAATTTCATGTCAAGTGGTCGAATTTCATTTACTTGAATTTTTTGGCGAAATACACTAACTTTCATTGATCATTTTAAACTTAATGATATAAAAAACTCACCCCTCAGGGGGATACAATTATTGTATCTATGGGAACTAGCGCTCCCAGGGGGACAATGTGAGGGCCCGAGCTAAAGGTTAGGTAGGCTTTCTTTTGTTGAAATAGAATAGGTTTTGTTGTGTTACGGACCATCTTTTTTTCGGTTCACTGCTGTCCTGTTTTTCACCGCCTACCACTTTCTTCTTCAACTTTTTCTTGTTTCATGAACTTCTTTCTTAGCTTTCTGTTTCTGTGCCCTTTCTGCATAGATTCCACGTTCCCTTAACTCCATACTAAATGGTGCCTTCTTCCTTCCTCTCTTTACATCTCATTGTTGAGGATAGGGAGGCTTAAACTAACTAATAAACTAACTATACAAAACTCAACGACGTGGAAAGGTCTAGGATTATTTTCATGTATTAATGTTGCCAAATATTTCTCTCAATTTAAAGTCAGGACACAAACACTTCTGCGTAAACCCTATAATTTTGTCGACGGAAAATATGTCACTGATTGCAGATAATGAAAACGGTCGATACCTCACTCGGGCACCCCCTTGAGATAACACAGAAGCGGCACTCGTAGCAGCACTTATCATTAGTTCTCATTGTGTTGTCGAGTACACGCACATGGAGGCTTCTTGTAGTACTGATAGCTGAACTTTCTTGTAGATATCAGGACGCTCGGCGGCTCTTGTATTCGTGGTTGTCTGGTGCCAAAATCTGCTTGTGTATTTGATGGTGTGTATTTGATGGTGCGTGTATTTGATGGTGCGTGTATTTGATGGTGCGTGTATTTGATGGTGCGTGTATTTGATGGTGCGTGTATTTGATGGTGCGTGTATTTGATGGTGCGTGTATTTGATGGTGCGTGTATTTGATGGTGCGTGTATTTGATGGTGCGTGTAATTGATGGTGCGTGTATTTGATGGTGCGTGTATTTGATGGTGCGTGTATTTGATGGTGCGTGTATTTGATGGTGCGTGTATTTGATGGTGCGTGTATTTGATGGTGCGTGTATTTGATGGTGCGTGTATTTGATGGTGCGTGTATTTGATGGTGCGTGTATTTGATGGTGCGTGTATTTGATGGTGCGTGTAATTGATGGTGCGTGTAATTGATGGTGCGTGTATTTGATGGTGCGTGTATTTGATGGTGCGTGTATTTGATGGTGCGTGTATTTGATGGTGCATACATGATTAGGACGCAATGTTCTTCAGTATAGACCACAAATGTTAAGGGCTCTGCTCCTGGCGAATGAAAATGGTCCAAATACTTGTAACTTCTGACAGTACCTCATAAATAGCCAAGATCTTCGGTATAGAGCACTAAAATAATTTTTTTCGACTGTTGGAAGGAAAGGGTCCAAGTGCCTGGGCCCTAACTGACTGTACCTCATAATCACTTGTTCTACAGTATAGGTCGCTTTTGCTGTACTATCAGCCACCGCTCAAACAAAAGGGTCCTCAAACCGAAGATTCTGACAGTACCTCGCAGATGCTACATTTTACAGTGCAGATCACTAGAGTTTTATTCTTTGCGAAGGCTGGAGCAAAAAATTCATCGTACCTGGGACTCAACTGGCTTTACCTCTCAGATGCTACGTGCCTTCCTGCGACTCCTCGAACACGACGTACGAGGAGGAGTTCCTTAACTTCACCACTCCCTGGAGTGACGACGAGTGGGCCAAGTGCGAGTACCACTCACCGCTCGACAATATCACTTCGCTACTCCACAAACGCTTATCGGTGAGTCGTATTCCCTTACTTTCCAACATATTTCTCTATTATCATTGCTGGTTGCCCATCGTCCGAGATAGGATGAGCATTAGGTTTAGGTTAGTTATTTTATCCTATAGGGACTGGCTCCCCCAGTGGGATGTTAAGTTACTTTAATTTGAGTATACGCCTTTGGGGTAATGTTAGTTACCTTAACGATAGATAGGCCTTTGTGATAATGAAAGGTTACTTCAACGATAGATAAGCCTTTGTGATAATGAATGGCTACTTTAACGATAGATAGGCCTTTGTGATAATGAAAGGCTACTTCAACGATAGATAGGCATTTATGATAATGAAAGGCTACTTTAACGATAGATAGGCCTTTGTGATAATGAAAGGCTACTTTAACGATAGATAGGCCTTTGTGATAATGAAAGGCTACTTTAACGATAGATAGGCCTTTGTGATAATGAAAGGCTACTTTAACGATAGATAGGCCTTTGTGATAATGAAAGGCTACTTTAACGATAGATAGGCCTTTGTGATAATGAAAGGCTACTTTAACGATAGATAGGCCTTTGTGATAATGAAAGGCTACTTTAACTATAGCTATAATAGATAGGCCTTTGGGATAATTTTAGGTTACCATAACTATAGATAGGCCTTTGGGATAATGTCGGGTTACCGTTAAAATAAATAGGCCTTTGGGATAATGTCAGGTTACCTTTAAAATTAATTGGCCATTGAGATAATGTCAGGTTACCTCAACAACAGATTGGCCTTTGGGATAATGTCAGATTACCTCAACAATAGATTGGCCTTTGGGAGTTCAGTTTTTCGTGTCCACTCCACTTCTTTGTTTTCAAGCGTTTGTCGTCATCTCTGCCTTGCCTTTAGTCCTCGTTTTGCCCAACTTACTGTTACCTCGCGAAAGATGTCCTGTGTAAGAACCTATCTGGTGCATTGGTTTTTGCTTGCTACGTGCAGTTTATACTAAATGTTTTTTTTTTCTATCTCTCGAGACCGCCTTTGGTGTGAGCAAGGAATCTCTAAATAATTAATATGAAGATAATTCATTGTTGGGTGCTGTAAGTCTAACTTGAAAAGAATTTGAATATTTATGGTTTATTCGCGTGATTTTAATGATAATTTAGAGTAGGCATTTATTTCACTGATATCGTCAGCGAATGTCGGAAAGAAATCTGTGAGTTAAAGTTTATATTAGTTTTCCTAACCACAATTACAGGTCCAGGAATGAGAAATGAAGGGAAAAATATTTTTTCTCTATCTTGAAGTTTTGTTTCCTGCCTGACTTTTGATTCCCAACGGAAGTTCGCTAATTTCATATTCAAGTTATAGTCTCATTCAAACATTTTGTTTTTGCGCGAAAATTCAACAGCTCCAGATTTCCTGACGAGAGCCTTTCGAGCAAAAATTTTTCTATACACCCACTCACGTTGAAATTCATCGTTCATTTATTTAATAATTTCATCATTCCTTCGTTGCATATTCCATCTCATCATTTGCCATAACCATCTTTCAGGACTATTATCAATCCACTCACTTTCTATTTTTCACTAATTAATTCACGTGTAATTCATGTTTAATTTCGCTATTTTCCAATTTTCCATGATGCCTGAACAAAAGCGCGTCCCACGGTGATCACTCAAAGGTAATTTTTTTCCAGTTACTCGGGTCCAGTCTCCAGAGCGCGGCCGCCAGAGCTCAGGGGTCAGACCAGTGCTCCGACGCCTACTTCGACGACTCCGACACCGACAAGTGCGACCATGGATGGGTGTACGATACGGAACTGTTCCAGTCGACCACCACCACGGACGTGAGTATTTTCGGTCTAAAGCGGCCCATAGACGATAAATTTTATTGTCAATATAATTGACAATGATGAATATTGACAATTTAATTGATCGCATGTGGGCTTGATTGACGACCGTCAGTTAATTAATTGACTCGGTGGGCAAAAAAAAATCATCAATACATTGAGTCAATGAAAATGACAATTAACTTTACCGTCTATGGGCCGCTTAAGCTGTTACGGCAGTTGAAGTGAGCTGCTGCTGCTGCTGCTGCTGCTGCTGCTGCTGCTGCTGCTGCTGCTGCTGCTGCTGCTGCTGCTGCTTTGGTCTAAGCTGTTCGTCAGGGCTACTTTAACGAAAAAAATTGCAATAATAATTGTTCTGGTAAAATTGCATTTAGAACCAAATTCAAACCTGAATTAATAAAATTTGAAATACAGTAGAAGTTAGTTATTCACTTTCTCAGTCACCTGTAGAATATTCGCTTCAAACGAAAACACTGAATATTTCCCTCTAAAAAAGTAAACAAACGCTGTTTCAAAAATTTTAATTACAGCTAAGAAATTTTGAATCAACAAGTGATAAGTTGACAAAATTGAAACTTGGTATATCTAAAATATACTGAAATACTTGCATTATTGTCACCATTGAAGACGTCGGCTCACATCACTCCGTCGCACCGTACTTCGCTCAATGTTTTTTCAACAATTTCGTTTCTACCACTTGTTTAAATTTTTTATTGCTGTGTTGATCATAACTTAAGCCTTGGAGAGTAGCTACACGGAAAATCAATCCAATAAAAATCTTAAGTGACCTTCGAAACAAATTGATAATAATCCACCATTAATCCTAACTCTCTAATAATTACATCAATTCTTCAGTACTCGAAATGTCCTGTATCTTCTTCGCATCTTCTCTCCACCATCTCCACCATCTTTCCGTTGAAATTTGTGTTCGACTTGAGCAAAGTATCAGGTCATCCCATAAGTTCTGTCCAAATCGTAGTTTTTTTATAAATTGAACGAAATTTTACTCTCTGAATCGAAGTTTTTTTTTATAAATTGAACGAAATTTTACTCGCTGCATCGAAGTTTTTTTTAGAAATTGAACGAAATTTTAAGAGTATTTTATAATGTCAGAACATTTTTTGCTTTTATACTAATTAGTTTTTTAAATGAAAATAAAATAACACTTTGTTCGATTAAACTCCTGCTGACAAATTTACGATGAAGTGTCGAAAGCTACTAAAAATTGCCGAATTCAACGATGTCAAAGGAAGTGAGAACTGACGCTGCGGTCGCACAAGTGCGCGTGTTGAATAAAAAGCCGAACTTCGCCGTCTTAAGCGGCCCATAGACGATCAATTTTATTGTCAATATAATTGACAATGAAGAATATTTACCATTTGATACTTGACTGCAACTACTAAATATTAAGTTTAATACCAAACTCAAATTTAAAGTCAATTGCAGTAACTATTGTTGAAAATACCAAACATGAACTGGATCGTGTCTTCATTTAGCTTTGATTGAGTATTTATGAAAATTGAATTTACGACTACTGGTCGGTCAGCAGCATTACGAAAATTACCTCCGTGTACCACCGGTGGCGCACGTCGCAGTCAGTGTTAATTGATCGTCTGTGGGCAACATTGACGACCGTCAATTAATTGACTTTGTGGGCAACAAAAAATCTCATCAATATATTGAGTATATTGACAATTAAATTGATCGTCTATGGGTCATCTTAGAGCGAACCATGACCGAAGATTTAACACTTTGACTGTGCCAGGTAAAACTCAAGTTAATATTCAGCTTAAATTTTGAAGTAATTTTTATTAAGTATTTTTATAAATGGCAAACATTAAGGGAATCATGCCTTCATCTAGTTTTCATGTGGTGTTCATTAAAATTGAGCTTGTGATTTCTGTTCGGTCAGCAGCCTTATAAAAATCCCCTCTGTGTACCACCGGTGGCTCTCGTTGCAGTGAGAGTGTTAATTACTTTTATCATATCTCACTTTCATTATTTTTTTCACATTTTTCCCCCATCATTTCTTGCTTCTTCTGTTATTTTTAACGTCAATCGTTTCTATCATCTTTCATTCCATACTTTCATCCTATCCCATTTCTTTCATTTCCTACTTCCTTCATTTCTTACTTTCATCTATTCATCTTTTCTTTCACCTAACTGTTTTATTTTCTCACTTTTTCTCTTTTTCGGTTTTCTCTTCCCTTCCTTTTCTCATTTTTTCTCATCATTCATACCTTCTTCATTTCTCACCTCTTCCTTGATACCTTTTTTTACTACTAATTCTCCATAGAACTTCTCCCTCAAAAACCAACATACAGCTCCTCCAAACGGCGACAAAACTTTCCATAGAAGTCGAACACAAACCTCCACTAACAGCTCTGTTTTTTTTTGCAGTTCGACATGGTGTGCGACAACTCCTACCTGACGTCGCTGACAGCTTCAGCGTACAACCTCGGCATGTTGTTTGGGTCCATCCTATGTGGTGTGATGGCGGACAAGCTGGGACGCAAGGTGGGGACGTTGTGTGGTGGTAGACAGGCTGGGACGCAAGGTGGGGACGTTGTGTGGTGGTAGACAGGCGGGGACGCAAGGTGGGGACGTTGTGTGGTGGTAGACAGGCTGGGACGCAAGGTGGGGACGTTGTGTGGTGGTAGACAGGCTGGGACGCAAGGTGGGGACGTTGTGTGGTGGTAGACAGGCTGGGACGCAAGGTGGGGACGTTGTGTGGTGGTAGACAGGATGGGACGCAAGGTGGGGACGTTGTGTAGTGGTAGACAGGCTGGGACGCAAGGTGGGGACGTTATGTGGTGGTAGACAGGCTGGGACGCAAGGTGAGGACGTTGTGTGGTGGTAGACAGGCTGGGACGCATGGTAGAGACGGGTTGTGTGGTGGTAGACAGGCTAGGACGCAAGGTGGGGACGTTATGTGGTGGTAGACAGGCTGGGACGCAAGGTGAGGACGTTGTGTGGTGGTAGACAGGCTGGGATGCAAGGTGAGGACGTTGTGTGGTGGTAGACAGGCTGGGATGCAAGGTGGGGACGTTGTGTGGTGGTAGACAGGCTGGGACGCGAGGTGGGGACGTTGTGTGGTAGTAGACAGGCTGGGACGCAATGTGGGGACGTTGTGTGGTGGTAGATAGGCTGGGACGCAAGGTGGGGACGTTGTGTGGTGGTAGACAGGCTGGGACGCAAGGTGGGGACGTTGTGTGGTGGTAGACAGGCTGGGACGCAAGGTTGGGACGTTGTGTGGTGGTAGACAGGCTGGGACGCAAGGTGGGTACGTTGTGTGGTGGTTGACAGGCTGGGACGCATAGTGGGGACGTTGTGTGGTGGTAGACAGGCTGGGACGCATGGTAGAGACGGGTTGTGTGGTGGTAGACAGGCTGGGACGCATGGTAGAGGCGGGTTGTGTGGTGGTAGACAGGCTGGGACGCAAGGTGGGGACGTTATGTGGTGGTAGACAGGCTGGGACGCAAGGTGGGGACGTTGTGTGGTGGTAGGCAGACTGGGACGCAAGGTGGGGACGTTGTGTGGTGGTAGACAGGCTGGGACGCAAGGTGGGTACGTTGTGTGGTGGTTGACAGGCTGGGACGCATAGTGGGGACGTTGTGTGGTGGTAGACAGGCTGGGACGCATGGTAGAGACGGGTTGTGTGGTGGTAGACAGGCTGGGACGCATGGTAGAGGCGGGTTGTGTGGTGGTAGACAGGCTGGGACGCAAGGTGGGGACGTTATGTGGTGGTAGACAGGCTGGGACGCAAGGTGGGGACGTTGTGTGGTGGTAGGCAGACTGGGACGCAAGGTGGGGACGTTGTGTGGTGGTAGACAGGCTGGGACGCAAGGTAGGGACGTTGTGTGGTGGTAGACAGGCTGGGACGCAAGGTGGGGACGTTGTGTGGTGGTAGACAGGCTGGGACGCAAGGTGGGGACGTTATGTGGTGGTAGACAGGCTGGGACGCAAGGTGAGGACGTTGTGTGGTGGTAGACAGGCTGGAACGCATGGTAGAGACGGGTTGTGTGGTGGTAGATAGGCTGGGACGCAAGGTGGGGACGTTGTGTGGTGGTAGACAGGCTGGGACGCAAGGTGGGGACGTTGTGTGGTGGTAGATAGGCTGGGACGCAAGGTGGGGACGTTGTGTGGTAGTAGACAGGCTGGGACGCAAGGTGGGGACGTTGTGTGGTGGTAGACTGGCTGGGACGCAAGGTAGGGACGTTGTGTGGTGGTAGACAGGCTGGGACGCAAGGTGGGGACGTTATGTGGTGGTAGACAGGCTGGGACGCAAGGTGGGGACGTTATGTGGTGGTAGACAGGCTGGGACGCAAGGTGGGGACGTTGTGTGGTGGTAGGCAGACTGGGACGCAAGGTGGGGACGTTATGTGGTGGTAGACAGGCTGGGACGCTAGGTGGGGACGTTGTGTGGTGGTAGGCAGGCTGGGACGCTAGGTGGGGACGTTGTGTGGTGGTAGGCAGGCTGGGACGCAAGGTGGGGACGTTGTGTGGTGGTAGGTAGACTGGGACGCAAGGCGGGGACGTTGTATGGTGGTAAACAGGCTGGGACGCAAGGCGGGGACGTTGTGTGGTGGTAGACAGGCTGGGACGCAAGGCGGGGACGTTGTGTGGTGGTAGACAGGCTGGGACGCAAGGCGGGGACGTTGTGTGGTGGTAGACAGGCTGGGACGCAACGTGGGGACGTTGTGTGGTGGTAGACAGGCTGGGACGCAAGGTGGGGACGTTGTGTGGTGGTAGACAGGCTGGGACGCAAGGTGGGGACATGTGTGGTGGTAGACAGGCTGGGACGCAAGGTGAGGACATGTGTGGTGGTAGACAGGCTCGGACGCAAGGTGGGGACGTTGTGTGGTGGTAATCAGGCTGGGATGCAAGGTGGGGACGTTGTGTGGTGGTAGACAGGCTGGGACGCAAGGTAGAGACCGGTTGTGTGGTGGTAGACAGGCTGGGACGCAAGGTAGAGACGGGTTGTGTGGTGGTAGACAGGCTGGGACGCAAGGTGGGGACGTTGTGTGGTGGTAGACAGGCTGGGACGCAAGGTGGGGACGTTGTGTGGTGGTAGACAGGCTGGGACGCAAGGTGGGGACGTTGTGTGGTGGTAGACAGGCTGGGACGCAAGGTAGAGACCGGTTGTGTGGTGGTAGACAGGCTGGGACGCAAGGTAGAGATGGGTTGTGTGGTGGTAGACAGGCTGGGACGCAAGGTGGGGACGTTGTGTGGTGGTAGACAGGCTGGGACGCAAGGTGGGGACGTTGTGTGGTGGTAGACAGACTGGGACGCAAGGTGGGGACGTTTTGTGGTGGTAGACAGGCTGGGACGCAAGGTGGGGACGTTGTGTGGTGGTAGACAGACTGAGACGCAAGGTGGGTACGTTGTGCGGTGGTAGACAGACTGGGATGCAAGGTGGGGACGTTGTGTGGTGGTAGACAGACTGGGATGCAAGGTGGGGACGTTGTGTGGTGGTAGGCAGACTGGGACGCAAGGTGGGGACGTTGTGTGGTGGTAGACAGGCTGGGACGCAAGGTAGAGACGGGTTGTGTGGTGGTAAACAGGCTGGGATGCAAGGTGGGGACGTTGTGTGGTGGTAGACGGGCTGGGACGCAAGGTAGAGACGAGTTGTGTGGTGGTAGACGGGCTGGGACGCAAGGTAGAGACGAGTTGTGTGGTGGTAGACGGGCTGGGACGCAAGGTAGAGACGAGTTGTGTGGTGGTAGACGGGCTGGGACGCAAGGTAGAGACGAGTTGTGTGGTGGTAGACGGGCTGGGACGCAAGGTAGAGACGGGTTGTGTGGTGGTAGACGGGCTGGGACGCAAGGTAGAGACGGGTTGTGTGGTGGTAGACGGGCTGGGACGCAAGGTAGAGACGGGTTGTGTGGTGGTAGACAGGCTGGGATGCAAGGTGGGGACGTTGTGTGGTGGTAGACAGGCTGGGACGCAAGGTGGGGACGTTGTGTGGTGGTAGACGGGCTGGGACGCAAGGTAGAGACGGGTTGTGTGGTGGTAGAGAGGCTGGGATGCAAGGTGGGGACGTTGTGTGGTGGTAGACAGGCTGGGACGCAACGTGGGGACGTTGTGTGGTGGTAGACGGGCTGGGACGCAAGGTAGAGACGGGTTGTGTGGTGGTAGACGGGCTGGGATGCAAGGTGGGGACGTTGTGTGGTGGTAGACAGGCTGGGACGCAAGGTGGGGACGTTGTGTGGTGGTAGACAGGCTGGGACGCAAGGTGGGGACGTTGTGTGGTGGTAGACGGGCTGGGACGCAAGGTAGAGACGGGTTGTGTGGTGGTAGACAGGCTGGGACGCAAGGTAGAGATGGGTTGTGTGGTGGTAGAGAGGCTGGGATGCAAGGTGGGGACGTTGTGTGGTGGTAGACAGGCTGGGACGCAAGGTGGGGACGTTGTGTGGTGGTAGACAGGCTGGGACGCAAGGTGGGGACGTTGTGTGGTGGTAGACAGACTGGGACGCAAAATTGGGACGTTGTGTGGTGGTAGACAGGCTGGGACGCAACGTAGAGACGGTTTGTGTGGTGGTAGACAGGATGGGACGCAAGGTGGGGACGTTGTTGGGTGGTAGACAGGCTGGGACGCAAGGAAAGGTAACGTGCTTTCCCCTTTCCTCTCTTTGGAACGCCTTTGTTGCGGTTAGGGGAGTAGGTTGTATTTCCAATAGGCCTATTCGTAGGGAATCTCGCGGGATAAGATAAAAAAATTGTGAAAATGAACATTCTTTAATGAACAAAATAACAAAATGGTTCATTTTTACATTTTTTTTCTTACGAGTAGGTTGTCGATTGACTCATTTCTTTTATTCGATTTTAGGTCAATATAATTTTTTTAGGTCAATAATTTTTCTCTTTTCCCGCCTCTGAGTACCTCACCTAGAGTGTGAAACACCCCTCCAAGTAATCGCGAAGATTATAGTATCATGCGTGCTATCAATATATTATTCGTCTAGTCAGCAGAAATAGTGGCATTTCTGGCATTGCTTAGTGCAATGAATGTCATTTTTGTCTACATTTTGCGTACATACTGTTATTTCCGATCTACTTTGGGTATAAGTTATATTTCCGCTTTAGATTTCTGTTTCTTTGTCTCTGCGTTTCTATTATTCTAAATAGTAATATTTATTCCATTGTTTTATTTACCTTGCTTAATTTCTTGCCTCAGTTTTCTTGTACTTCCCTAATTCACGTAAATAGCGTAATGTACTAGTAGTATATGTACGTAGCACGATGCACTTCCCTAGTTTGCGCTAAGTGTATTATGTACTAGCTTACGGGCATAGTACTCGCACCTGTTGTGATGTACTCCCCCTAGCACACGCACCTATTGTGATGTACTCCCCTAGTGCACTCACCTATTGTGATGTACTCCCCCTAGCACACGCACCTATTGTGATGTACTCCCCTAGTGCACTCACCTATTGTGATGTACTCCCCTAGTGCACTCACCTATTGTGATGTACTCCCCTAGTGCACTCACCTATTGTGATGTACTCCCCTAGTGCACTCACCTATTGTGATGTACTCCCCCTAGCACACGCACCTATTGTGATATACTCCCCTAATGGACTAACCAATTGTGATGTACTAATTAACGTAGATGTAATCATCTAGAATACGTGCCTGGCTCGGTGTGCTGGTACGCGCACCTGGCGCGGTGTGCTGGTACGCGCACCTGGCGCGGTGTGCTGGTACGCGCACCTGGCGCGGTGTGCTGGTACGCGCACCTGGCGCGGTGTGCTGGTACGCGCACCTGGCGCGGTGTGCTGGTACGCGCACCTGGCGCGGTGTGCTGGTACGCGCACCTGGCGCGATGTGCTGGTACGCGCACCTGGCGCGGTGTGCTGGTACGCGCACCTGGCGCGGTGTGCTGGTACGCGCACCTGGCGCGGTGTGCTGGTACGCGCACCTGGCGCGGTGTGCTGGTACGCGCACCTGGCGCGGTGTGCTGGTACGCGCACCTGGCGCGGTGTGCTGGTACGCGCACCTGGCGCGGTGTGCTGGTACGCGCACCTGGCGCGGTGTGCTGGTACGCGCACCTGGCGCGGTGTGCTGGTACGCGCACCTGGTGCGGTGTGCTGGTACGCGCACCTGGTGCGGTGTGCTGGTACGCGCACCTGGCGCGGTGTGCTGGTACGCGCACCTGGCGCGGTGTGCTGGTACGCGCACCTGGCGCGGTGTGCTGGTACGCGCACTTGGCGCGGTGTGCTGGTACGCGCACCTGGCGCGGTGTGCTGGTACGCGCACCTGGCGCGGTGTGCTGGTACGCGCACCTGGCGCGGTGTGCTGGTACGCGCACCTGGCGCGGTGTGCTGGTACGCGCACCTGGCGCGGTGTGCTGGTACGCGCACCTGGCGCGGTGTGCTGGTACGCGCACCTGGCGCGGTGTGCTGGTACGCGCACCTGGCGCGGTGTGCTGGTACGCGCACCTGGCGCGGTGTGCTGGTACGCGCACCTGGCGCGGTGTGCTGGTACGCGCACCTGGCGCGGTGTGCTGGTACGCGCACCTGGCGCGGTGTGCTGGTTCGCGGATGCTAGGCCATCGCCAAGATAGGTCGACTGGTGCCTCTGTACTAAGGAGGGAAAATAATTCTTCCTCGAATAAATTGAGCTCGTGGATCACAGATACTTGCGAAAAGTACTTCTGTCACGGGCTTCAAGTTTTCAAAAACGTAACTTGAAAACCAAAGCTTGTTAACGCGGTTTTCAAGTAGCTTGTAGCTCAATCGCTTTTTCGCTTGACTGCTATTGCAAGTTTCGCTACTTTGCCGTGCAGCCATCTGAAATTCTGGAAATTATTGGAAATCTACCGCAGTAACAGAAAAACCGTCGACGAACCTCGACTTAATAAATATCAGTCAGCAAAAGTGACTTCTCTTCTATCCCTAAAATACCAGGAAGATTTATATGGAATAACCAGCCTGAGAAATTATGGCCTTTTTTCGATCAACTGACGACCCTCAGGTCTCCCTAAGACAGGGGCGTTCTAAAAAGGGTGGCATCCGAACATGGACAACCCCAAATTATCCATACATTGGCGCCCGAACAGGGACCAACCCACAAACTATCCATCAAAGTACTAAGCACGATGTACTAGTACACGTTCCTAGCTCGGTGTACTAACTAGCCCAACGCGCCCCAGTTCGCGTACCTAGTACATGCACCTAGAATGATGTACTATTTGAAAAATGTATCCAGCACGATGTACTAACTAGCCCGACGCACCCCAGTTCGCATACCTAGTGAGCCTGGCGCTGATGGTGGCGGGTGGCGTTGGGGGCGCGTGTTCAGTGAGCCCCCTGATGCTGGTCCTCATGCGGGTCCCCACAGGCTTCGGGGCCGTGGCGCTCTTCCAGATCGTCTTCATCCTCTGTGAGTGGCGGCTGGTGTGGGTGGTGTGTGGCGGGTGAATGCTGCTTTTCCTGGTGAATGTTGCTTTTTCTTGTGAATGTTGCTTTTTCTTGTGAATGCTGCTTTTTCTAGTGAATGTTGTTGCCCTTTTCTGGTGAATGTTGTTGCCCTTTTCTGGCGAATGTTGTTGCCCTTTTCTGGCGAATGTTGTTGCCCTTTTCTAGCGAATGTTGTTGCCTTTTCTGGCGAATGTTGTTGCCCTTTTCTGGCGAATGTTGTTGCCCTTTTCTGGCGAATGTTGTTGCCCCTTTTCTGGCGAATGTTGTTGCCCCTTTTCTGGCGAATGTTGTTGCCCTTTTCTGGCGAATGTTGTTGCCCTTTTCTTGCGAATGTTGTTGCCCTTTTCTGGCGAATGTTGTTGCCCTTTTCTGGCGAATGTTGTTGCCCCTTTTCTGGCGAATGTTGTTGCCCCTTTTCTGGCGAATGTTGTTGCCCCTTTTCTGGCGAATGTTGTTGCCCCTTTTCTGGCGAATGTTGTCGCCCTTTTCTGGCGAATGTTGTTTCCCTTTTCTGGCGAATGTTGTTGCCCTTTTCTGGCGAATGTTGTTGCCCTTTTCTGGCGAATGTTGTTGCCCCTTTTCTGGCGAATGTTGTTGCCCCCTTTTCTGGCGAATGTTGTTGCCCCTTTTCTGGCGAATGTTGTTGCCCCTTTTCTGGCGAATGTTGTTGCCCCTTTTCTGGCGAATGTTGTTGCCCCTTTTCTGGCGAATGTTGTTGCCCCTTTTCTGGCGAATGTTGTTGCCCCTTTTCTGGCGAATGTTGTTGCCCCTTTTCTGGCGAATGTTGTTGCCCCTTTTCTGGCGAATGTTGTTGCCCCTTTTCTGGCGAATGTTGTTGCCCCTTTTCTGGCGAATGTTGTTGCCCCTTTTCTGGCGAATGTTGTTGCCCCTTTTCTGGCGAATGTTGTTGTCCCTTTTCTGGCGAATGTTGTTGCCCCTTTTCTGGCGAATGTTGTTGCCCCTTTTCTGGCGAATGTTGTTGCCCCTTTTCTGGCGAATGTTGCTTCCCCATGAGGAACATGTGCGGTCCCGAGGGAAAGATTACTTAGCCTTTGCTTCTATTAAAACAATAGTTTTTGTTGGTTTTGCAACGTCTTTTTTCCGGTTCACTATTGTATATTGCGTTTTTCTGTACGTCTAATTTTCTTCAACATTTATCTTCTTTCCTGAACGTCTTTCCCAGCTTATTGTTTCTATGCACCTGGTGAATAGATTCCCCGTTCACTTTTAACTCGATATCAAATGGTGCTTTCCTCTTTGGAACGCCTTTGTTGCGGTTAGAGTGGCTTGAAATGAAAAAAACGAAAGAAAGGAAAACGGTTTATTTCCAATAAAGTTCAAACATTAAATGTTGAAACATTGATTTTTAGAAAACCTGCTGGTGTATTAACGTCTAATGTAATCCGAGGCCTTCCTAGTGTACAGCACCATTCACATTTGACAAATGAACATTTTTCTTTCTGTAATCCCAAGTTTCAGGTCATTAAAATCACATCACTTAGCGCACGACTGCCTTGAAATCGACACTCGACTCACAGCATAACACTTGTAAACATCTAATGTAAAGAAAAAATTTGAAATTTAAGTCGCTGAACTATAAAATGTAACTTTAAAAATCCCAAATTCGATCATTTAGGTTACCTAGAAAGCTTTTAAATACTGGTTTACGAAGCGCCTACCCATAGAATTAAGGTAGAAAAATATTAAATTAAGATTAATATATCCTATATTTGGTAGCCTAACTCCAAAATCCTAATTCAAAAATCCTAATTTTGGAGTTTGAAAAAATTTCCCATCACGTCAAAATTCTCTCCAATTGAATAAGTCTATAACACAACCTCACCCTGTGAGTTGTAGGCGCAGAATCCTGGCCAGAATTTTCTCATCACGTCAAAATTGTCCCTAATCAAACAAGTCAATAACACAACCTCACCCTGTGTGTTGCAGGCGCAGAATCCTGGCCAGAATTTTCTCATCACGTCAAAATTGTCCCCTAATCAAACAAGTCAGTAACCACAACCTCACCATGTCCGTCACAGGTGCGGAGTACATGCCAGACAGACACAGGAGCGTCGTGGGCTTCGTGCTGAACATAACATTCGCGGTGGGGGAGGCGGGCGTGGGGGTGTACGCTATCTTCGTGCGCTGGTGGCGGCCGCTGCAGCTCGCTATTGCTCTGCCACCTGCTGTTATGTTCTGCTATTATTGGCTGAGTGCCGGGTGGCGGGCCTTCTGGATGTTGTGGTTTTTTGCGGTTATGTGGCTCCCGTTACAGGAGCTTTCGCTGGTAAGGTTTGAAAAAAAATTAAGGACAAAGACTTAATTAGGGATGTAGAGTAATTAATTAGGGGTGTAGAGTAATTAATTAGGGGTGTAGAGTAATTAATTAGGGGTGTAGAGTAATTAATTAGGGGTGTAGAGTAATTAATAAGGGGTGTAGAGTAATTGATTAGGGGTGTAGAGTAATTGATTAGGGGTGTAGAGTAATTGATTAGGGGTGTAGAGGTAATTGATTAGGGGTGTAGAGTAATTGATTAGGGGTGTAGAGTAATTAATTAGGGGTGTAGAGTAATTAATTAGGGGTGTAGAGTAATTAATTAGGGGTGTAGAGTAATTAATTAGGGGTGTAGAGTAATTAATTAGGGGTGTAGAGTAATTAATTAGGGGTGTAGAGTAATTAATTAGGGGTGTAGAGTAATTAATTAGGGGTGTAGAGTAATTAATTAGGGGTGTAGAGTAATTAATTAGGGGTGTAGAGTAATTAATTAGGGGTGTAGAGTAATTAATTAGGGGTGTAGAGTAATTAATTAGGGGTGTAGAGTAATTAATTAGGGGTGTAGAGTAATTAATTAGGGGTGTGGAGTAATTAATTAGGGGTGTGGAGTAATTAATTAGGGTGTGGAGTAATTAATTAGGGGTGTGGAGTAATTAATTAGGGGTGTGGAGTAATTAATTAGGGGTGTGGAGTAATTAATTAGGGGTGTGGAGTAATTAATTAGGGGTGTGGAGTAATTAATTAGGGGTGTGGAGTAATTAATTAGGGGTGTGGAGTAATTAATTAGGGGTGTGGAGTAATTAATTAGGGGTGTGGAGTAATTAATTAGGGGTGTGGAGTAATTAATTAGGGGTGTGGAGTAATTAATTAGGGGTGTGGAGTAATTAATTAGGGGTGTGGAGTAATTAATTAGGGGTGTGGAGTAATTTATTAGGGGTGTGGAGTAATTAATTAGGGGTGTGGAGTAATTAATTAGGGGTGTGGAGTAATTAATTAGGGGTGTGGAGTAATTAATTAGGGGTGTAGAGTAATTAATTAGGGGTGTAGAGTAATTAATTAGGGGTGTAGAGTAATTAATTAGGGGTGTAGAGTAATTAATTAGGGGTGTAGAGTAATTAATTAGGGGTGTAGAGTAATTAATTAGGGGTGTAGAGTAATTAATTAGGGGTGTAGAGTAATTAATTAGGGGTGTAGAGTAATTAATTAGGGGTGTAGAGTAATTAATTAGGGGTGTAGAGTAATTAATTAGGGGTGTAGAGTAATTAATTAGGGGTGTAGAGTAATTAATTAGGGGCGTAGAGTAATTAATTAGGGGCGTAGAGTAATTAATTAGGGGTGTAGAGTAATAAATTAGGGGTGTAGGGCAACTAATTAGGGATGTAGGGCAACTAATTAGGGATGTAGGGCAACTAATTAGGGATGTAGGGCAACTAATTAGGGATGTAGGGCAACTAATTAGGGATGTAAAAAAAACTTTTCCGAGATCATTTTACAGGCTTATCGTCACAGGAAAACTAACGTAATTAATCACCGTCGCTTTGATGTGTAGTCTCCTTCATAACCATCAAGAGTACAACGAACTTTAGGCTGAGCTATGTTTAATAACCTCACAAGGTACCAATGTGGTTAAAAATACGAAAACAGGTTGAGCAACATGTAAACACCAGGCTTAGGACATCTTTGTGTATTACACATAAGGGTTGAAGTTGATTTGCGGGTTGGTATCATCGTTATATCTGCTGAGTGGAAAAAAAGACTAGTTTCTTGACATTATACCCTCCTATGTTTGTTCAATTTGATGTTTAGTTAAATTTGCATTGGAACTGGTTTCAAGCTCAATCCAACGCAACTGAATTGCCATTTATTGGTATTAGTATTAACGTTACATATTGAAGTGGAGTTGAATTCGACTTGAAGCTGACCTTTCGTTCAACTCAAGGAAACTAACGAATCAACAATTAGCATTCATTTTCATGTTAGAAACTGGGGAATATTCTCATCCGATTTACAATAATTTACCTAATAGGTGATCCAACTCAATTCACTAACAGACTGCATACGTATATCCGTGCACCTCAACTTTTAAAAACACCAAATGTCAACACAAAACACCAAACGTCACACCACAAAAACACCAAACGTCACGCCACAAAAACACCAAACGTCACGCCACAAAAACACCAAACGTCACACCACAAAAAAACCAAACGTCACACCACAAAAGCACCAAACGTCACACCACAAAAGCACCAAACGTCACACCACAAAAGCACCAAACGTCACACCACAAAAGCACCAAACGTCACACCACAAAAGCACCAAACGTCACACCATAAAAGCACCAAACGTCACACCACAAAAGCACCAAACGTCACACCACAAAAGCACCAAACGTCACACCACAAAAGCACCAAACGTCACACCACAAAAGCACCAAACGTCACACCACAAAAGCACCAAACGTCACACCACAAAAGCACCAAACGTCACACCACAAAAGCACCAAACGTCACACCACAAAAGCACCAAACGTCACACCACAAAAGCACCAAACGTCACACCACAAAAGCACCAAACGTCACACCACAAAAGCACCAAACGTCACACCACAAAAGCACCAAACGTCACACCACAAAAGCACCAAACGTCACACCACAAAAGCACCAAACGTCACACCACAAAAGCACCAAACGTCACACCACAAAAGCACCAAACGTCACACCACAAAAGCACCAAACGTCACACCACAAAAGCACCAAACGTCACACCACAAAAGCACCAAACGTCACACCACAACAGCACCAAACGTCACACCACAAAAGCACCAAACGTCTCGCCACAAAAGCACCAAACGTCACACCACAAAAGCACCAAACGTCTCACCACAAAAGCACCAAACGTCTTACCACAAAAGCACCAAACGTCTTACCACAAAAGCACCAAACGTCACACCACAAAAGCACCAAACGTCACACCACAAAACCACCAAACGTCACACCACAAAACCACCAAACGTCACCACAAAAACATGTCCGCAGGATCATGCCGGAGAGCGTGCGGTGGCTGTGCAGCGAAGGCCGGGACGAGGAGGCGCAGGTCATCCTCCGGCGCATGGCCAGAGTGAACCGGGCACCCGAGCCCGTCTTTGTGTACAAGGTGAGCTGGAGATTGGGCGCGGGGAGTTGGAGATTGCGCTCCCAAAGAGTTGAGTGTATATTCAGCGAACTAGGAATTTTGTCCAAGGTGAGTTGGAGATTTTATACCCAAGATGTTGGAGATTTTATACCCAAGATGCTGGAGATTTTATACCCAAGATGCTGGAGATTTTATACCCAAGATGCTGGAGTTTTTATACCCAAGATGTTGGAGATTTCATACCCAAGATGTTGGAGATTTCATACCCAAGATGTTGGAGATTTTATACCCAAGGTGTTGGAGATTTTATACCCAAGATGCTGGAGATTTTATACCCAAGATGCTGGAGATTTTATACCCAAGATGCTGGAGATTTTATACCCAAGATGCTGGAGATTTTATACCCAAGATGCTGGAGATTTTATACCCAAGATGCTGGAGATTTTATACCCAAGATGCTGGAGATTTTATACCCAAGATGCTGGAGATTTTATACCCAAGATGCTGGAGATTTTATACCCAAGATGCTGGAGATTTTATACCCAAGATGCTGGAGATTTTTCACCCAAGATGCTGGACATTTTGCGTCTGAGTTACCGAGTTCTGAGTTCTAGTTGAAGAATGCGTGGATTTGTGATCGTCGTGCAAATTAATTTACCAAGTTAACTTTTTTTTCAGAGTTTGGTTCTTTTTCGTATTTGAAGTTTTTCCAACTCGATTGTTCATTTTTCCAGACGGAGACTATTTTTCGTTTTTGTGCTTTTTGAGTGATGTTTTCTTGTTGCAACAGATCCTTTTTGCAGCGGGGATCTATGATTGTTTTGCAGGAGAGGTGTGCAATGTTTTCCGGTACAGATGTGTATTTTTATACAGTACAGATGTGTATTTATATGCGGTGGAGATGTGTGTACATGCG
Source organism: Morinoia aosen (assembly GCA_030386875.1). NCBI lineage: Eukaryota > Metazoa > Arthropoda > Malacostraca > Amphipoda > Talitridae > Morinoia > Morinoia aosen. The sequence continues at coordinate 29,935,463 of CM059570.1, read as the reverse complement.
GTGGAGATGCGTGTACATGCGGTGGAGATGTGTGTACATGCGGTGGAGATGTGTGTACATGCAGTTGAGATGTGTGTACATGCGGTGGAGATGTGTGTACATGCGGTGGAGATGTGTGTACATGCGGTGGAGATGTGTGTACATGCGGTGGAGATGTGTGTACATGCGGTGGAGATGTGTGTACATGCGGTGGAGATGTGTGTACATGCGGTGGAGATGTGTGTGTACATGCGGTGGAGATGTGTGTGTACATGCGGTGGAGATGTGTGTGTACATGCGGTGGAGATGTGTGTGTACATGCGGTGGAGATGTGTGTGTACATGCGGTGGAGATGTGTGTGTACATGCGGTGGAGATGTGTGTGTACATGCGGTGGAGATGTGTGTGTACATGCGGTGGAGATGTGTGTGTACATGCGGTGGAGATGTGTGTGTACATGCGGTGGAGATGTGTGTGTACATGCGGTGGAGATGTGTGTGTACATGCGGTGGAGATGTGTGTGTACATGCGGTGGAGATGTGTGTGTACATGTGGTGGAGATGTGTGTGTACATGTGGTGGAGATGTGTGTGTAGATGCGGTGGAGATGTGTGTGTAGATGTGGTGGAGATGTGTGTGTAGATGCGGTGGAGATGTGTGTGTAGATGCGGTGGAGATGTGTGTGTAGATGCGGTGGAGGTGCGTGTGTAGATGCGGTGGAGGTGCGTGTGTAGATGCGGTGGAGATGCGTGTGTAGATGCGGTGGAGATGCGTGTGTAGATGCGGTGGAGATGCGTGTGTGTACATGCGGTGGAGATGCGTGTGTGTACATGCGGTGGAGATGCGTGTGTGTGTACATGCGGTGGAGATGCGTGTGTGTGTACATGCGGTGGAGATGCGTGTGTGTGTACATGCGGTGGAGATGCGTGTGTGTGTGTAAATGCGGTGGAGGTGTGTGTGTGTGTGTGTGAACATGCGTTGGAGGTGCGTGTGTACATGCGGTGGAGATGTGTATTATTCGCGTTGTGAAAGGGTAACTTTTTTGCGGAAGAAACTCGTGTGTTCTTCTGTGGTTTATATGTTTAGTTTTATGCGGAGGAGATCCTGGTATTTCACTTCGTTTGCGCACCCGCTGAACTCAACAGCTACTCAAAAGACCAATACTTATATCACCACAGTAACTGTACTATCACTTCTTGCAGACACTCCACCGCTAGCTTGGGTAGGAAAACCATCATGCCAGAGTTTGTATCACGTTTGATTATTCTGCTTGCTTGCAGACGCAAGGACAAGATAGTGTGGGGCAACCGCCTCTTGGCGAGGGGCAAGTCCCTCATGGCGAGGGGCAAGTCCCTCATGGCGAGGGGCAAGTCCCTCATGGCGAGGGGCAAGTCCCTCATGGCGAGGGGCAGGTCCCTCATGGCGAGGGGCAGGTCCCTCATGGCGAGGGGCAGGTCCCTCATGGCGAGGGGCAGGTCCCTCATGGCGAGGGGCAGGGGCCTCATGGCGAGGGGCAGGGGCCTCATGGCGAGGGGCAGGTGCCTCATGGCGAGGGGCAGGTGCCTCATGGCGAGGTGCAACCCACACATAGCGAGGGGCAGGAGCCTCATGGCGAGAAGCGCAGCAGGGCATGGGACCTCATGACGTACCCCAACATGCGGCGCCGCTCCCTCATACTCTTCTTCACATGGTGAGGCAAGTGGGTGTGCATAGATTCCTCATTTCCTTCATTTAAAAAAGATGGCGCCTGTGGTGTAGTCGACGTGTTGGGATCGTGCGGTTGATTTGGGTAGGTTATAACAAATGAAATTTGAAAGTCGACTCCTCTGCTCAAATAAGTTTCATCCTTTATAAGAAATGTACAAAATATAAGAGCATGTTAATATTAACCTCGAACCATGAAATTACTTTGAAAAAGGTCGTAAAATGGGTAAAATGTTATTCTTTTACATTGGCACGTAATTGAGCAATACACCTAGTGGTACTCATTTGTCATGATAGTTGTCAACGTGTTAAGACTTAATCCAATCAACTTTTAATCTAATCTATTCAAGTGTTGATAGGTCCCCACAGGGGATACAACTATTGTATCTGTGGGAATTAGCAATCCCTGGGAAAAAAAATGAGGTCCCGAACTGAGTTTGTTAGGCCTTTCTTTTTGTTCATGTAAAATGTGTTTCTTGTGTTGAAGACCATTTTTTTTTTGGTTCACTGCTGTCTTGTTTTTCAACACCTATGTTTTTCTTTAACTTTTATCTTATTCCATGAACATCTTTCTCAACTTACTGTTTCTATGTTCCTTGTGCATATATTCCGCGTTCTCTTATCCCCACATTAAATGGCGTCTTCCTCTTATCTCTCTTCGGATCGCCTCTGTTGCGAATATGGAGGCTTATACTAACCTAATCTCGTATGATTTGTCTATCCTTTGTTATGGGGACTTTCACCCCCTGGGGGATACTGTGAGATCCCTCGTGCACACTTTGGTCTTTCGTGCCCACTTTGGTCTTTCGTGCCCACTTTGGTCTTTCGTGCCCACTTTGGTCTTTCGTGCCCACTTTGGTCTTTCGTGCCCACTTTGGTCTTTCGTGCCCACTTTGGTCTTTCGTGCCCACTTTGGTCTTTCGTGCCCACTTTGGTCTTTCGTGCCCACTTTGGTCTTTCGTGCCCACTTTGGTCTTTCGTGCCCACTTTGGTCTTTCGTGCCCACTTTGGTCTTTCGTGCCCACTTTGGTCTTTCGTGCCCACTTTGGTCTTTCGTGCCCACTTTGGTCTTTCGTGCCCACTTTGGTCTTTCGTGCCCACTTTGGTCTTTCGTGCCCACTTTGGTCTTTCGTGCCCACTTTGGTCTTTCGTGCCCACTTTGGTCTTTCGTGCCCACTTTGGTCTTTCGTGCCCACTTTGGTCTTTCGTGCCCACTTTGGTCTTTCGTGCCCACTTTGGTCTTTCGTGCCCACTTTAAGCGGTCTTTCGTTGTGCAGGTTCACAGCATCGATGGTGTACTACGGCATCTCCCAGAACACGGGCAACTTAGCAGGGAACATCTTCGTTAACTTCATCGCGACGATGCTCATCGAGATCCCCTCCTACCTGCTCATAGCGCTCGTGTTCGACAGGTGAAAGGACTTAATCAGCGTCTATAGGGCTCAATTCTTTAAATAAAGGCTGCTTGATGTGAGAGGAGTATGGACCGACCGGGGCCCCGGCCCTGGCCCCGGCCCTGGCCATTTTTGCTGACCCCGGCCCCGACCCCGGCCCCGGCCCCGGCCCCGGCAAGCCCCGAAAATTTTTGCCCACCCCGGCCCCGGCCCCGGCCCCGGCAGAATAGTGCCCTAAACCGGGGTTTTGGCCGGGGTTTTTAGTATTTTACTACACCTTTTTTACATCAAATTAATCCAAGTCAAGTTCAAATTAATTCAAGTCAAGTTCAAATTAATTCAAGTCAAGTTCAAATTAATCCAAGTCAAGATCAAATTAATCCAAGTCAAGTTCAAATTAATCCAAGTCAAGTTCAAATTAATCCAAGTCAAGTTCAAATTAATCCAAGTCAAGTTCAAATTAATCCAAGTCAAGTTCAAATTAATCCAAGTCAAGTTCAAATTAATCCAAGTCAAGTTCAAATTAATCCAAGTCAAGTTCAAATTAATCCAAGTCAAGTTCAAATTAATCCAAGTCAAGTTCAAATTAATCCAAGTCAAGTTCAATTTAATCCAAGTCAAGTTCAAATTAATCCAAGTCAAGTTCAAATTAATCCAAGTCAAGTTCAAATTAATCCAAGTCAAGTTCAAATTAATCCAAGTCAAGTTCAAATTAATCCAAGTCAAGTTCAAATTAATCCAAGTCAAGTTCAAATTAATCCAAGTCAAGTTCAAATTAATCCAAGTCAAGTTCAAATTAATCCAAGTCAAGTTCAAATTAATCCAAGTCAAGTTCAAATTAATCCAAGTCAAGTTCAAATTAATCCAAGTCAAGTTCAAATTAATCCAAGTCAAGTTCAAATTAATCCAAGTCAAGTTCAAATTAATCCAAGTCAAGTTCAAATCAATCCAAGTCAAGTTCAAATCAATCCAAGTCAAGTTCAAATCAATCCAAGTCAAGTTCAAATCAATCCAAGTCAAGTTCAAATCAATCCAAGTCAAGATCAAATCAATCCAAGTCAAGATCAAATCAATCCAAGTCAAGATCAAATCAATCCAAGTCAAGATCAAATCAATCCAAGTCAAGATCAAATCAATCCAAGTCAAGATCAAATCAATCCAAGTCAAGTTCAAATCAATCCAAGTCAAGTTCAAATCAATCCAAGTCAAGTTCAAATCAATCCAAGTCAAGTTCAAATCAATCCAAGTCAAGTTCAAATCAATCCAAGTCAAGTTCAAATCAATCCAAGTCAAGTTCAAATCAATCCAAGTCAAGTTCAAATCAATCCAAGTCAAGTTCAAATCAATCCAAGTCAAGTTCAAATCAATCCAAGTCAAGTTCAAATCAATCCAAGTCAAGTTCAAATCAATCCAAGTCAAGTTCAAATCAATCCAAGTCAAGTTCAAATCAATCCAAGTCAAGTTCAAATCAATCCAAGTCAAGTTCAAATCAATCCAAGTCAAGTTCAAATCAATCCAAGTCAAGTTCAAATCAATCCAAGTCGAGTTCAAATCAATCCAAGTCGAGTTCAAATCAATCCAAGTCGAGTTCAAATCAATCCAAGTCGAGTTCAAATCAATCCAAGTCGAGTTCAAATCAATCCAAGTCGAGTTCAAATCAATCCAAGTCGAGTTCAAATCAATCCAAGTCGAGTTCAAATCAATCCAAGTCGAGTTCAAATCAATCCAAGTCGAGTTCAAATCAATCCAAGTCGAGTTCAAATCAATCCAAGTCGAGTTCAAATCAATCCAAGTCGAGTTCAAATCAATCCAAGTCGAGTTCAAATCAATCCAAGTCGAGTTCAAATCAATCCAAGTCGAGTTCAAATCAATCCAAGTCGAGTTCAAATCAATCCAAGTCGAGTTCAAATCAATCCAAGTCGAGTTCAAATCAATCCAAGTCGAGTTCAAATCAATCCAAGTCGAGTTCAAATCAATCCAAGTCGAGTTCAAATCAATCCAAGTCGAGTTCAAATCAATCCAAGTCGAGTTCAAATCAATCCAAGTCGAGTTCAAATCAATCCAAGTCGAGTTCAAATCAATCCAAGTCGAGTTCAAATCAATCCAAGTCGAGTTCAAATCAATCCAAGTCGAGTTCAAATCAATCCAAGTCGAGTTCAAATCAATCCAAGTCGAGTTCAAATCAATCCAAGTCGAGTTCAAATCAATCCAAGTCGAGTTCAAATCAATCCAAGTCGAGTTCAAATCAATCCAAGTCGAGTTCAAATCAATCCAAGTCGAGTTCAAATCAATCCAAGTCGAGTTCAAATCAATCCAAGTCGAGTTCAAATCAATCCAAGTCGAGTTCAAACCAATCCAAGTCGAGTTCAAACCAATCCAAGTCGAGTTCAAACCAATCCAAGTCGAGTTCAAACCAATCCAAGTCAAATTTAAATTGATCTAACCCCAAGTTTTGATGAAAATTGACATAATTACACGTTAATTTGAGCGGTTTTGTGTTAAATATGTATCTATTGGATGTGGTGAGCGAGACACTCGTTTTCCTTTAAGCAAGGAATACATAAAATTTCCGCCAGTGTTGCAATCTCTATAAAACAAGCTGTCGTAAAATGTGCTAAATCTGCCAAGCGTCCAGCATCAGGAGGCTGAGTGTGATTCAAATCTTTGACCGGCGTAAAAGAAGCGAGTCAATTATAAAAACTTAGCATTATACTACTCATTAATGTTGCTTTAAAATTCAACATTGATGGCAGTGTTCAAACATTCAAATATTTATGTTCTAAAGGTAATTTTATTTTTAACATACACGTAGTAGTTTCGGGGATTTATTTACACTCATAAATATTTATATGCGTGAAATTTCACTTGATCACATATATATGAAATCATATACATGCAAATTCAAAATATTACCACCGGACGATACGTAGATTTAATCTTTAAAAGTAATATACAAATGAGATTCACAGAGTACTAATGTACGATTCCGTTTGATTACAGTTTATATGAGTACTACACAAATGTGAAGAAATGTAGGATGCTCTGACTATAATAATACAAGTTACAATGTTTCTGACTCAATGCGTATTTTATATGTATGTGTATACAATTCAATATATGCTCGTGAATATATTCAATATATCTTGATATGGGTGACAATATTCATTAAATGACTATCATAAAAGTTATTTGAGTCTTGATATTATATTATATATTGAATTATATACACATACATATAAAATACGCATTGAATACGAATCATTGTTACTTGTATTATTATTGTATATTGTAAGAGGATTCTATGTACATTTCGTCACATCGACTCACACGGATTACGGAATAGTACATTAGTACTCAGTGAATCCCATTTGTCTATTTCTTTTAAAGATTAATTCTGCGTATCGTCCGGTAGCAATCTTTTGTATTTGTATGTATATGATTTCATGTATATATGATGAAGTGGAATTTCAGGATCGATGTAAGATCTATGAGTAAATAAATCTTCGAAACTACTATGTGTAAGTGTAACATAAAATTACCTTTTGAACATAAATATTTGGATGTTTGAACACTGCCATCAATGTAGAATTTCAAAGCAACATTAATGAGTAGTATAATGCTAAGTTTTTTTTAACTGACTTGCAACTTTTACGCCGGTCAAAAATCTGAATCACACGCTACCTCCTGATAATATATACCTAGCACATTTACGAGAGCTCGTCTTTCCATAGATTGCAACACTGGCGGAAATTTTATGTATTCCTTGCGTAAAGAAAAAACGATTGTCTCGCTCATCACATGCAATATATACATATTTACCTCCAATAGAGACATGTTCACAAAAACCGCTCAAATTAACGTGTTAGTATGTCAATTTTTAACTCAACTGAGGGTTGGATTAATTTGAACTTGACTTGGATTAATTTGAACTTGACTTGGATTAATTTGAACTTGACTTGAATTAAATTGAACTTGACTTGGATTAAATTGAACTTGACTTGGTTTGAACTTGACTTGGATTGATTTGAACTTGACTTGGATTAATTTGAACTTGACTTGAATTAAATTGAACTTGACTTGGATTAAATTTACCTTGACTTGGATTTATTTGGAGTGAAAAAGGTGTTGTGTGCTCGGCAAACCGTACGTGCAAAATTCACGTGTATTTTAATCAAACTTAAAATGGTAATTCGAGAGATTTACGACTTCATCGCAATCCTGAAGAACATGGAGTCACTAAGTGAAAAAAAGCAGTGTGTATACTACCATCCAGTGTAATTATAATCCAGGGCGCAGTTATTGACATGAAAGAATCTCGACTTGAAAGATCGAAACATCAGTAGCTCATGAGAAGACGCTATTTTCGTTTACTTGCTTCTGTATTTCCTCTGAAATGGCACACTGAATTTGGATACTGAGGTTTGGAATTAGTCTCGTCCTAATTACCTTCTCTGATGGAATTATTCAAAAACTCTATAAAGTTCAAAAAGTTTCCTTTTCCCCAGGGTGATAAGGACTGAGCGCGTCACAAATCCAGTAAATTAACAATTTCTCTCCATGTATTTGGTCAGTATTATTAGGCACCCAGTTTTTGGATTGAGTAAATGTTTCTTTTGCTGTTTGCCAGTAGACGAAGACAGCGTGCTACTATCGGCTGTTTTGCCACTGCTGCAAACTAAACTGGCTTTGCTTTCAATACTTCGACATTTAGTTTTTCTTCTTCATTTTGTTTTTATTTTTCAATTCTCTTTCTTTGTTTGGTTTCCCCTCAGGGGGATACAACTATTGTATCTATGGGAATTAGCGCTCCCAGGGGAAAAATGTGAGGGCCCGAGCTGAGAGTTAGGTAGGCCTTCCTTTTTGTTCAAATAAAAGTTATTTTTGTTATGTTAAGGACCACCTTTTTTCGGTTCACTGCTGTCCTGTTTTTCAGCACCTCTCACTTTCTTCTTCAACTTTTATCTTATTTCATGAACTTCTTTCCCATCTTACTGTTTCTATGCCCTTTCTGCATAGATTCCTCATTTTCTTATCTCCATACTAAATGGTGCCTTGCTCCTTCCTCTCTTCGATGCGCTCTATTTTTTTAGCGGTTAGGGAGGCTTAAACTAACTTATAATCTTAATCTTTGTTTGGTTTTTCTTTAGCTTCCAGGAATTGATCATTTTGTGTTGATTTTAGATGGCCCCATGAAGATTTAGTTGAAAAAGTTTTCTGAGATGCAAAAGCCGTTCCTTATCGTATATTTGCTTCACAAATGGTGCACACTGCAATTCCTACACTCTTCACCGACATATAAAAGTAATCCCATACTGCTGATGCACTGATTTTAGTCATTATGCCTGGTGTCCCACAAAAATGTCCCAGACTTTTTAATTGATTATATTTCCGTGTTAAATTAACATTTTTTAGTTGTCTTTTTTCACAATGTAGTAAATTTTATTTTCTTTTAGAATAATCTGTTTTTGAAAATCGTTTAATAACCACTTTACATTGCTGGATTTACTGACAGGGGTAGAAAAATTAATTGTTCAAAGGAAAAGCGTTTAAAATAATGTTGATATTCTTCCTTATTTTGTACTTTCCAAATCAACGAACAAACAAAAATTTAAAAGTGCAACAAAACATTACCTTAAATATTGTTTAGATAACTAAAGTAACTGAGTATTCTTCGACATACCCTCCATTTCTCTCAAAGCAAGTACTACTTCTAGCCACCACTGAACGAAGAGTTTTCGGATTATTTCACTCTTTTCCTTTAGTTCTTGAAACACTTCTTCAATTCGTTGTCGAAGAACTATTAATGATGGAGGTGATGTTTTGAAATTGCGTTCCTTTACAGTAGGTATAGAGAAATAAAGAAGAAGAACAATAGTTGTTTTTGAAACTTTTCCGTTGAACAATTAATTTTTCTGCCTCTTTCAGCAAATCGATCTCTGGAAAATGCTTATTAAACGATTTTCAAAAACTCAAATTATTCGAAAAGGAAACAAAACATACCACATTGTGAAAAAAGACAATTAAAATATGTCAATCTAAAGCGGAGATAGAATCAATTAAAAAGTCGTGGCCATTTTTGTGGAACACACGGTATATTTAATTACTAAAACTGCTTCTGTATTAATTAATTCAACAAACACAGCAACCGCAAGTCTACAAAACTTTAGTGATTTGACATAATTAAGCACCCAACCGCAACATGCATTGAGCCACTAACCGGCGTTTTGCATTACGTCGACGTGACACGTCCTGACACGGTCTGAACCCCGGCCCCGGCCCCGGCCATGGTAAATTCGATAACCCCGGCCCCGGCCCCGGCCATGGTAAATTCGATAACCCCGGCCCCGGCCCCGGCCATGGTAAATTCGATAACCCCGGCCCCGGCCATGGTAAATTCGATAACCCCGGCCCCGGCCATGACAAATTTTTTGACCCCGGCCCCGGCCCCGGCCCCGGCCAAAATTTTAACCCCGGTCGGTCTATAGAGAGGACTTAATCAGCATCTGTAGGGTTCAATTCTTCTCGAGTTTGACAGGTGAGAGGACTTAATCAGCGTCTGTAGGGTTTATTTTGTAGGGTTTTTTAACCGGAACACAGGAAATAACGCACAGAAGAACTCGAACTTTTAATAATTCAAACTTTTAAAACACGACAAAATTGTCGACGTTAAACTTCTCACTTGGGAGAATTCACAGAATTAAATGGTCTTCATAGTGGCAGGAGACCTAACGAGTTTTACGGCGTATCTTGTTACGTCATGACGTTTAACAAGAACTGGAGGCCATTATAGTTCCGGCACCTCCCAGCCCAACACAGAACTTCAATTTAATAAGGAGGAATGAATTAGTGATTTAAATGAGGTACCACCGCGTCAGATCATATAACACTTTGACTTCATTATTAGAAAGTTTCATTTGTATTCACATACGAACCTAGGCATACCCAGAATCGAAGAAATTAAATTTGGAGATGAAACACACGCTGGAGAAGAGAATTTAGGTTTGGTAAACCCAAAAAAGTGGCCTCTTAAAGGAGCATCCCATCCAGATCTCGCTCGCCAAAGGATTCTGAGGGAGAACAAAAAGCCACAACAGAAAACTAGAACCTTTTCACGTTTCGCGTATATAGGAAATCTCATATGACCACCGGCTCACCTTGGAATAGTGCCTAAACCACTTATGATTTCAAGAGGGCACCGTAGAGCCACGGGTAGTATGATAGTGAAAATAGTTTAACACTTTGACCGCAGCGTGACCCACCGGTGGTACACGGAGGTAATTTTCACAACGCTGCAGACCGACCAGTAGTCACAAACACAATTTCCATAAATACTTAATCAAAGCTAAATGAAGGCACGATCCAGTTCATGTTTGCTATTTTCAACATTGCGCGCTGCAGTTGACTTTTAATTTGAGTTTGGTGTTGAACTTAATATTTAGTAGTTGCGGTTAAAGTGTTAAGAGTCACAAGGACCAAGTAGTTTAAGAGTCACAAGGACCAAGTAGTTTGAGAGTCACAAGGACCAAGTAGTTTGAGAGTCACAAGGACCAAGTAGTTAAGAGTCACAAGGACCAAGTAGTTATGAGTCACAAGGACCAAGAAGTTAAGAGTCACAAGGACCAAGAAGTTAAGAGTCACAAGGACCAAGAAGTTAAGAGTCACAAGGACCAAGAAGTTAAGAGTCACAAGGACCAAGTAGTTAAGAGTCACAAGGACCAAGAAGTTAAGAGTCACAAGGACCAAGTAGTTAAGAGTCACAAGGACCAAGAAGTTAAGAGTCACAAGGACCAAGAAGTTAAGAGTCACAAGGACCAAGAAGTTAAGAGTCACAAGGACCAAATAGTTAAGAGTCACAAGGACCAAGTAGTTAATAGTCACAAGGACCAAGTAGTTAAGAGTCACAAGGACCAAGAAGTTAAGAGTCACAAGGACCAAGAAGTTAAGAGTCACAAGGACCAAGAAGTTAAGAGTCACAAGGACCAAGAAGTTAAGAGTCACAAGGACCAAGAAGTTAAGAGTCACAAGGACCAAGAAGTTAAGAGTCACAAGGACCAAGAAGTTAAGAGTCACAAGGACCAAGAAGTTTGAGAGTCACAAGGACCAAGAAGTTTGAGAGTCACAAGGACCAAGAAGTTTGAGAGTCACAAGGACCAAGTAGTTTGAGAGTCACAAGGACCAAGTAGTTTGAGAGTCACAAGGACCAAGTAGTTTGAGAGTCACAAGGACCAAGTAGTTTGAGAGTCACAAGGACCAAGAAGTTTGAGAGTCACAAGGACCAAGAAGTTTGAGAGTCACAAGGACCAAGTAGTTTGAGAGTCACAAGGACCAAGTAGTTTGAGAGTCACAAGGACCAAGAAGTTTGAGAGTCACAAGGACCAAGTAGTTTGAGAGTCACAAGGACCAAGTAGTTTGAGAGTCACAAGGACCAAGTAGTTTGAGAGTCACAAGGACCAAGTAGTTTGAGAGTCACAAGGACCAAGTAGTTTGAGAGTCACAAGGACCAAGAAGTTAAGAGTCACAAGGACCAAGAAGTTAAGAGTCACAAGGACCAAGTAGTTTGAGAGTCACAAGGACCAAGAAGTTAAGAGTCACAAGGACCAAGAAGTTAAGAGTCACAAGGACCAAGAAGTTAAGAGTCACAAGGACCAAGTAGTTAAGAGTCACAAGGACCAAGTAGTTAAGAGTCACAAGGACCAAGTAGTTTAAGAGTCACAAGGACCAAGTAGTTTAAGAGTCACAAGGACCAAGTAGTTTAAGAGTCACAAGGACCAAGTAGTTTAAGAGTCACAAGGACCAAGTAGTTTAAGAGTCACAAGGACCAAGAAGTTTGAGAGTCACAAGGACCAAGTAGTTTGAGAGTCACAAGGACCAAGTAGTTTGAGAGTCACAAGGACCAAGTAGTTTGAGAGTCACAAGGACCAAGTAGTTTGAGAGTCACAAGGACCAAGTAGTTTGAGAGTCACAAGGACCAAGTAGTTTGAGAGTCACAAGGACCAAGTAGTTTGAGAGTCACAAGGACCAAGTAGTTTGAGAGTCACAAGGACCAAGTAGTTTGAGAGTCACAAGGACCAAGTAGTTTGAGAGTCACAAGGACCAAGTAGTTTGAGAGTCACAAGGACCAAGTAGTTTGAGAGTCACAAGGACCAAGTAGTTTGAGAGTCACAAGGACCAAGAAGTTAAGAGTCACAAGGACCAAGAAGTTAAGAGTCACAAGGACCAAGAAGTTAAGAGTCACAAGGACCAAGTAGTTTGAGAGTCACAAGGACCAAGAAGTTAAGAGTCACAAGGACCAAGAAGTTAAGAGTCACAAGGACCAAGAAGTTAAGAGTCACAAGGACCAAGAAGTTTGAGAGTCACAAGGACCAAGAAGTTAAGAGTCACAAGGACCAAGAAGTTAAGAGTCACAAGGACCAAGAAGTTTGAGAGTCACAAGGACCAAGAAGTTAAGAGTCACAAGGACCAAGTAGTTAAGAGTCACAAGGACCAAGTAGTTAAGAGTCACAAGGACCAAGAAGTTTGAGAGTCACAAGGACCAAGTAGTTTGAGAGTCACAAGGACCAAGAAGTTAAGAGTCACAAGGACCAAGAAGTTAAGAGTCACAAGGACCAAGAAGTTAAGAGTCACAAGGACCAAGAAGTTAAGAGTCACAAGGACCAAGAAGTTAAGAGTCACAAGGACCAAGAAGTTAAGAGTCACAAGGACCAAGTAGTTTGAGAGTCACAAGGACCAAGTAGTTTGAGAGTCACAAGGACCAAGAAGTTAAGAGTCACAAGGACCAAGAAGTTAAGAGTCACAAGGACCAAGTAGTTTGAGAGTCACAAGGACCAAGTAGTTTGAGAGTCACAAGGACCAAGAAGTTAAGAGTCACAAGGACCAAGAAGTTAAGAGTCACAAGGACCAAGTAGTTTGAGAGTCACAAGGACCAAGTAGTTTGAGAGTCACAAGGACCAAGTAGTTTGAGAGTCACAAGGACCAAGTAGTTTGAGAGTCACAAGGACCAAGTAGTTTGAGAGTCACAAGGACCAAGTAGTTTGAGAGTCACAAGGACCAAGAAGTTAAGAGTCACAAGGACCAAGTAGTTTGAGAGTCACAAGGACCAAGAAGTTAAGAGTCACAAGGACCAAGAAGTTAAGAGTCACAAGGACCAAGAAGTTAAGAGTCACAAGGACCGCGTAGTTTAAGACGGATAGAAAAGAGGTTGCGAACATGCAAGATAAATAACTGAACAAAAAGAACAGAAACGCGATTGCAATCACAAATTAAAATAGTAAAGACAAGGCGTACACATACTCCCTGACAGGTGCTACGCACAAGAGGCCAAGAACCTCCTCACAGCGCGGTTCAATTCAATCTCATTTGTCACACACAAGGCACCTGTCGAGGTTAGTGTTGCCACAAGCCGCAACTTAAGCGAGGTTTCTCTTCAAGAAAATTAGCGACTTTTAAAAAAAAAAACATTTTAAATTCAAATTTCTTACAATTTCTTCAAATAAGGGCTGCTTGGTGTGATAGGACTTCACCAGCGTTTGTAGGATTAAATTCTTCAAATATGGGTTCTTGATTTTAGAATTTGACGAAACAAACCACTCGGTCTTTGGAATCCCCGGTGAAGTGTCCACACTTACGTTTCACATCCATTATTTTTGTTAAAATGAAAATTTCTTGTAGAATTTGACGAAATTGATCAGTCAGGCTTTAGAGATCGCGTGAAGTTACCGGATGTATACCAGTGACATTTACAGTGGTTGTAGAATGCTCAACCTTGATGAATTTTGCAAGAAAATTTAAGCTTGTTTGCGCTTACATTTTCTTGTCTGTATTACAGACAATATCTCCGTGAGGTTAGGGTAAATTGTGTTATTGAAGAAAAATTTTACCCGAATCGGAGCATTTAATAATTTAATAATTTTTCCGTTTGACGCTATGTAGAATTTTTCCCCTGGTGCCTTAGGTTAAATATTTTTCGCTGAAGCCCAGGTTCAAAAATTTCCCCTTTAGCTTAGGTTGAAAAATTTCCCCTTTAGCTTAGGTTGAAAAATTTTCACTTTAGCTTAGGTTGAAAAATTTTCACTTAGCTTAGGTTGAAAAATTTTCACTTAGCTTAGGTTGAAAAATTTTCACTTAGCTTAGGTTGAAAAATTTTCATTTTAGCTTAGGTTGAAAAATTTTCACTTTTAACATTGAAAAATTTCCAGTTTAGCTTAGGTTGAATATTTTCAGCTTTAGCTAGGGAGAAATTTTAAAATGGTTAAAAACTGGAAAACTTCGATGAATTTTTTAGAGTTTAATTAATTGCTATGCGAATATTTTTTTAAATCGGTGAAGTTCTATTAAAGTTCGGTTAGTATTCAATTACAAGCCGTTATGCTGACACCTTGGCATCACCGCTGATGCTGACGCCTTGGCATCACCGCTAATGCTGACGCCTTGGCATCACCGCTAATGCTGACGCCTTGGCATCACCGCTAATGATGACGCCTTGGCATCACCGCTGATGCTGACGCCTTTGCATCACCGCTGATGCTGACGCCTTTGCATCACCGCTGATGCTGACGCCTTTGCATCACCGCTGATGCTGACGCCTTTGCATCACCGCTGATGCTGACGCCTTTGCATCACCGCTGATGCTGACGCCTTTGCATCACCGCTGATGCTGACGCCTTTGCATCACCGCTGATGCTGACGCCTTGGCATCACCGCTGATGCTGACGCCTTGGCATCACTGATGACGCCCTGTGGCCCGCAATAACACCGTGCTGCGCCCAACAGAGCGGGGCACAAAGTCAGTCTGGTGGTCGCCATGCTGATAGCTGGAGTCTCCTGTACAGCGACCGCTTTCATACCGTCAGGTGTGTGCTGTTTATTTAAGTAAATTTAAACTATGCAGTAATTGATATTAATTGGCTAATGACTTTTAAATTAAAATTTATTTAAAATGGACTCTTCAATTGATGTTGAACAAAAATGGACTCTTCAATGGGCACTAACACACGTCAGGGACGACAAAGTGACCACAGAAACATTCAGAGCATGGCACCGCTACATCTTTAAGCCGTTCAAATAGCACTGTTATAATGACAGCTTTACCGCCATAATGACAGCTTTACCGCCATAATGACAGCTTTACCGCCATAATGACAGCTTTACCGCCGTAATGACAGCTTTACCGCCGTAATGACAGCTTTACCGCCGTAATGACAGCTTTACCGCCGTAATGACAGCTTTACCGCCGTAATGACAGCTTTACCGCCGTAATGACAGCTTTACCGCCGTAATGACAGCTTTACCGCCGTAATGACAGCTTTACCGCCGTAATGACAGCTTTACCGCCATAATGACAGCTTTGCCGCCATAATGACGGCTATCGAATTGCGCTAACGGCTCTGCGAACTCTATGATTCTGCTGACATTAAGCAATGACACGGTGGACATCAGAGCAATTTTGTGGACACTCCAATAGCGCCTTGGACACTCCAATAGCGCCTTGGACACTCCAATAGCGCCTTGGACACTCCAATAGCGTCTTGGACACTCCAATAGCGCCTTGGACACTCCTATAGCACCTTGGACACTCCTATAGCGCCTTGGACACTCCTATAGCGCTTTGGACACTCCTACAGCGCTTTGGACACTCCTACAGCGCCTTGGACACTCCTACAGCGCCTTGGACACTCCCATAGCGCCTTGGACACTCCCATAGCGCCTTGGACACTCCCATAGCGCCTTGGACACTCCCATAGCGCCTTGGACACTACCATAGCGCCTTGGACACTCCCATAGCGCCTTGGACACTCCCATAGCGCCTTGGACACTCCCATAGCGCCTTGGACACTCCCATAGCGCCTTGGACACTCCCATAGCGCCTTGGACACTCCCATAGCGCCTTGGACACTCCCATAGCGCCTTGGACACTCCCATAGCGCCTTGGACACTCCCATAGCGCCTTGGACACTCCCATAGCGCCTTGGACACTCCCATAGCGCCTTGGACACTCCCATAGCGCCTTGGACACTCCCATGGCGCCTTGGACACTCCCATGGCGCCTTGGACACTCCCATGGCGCCTTGGACACTCCCATGGCGCCTTGGACACTCCCATGGCGCCTTGGACACTCCCATGGCGCCTTGGACACTCCCATGGCGCCTTGGACACTCCCATGGCGCCTTGGACACTCCCATGGCGCCTTGGACACTCCCATGGCGCCTTGGACACTCCCATGGCGCCTTGGACACTCCCATGGCGCCTTGGACACTCCCATGGCGCCTTGGACACTCCCATGGCGCCTTGGACACTCCCATGGCGCCTTGGACACTCCCATGGCGCCTTGGACACTCTCATGGCGCCTTGGACACTCCCATGGCGCCTTGGACACTCCCATGGCGCCTTGGACACTCCCATGGCGCCTTGGACACTCCCATGGCGCCTTGGACACTCCCATGGCGCCTTGGACACTCCCATGGCGCCTTGGACACTCCCACAGCGCCTTGGACACTCCCATTGCGCCTTGGACACTCCCATTGCGCCTTGGACACTCCCATTGCGCCTTGGACACTCCCATTGCGCCTTGGACACTCCCATTGCGCCTTGGACACTCCCATTGCGCCTTGGACACTCCCATGGCCCCCTGGACACTCCCATGGCCCCCTGGACACTCCCATGGCCCCCTGGACACTCCCATGGCCCCCTGGACACTCCCATGGCCCCCTGGACACTCCCATGGCCCCCTGGACACTCCCATGGCCCCCTGGACACTCCCATGGCCCCCTGGACACTCCCATGGCCCCCTGGACACTCCCATGGCCCCCTGGACACTCCCATGGCCCCCTGGACACTCCCATGGCCCCCTGGACACTCCCATAGCATGTTGGACATCTCTTAACGAACTCCCACTCCACAGAAGAGGCGTCGGCGATCGTGGTGCTGAGTCTGATAGGCAAGTTCGGCGGGGCTGCGGTGTTCGGTGCTCTGTACGTGTACTCCAGCGAGCTCTACCCCACCTCCCACCGCAGCACCGGGCTAGGCTGCTGCTCCATGTTCTCCAGGGTGTCGGGCATCGTGGCGCCCGTCGTCGCTCTGCTGGTAGGGTGTGTTGTTTGGCGTTGTGTGGTAGGGCGTGTTGTGTGGCGTTGTGTGGTCGGGCGTGTTGTGTGGCGTTGTGTGGTAGGGCGTGTTGTGTGGCGTTGTGTGGTAGGGCGTGTTGTGTGGCGTTGTGTGGTAGGGCGTGTTGTGTGGCGTTGTGTGGTAGGGCGTGTTGTGTGGCGTTGTGTGGTAGGGCGTGTTGTGTGGCGTTGTGTGGTAGGGCGCGTTGTGTGGTAGGGCGTGTTGTGTGGTAGGGCGTGTTGTGTGGTAGGTCGTTTTGTTTGGTAGGGCGTGTTGTGTGGTAGGTCGTTTTGTGTGGTAGGGCGTGTTGTGTGATGGATTCGTGATATTTTATCACCTTCTTTTTTTGGAGCATGTGCTTTTAGAGCTCTGTAGTCTTTTTGTAGCTCTGGGCTTGTCATTTGCCCAGCTTGTGTGCAATATCAAGTCACTGTGACGGTATTACCGATCCCATCTCTTATTTGCTCTAGAAATATTCGTTTCGTTGTAGCGACATTTCTCCAGCGACTACTGCACTATTATACTTATATTAAGCAATCCAAAAGATCCTTCTGTTTTTTGCTGCTTGTTTATTGTGCTGTGAGGCTTATATAATTTTACTACCCCTCAAGGGATACAACTATCCTATCAATGGGAATTAGCGCTTCCATGGGGGAAAGTGTGTGGTCCTTAACTGAGATTTAGGGAGGCCTTCTTTGAAATAAAATGTTTTTTAATTTTTATGATAAAGACCATCTTTTTTTCGGTTCACTGTTGTTTTTCAGCTCCTCTAACTTGACTTTCTTCTTTAATATTTATCTTGTTTCACAGCCTTCCTTTTTAGCTGGCTGTTTCTATGGCTACGGGATCCGGGGTGGAACACATCTTGTTTCGTAGATACCACGTTCCCTTAACTCCATACAAAACGGTGCCTTCTTTCTTCCTCTGTTTTAATATCTTTGTTGTTGTAAGGTAACCTAAACTAATTTATTATTAATCCTGTTAATATATCCTCTAAAGAGTTCTGACTGCTATTGAAACATGTAAACGGAATACAAGCATCGGACGAGCATTCATTTTTGATGGCTACAACGCAAAGTTTCCTAGGCATTCACCCTTCAGGGGGATACAATTATTGTATCTATGGGAATTAGCGCTCCCAGGGGGACTATGTGAGGGCCCGAGCTGAGAGCTAGGTAGGTTTTCTTTTTGTTAAAATAGAATAGGTTTTTGTTTTGTTACGGACCATCTTTTTCGGGTCACTGCTGTCCGTTTTTTCCGAACCTATTACTTTCTTCTTCAACTTCGATCTTGTTTCATGTACTTCTTTCTCATCTTACTGTTTCTGTGCCCTTTCTGCATAGATTCCGCGTTCCCTAAACTGTATACTAAATGGTGCCTTCTTCCTTCCTCTCTTTGGATCGCCTGTGTTGCAGATAGGGAGGCTCAAACTAACTGATGATCAAATCTGGATACAGCACCCAAAACTACATGAAAACAACTGTCAGCCCTAACCAAACAAAAATGGTGTTCCTCAGTGTAATTCCCCTCAGACGGATACAACTATCGTACCTATGTGAATTAGCGCTCCCAGGGAAAATGTGAGGCTCCGAGCTGGGAGGTACGCCTACTTTATGTTGAAATAAAATGTTTTTTTTAGTGTTATGTTAAAGAACCATCTATTTCGGTTCACTGTTCTGTTTTTCAGCACCTACTACTTTCGCCTTCAACTTTTACCTTGTGTCATACACTTCTTTTCTTACTTCCTTTTTCTATGCACTTTGTGCTTAGATTCCGGGTTCTCATCAAGTCCAGTTTAACTTATGCCTTTCCCTTCCTCTCTTTGGAAAGCCATTTTTTGCAATTAGGGATGCTTACACTAACAAATAATCTTTTGGTATTTTCGTCCTTCCAACTCTTTAAGTCAACTTTTACTGTGGCAAAGGATGCCTAAACTAAGTCATGCCGGCTAGCGACGACGTGTAACTCCTACGCCAATATTGCAGGGTAAAACCGACCCAGCGCTGCCTCTACTGGTGTTCGGAACACTCGCTCTGGTGGCGTCGGTCGCAATGTTATTCCTACCGGAGACGACGGGCTGCCGCCTCACGCAGACGCTCAACGAGAGCGAGCAGATGGGAGCGTGAGTCGCCCAAAGTTCTTGATTTTTTTTGTTAATTTCTTGCTTTTATGTCCGAAATTTTGGGCTCGTATTATATACTATTATTTTTATTTTTCCAACGTGTTGAGTCTCAGGGAATCTCACGCGAAAGAAGAACAGGAGAAGAAATGTTAAAGTGTACATTTTTATAATGGTACATGTATTTCAATAATTTAAATAGTAAGCCTGCAATGGACTCGGGATGTTCGATCCTTTTCCTTTTTTCCTTTCAAAGTTCTTTTCCATGAAACCTGAATTTTGATTCGCTGGGAACGTATTGTAAGTTGTTCGGTACACGCAAATCTCATTTCTTCTATGAATATTGCGCGACAATCTTTGCAAGTTGTAATGAACATTGTTATGAGTGACGTAGATTCATCAATTTCCTCAGTTAGAAATTCTATCAATACTATTAGTGTGACAGACGTGTATTTTTGGAAAGAAGATTCACTTTCGGTTTTTTAATCTAGCTGAAATTGACATTTGAATATATTAGTCAATTCTTGAACGATAGTTTAAAACCGTTCGTTGAATTTCCACGGGTATTGTTTTATTAGGGTTCAAAGATCCTTTGGAATTGCATTCATTGCAACTTTATAACGTTGTCTTTAAGCTTTGTTTCGGTACAATTCTCTAGCTCATTCTCTCCTCGCTTGCTTCCGAAAGTTTCAATACGTGTCTTGAGCTGTATTAACGAGTTAGGTTTACTTCACATTTCTCGGTGTGCAATTTCATACTGAGATTTGCGTGTCAAAAACACGGCCTTCAATCATGTGGAAAACCGACCGTTTGTAGATGAATTATTTTTGTTGTCATGCATACATAAACGACCCATATTTATGTTGGTTTGTTGGTTCAGATAATAACTTTTTGTTTAATACATGAACGGGAACCATTGATCACTTTAGATTACTGTTTGCATAGGGTGAAATTTATGGTTACAAAGAAACATTCATAGCCACTGACAATCATTACGAATTTGACTGTCTCCTTGCCTCTAGCATTCATAATTTCTTTTCGACTCGATCTTCTATTCCGATGGGAAAAATTCCAAGCACAATACCCCACTCTACCCAGGTGTCTGAAATGGGTACAGGTCTTGACCGGAGGAAAGCGTCATGGCGTCCTGGTGTTAGTTATAAGGCATTTGAAAAACCCATGTACAATGTGATATGCATCAGGCTTAAAATTAGAAACAAAGCATCCGTAGATGCCGTTGTTTGTTGATAACATACCAACAGGGCGGGTAAGTTATTTGTCTTCTCATAGATGTACTATGGAGCTATGTGAATAATTATCTTCAAAAATCCTGGGCGATGAGTGTTTCTTGTTTTTGAGTTCCTTACGTCTTATGTCATGCACTTGCGAAAGGGTTTATCTGTTTTTCACCCCTCAGGGGGAAACAACCATTGTATCTACGGGAATTAGCGCTCCCAGGGGGACTATGTGAGGGCCCGAGCTAAAGGTAAGGTAGGCTTCCTTTTTGTTAATATAGAATGGGTTTTTCTTTTGTTACGGACCATCGTTTTTCGGTTCACTGCTGTCCTGTTTTTCAGCACCTACTATTTTCTTCTTCAATTTTTTCTTGTTTCATGAACTTCTTTCTCAGCTTCCTGTTTCTTTGCCCCTTGTGCACAGATTCCGCGTTCCCTCTCCCTCAACTTCATACTAAATGGTGCCTTCCTCCTTCCTCTCTTAGAACATCTTTGTCGTGGTTAAGAGACGCTAAAACTTTATTATATAATAATAATAATCTGTTTTTCACTTCGGGTTCAGTGCTGATAGATAATTTTTCCAGCAGGAATAAGAAAAGAATTAATTAGGTTAAAATCCATTTTTACTTTTTTTTACAGGTTATTATTTCATTGTTGCTAGATAACTAACCTGCTATGTCCTCCATTGCTAATTTCAACGAACTAGACGTGTTTATTCAGACCTGCAGTGCATAACATTTTATAATTATTTTGAGCATGATAAATATTTATTTTATGTGTGTAAGTAACTAATATTTTTACTTTATTTCTAATATTTTTAGAATCGTACTTTCATGGAAATAATATGGTGCTCAAATAAGTAGTTATTGTACTAGAAAAAGTATTTTGTGCTGGAAAAAATAGGTACATTGTGCTCGAAAACGTAGGTATATTGTGCTCGAAAACGTAGGTATATTGTGCTCGAAAACGTAGGTATGGTGTGCTCGAAAACGTAGGTATGGTGTGCTCGAAAACGTAGGTATATTGTGTTCGAAAACGTAGGTATGGTGTGCTCGAAAACGTAGGTATGGTGTGCTCGAAAACGTAGGTATGGTGTGCTCGAAAACGTAGGTATATTGTGCTCGAAAACGTAGGTATATTGTGCTTGAAAACGTAGGTATATTGTGCTCGAAAACGTAGGTATATTGTGCTCGAAAACGTTGGTATATTGTGCTCGAAAACGTAGGTATATTGTGCTCGAAAACGTTGGTATATTGTGCTTGAAAACGTATGTACGGTCTGCTGGAAAGAGTGTGCTGAAATGTAACTGCGCTCTATGAAAAATCTGCCTCGAGAGTGCTTGCCCGAATCGATTTTTCACCTTTCAATTTTAATTTTGACCCATCAAAACTAGGCATGTCTCGCATACCATAATGATAATTTCTATAGTAAGCTAGAAATTAGTGAGCGATGTTTGATCCTTTTCTTTTCTCAAGGTTCATTCTCGTCAAACCTGAATTTTTATGTGTTTGTAACGTGTTGCCGGTTTATTGGTGTAAGTAACAAGTATTTATTCCTATTTTATTATTATTGGCAGAAGCGGCATTTCTCCACCACTGCGGATACCATTTCCTTATTTTAACATTTTTGGTAATTGCAGCGTTTTCTTTATCATTGCAAAGACCATTTTATTATTGGTAAATAAAGCGTTTCCTTCATCACTGCAGAGACCAGCCGTGGTGCTTCTGCCCGTGGTGTGCCCCAGAGACGCTGGATGACGAAGAAAAAATTGAAGCAGGTCAACCAAACCCAAAAATCGAAGCAACCAAGACGCTACAAACTGGTGTAACCATCGAGAAGCCGGTCTCCAAGTTTGATGTTACAAATGCGACTGAAAATCGTGAGAAAAAATCTGAAGCTCCTGCTCATGCCACTGAAAAATGTTGAAGGATTAAGTACTGAAAATTCAATATTGAGGTAGTAAGTATTAAAAATTCATTTGCTGAATATTAAAATATTGATGTATTTAAAATTCTTTGTTCAATATTGAGATGTGGTGAACGTCTCTAAGGAATATTTGAAGCAATTTCACGAAACGTTGACCACTTTCAATATTTTATTTATAATCGTAGATAGTGAAAGTATTTTTGAGATTGCGTATGCATGGAGTTACCATAGCGTGTATTTAGGTTATTTTAAAAGTGTTCAGTAGCCTAGAATGATTCATTCAAAAAAAGTGTACTCGCGTGAGTACAAATTCCCGTTCAAGTGAAGAAATGTTTGCCCGTAGAGGTATTGAGAAAATGGATCAGGGAAACTGAAATATTTCTAATTAGATCGTTTTTGCTCTAAATTTAGCGTACATTAAGCTACTACTCGTAATAATCAGAATTAAAGTAACGCATTTGAACATTTTTATTTAAGGATTACAATAGCTTCACGAGCGCTGGTGAGGAGGTTCAAATGAAGCTAGGTCCGTATATCGGGCTCTGTAAAATGTTATTTTCTCTTTTCATGCATTTTGCAGAACTCGATCAGTTAGTTAAAATGGCTATGAATTGAGGTATACTAGAGAACACGGCCCGTCAAAAATGATGGTAATTCGAAATTTTGCTCATAATTTAAATCCTATTTATGCGGATGCCCAACAAATATATCCATCCCAACAGTACCCACCATCAAAATATTCTTGTACTTGTGCACTGGTGAAACTCGTATCACAGATACGGTCATTGGGCGTCCTTGTGAGCGTCACAGACACACGCGCCAAGCAACAACTGTAAAACATTAATATTTTAAATTTACGTTGCAAGATTAAGAAAATTAGAAAAATTAATATTTTAATGAGTTCTGATTGATTTGGTAGCGTTTACTTCAAATATTTATTAATCCTAACATCCAAAAGAGAACACATTAGCGGTTGAATAGAACTTTTAACTTGAAATTGTTCATATATGTAACCTCAAGCTTCCTTTCCAAGTGTTCCATACCTATGATACATTAACGATGAACTTTAGCTTTCATTCCAAATGGTATACCCCTCAGGGGGATACAAATATAGTATCTATAAGGGAATTAGCGCTCCCAGGGGATTTATGTGGTGTCCCGAGCTAAAGGTTAGGTAGGCTTCCTTTTTTTTTAATAGAATGGGCTTTTTGTTTTGTTACGTACCATCGTTTTCAGTTCACTGCTGTCCTGTTTTTCAGCACTAACTTCTTTCATTTTTAATTTTATTTTGTTTCATGAACTTCTTTCTTAGCGTACTGGTTTTATTCACCTTGTGCGTAGATTTCGCGCTTCCTTAACTCCATACTGAATGGTGCCTTCGTCCTTCCTTTCTTTGAACATCTTTGTTGTGGTGAAGAGAAGCTAAAACCTTATCAATCAATCCAAGAATTAGATATTTGTGATATATTAACGATAAACTCGAGCTTCCATTCAAAGTGTTCCTTGTTTGTGATATATTAACGATAAACTCAAGCTTCCATTCAAAGTGTTCCTTGTTTGTGATGCATTAACGTATAACTCAAGCTTCCATCACAAGTGTTCGATTTTAGGACGTTAAGTTAATGATTAACTCGTTCTTTCAATTCAGGCGTTCCCTACTAATGATTTATTACCGGTTAACTCGATCGTTTATGTGAAATGTTTAGTAATCATAATGTTAGGTAAGAGAGGGCTCACAATTAACTCAGGAGCAGGGCTTATATACACACTGAAAAGAATGTGGAGTCGCCAAAAAATATTTAATATCCCACAATGGCTTAAAAATGACCTTAATTACAGGTGATCGTAACTCCATACTAAATGGTGCCTTCCTCCTTCCTCTCTCTGAAAATCTTTATCGTGGTAAAGGGAGGCTGATATTATTTTATATAGTAATAATAATACCGGTGATCGTATTCCTCAGGGAAAGCCACTGCCGTATCTATTGAAATTAACACTCCTAGGAGGAAAATGTGAGGTCTCTATACTGGGTAGGTCTTTCTCTTATTGGAATTGAATATGTAGGGTTTTTGTTCCGGACTGCTATTTTTTAGTTATTGAATTTTTTTCATCCCCAGTGACTCGTTTCGTGCTTCATTAGTTTTTTTTCATCGTGCCATTTGAATGTCAAGTGTAATGTCACACTTAGCTCTTAGATTCTTCGTTCCCTTACTTCCATACTAAATGGTGCTTGCTGCTGTCTCTTGGGAGCACCTTTGTTGTAGTCAGACGGGCTTGAACTACTTTATTTTAAGACCTTCGAGAGCGACAAAGTATGGCAGAATGTGGCAGATCCATATGTAGCGCAGATTATTGAAAGTACGTACGACTGTGCGCTTTGCAATATTTATCATATTCTGATACCAAATGTACAATCATAATGCAAATTGCGTTATTCAAACGAAAGTTATGGTGAAAAGAAGAGTACTTGTAATGAGCATATTGATCACATACTGGAATTTTACACGCAGTTTACAACAAGTGTGTATCTCACGAATTACAAAACTTTTATATCTGAAATTGAAGCTGCATTAATTTTCGTAAATGCAATGTGTCGTTAGAAGAATATCACTCTACAGCCCCTATCGCTACCTTCTTTCGAGCCCAGCCGTTTTTGGTCAAATCTGCCATACTTTTTCGCTGTTGAGGGTCTTGATCAATTGTAGGCTACCTAGGAATTTCAGTTCATTATACGGGTATTGATCTGAAGCAAATTGTTATGTTATTTAAATGCATGTGCTAGGCGGAAAGTTTCAGAGCGGTTCTCCGCATTTTGTTGCGTTGTGTTGGCGTAAGGAATTGCTCATCAGAGCAGGGTCACGTGACCACGGTTGAGCAAACAAGGTAGGTTCAAACCTGTCGTTTTTTCGTCTACTGCGTGGGTTTGCTGACGTCACGGAAACGAACCAATAACAGCGCTCATATTGCATCTGGTAGCACTGCTATCCCCAAATCTGGCTCCACTATTGGCCTAACGACATGGCGTTTTGGGGACGTCATGAAGTTTGTTTGAAATAAAGCCTTTCTATTGGCTAGCCGAACATGAGCAGGTGTAATTTCTCCCATTGAAATGACTCGACCTCGTTTCTTCTACCGTGCACGTGACTCGGCCACAGTAAACGACTTTCACCGCTATAAATGAACACTAAAGTAAAACAGCTACACTGGCGTTGGGAAATAATTGAAGCACTAATAATAAACCTCGAACGTTCTTCACGCTTCTTTGTTATAATTCGTTCAGGAAAATAATTTGTTAATGCTAAAAGTTTATAAAAAACATGCGCCTCTGCTGCTTAGTAACACAAACTAAGGTTAGGTTTTTTTGCTATCATTCTTGCGAATAATGGAGCATACGGAGTATGCACTAGCTTAGGTTTTATCATCAGGTATAATATAGCCATCAGACGTGGAATGTTTTCTCCCATTTTTGTGTATTTTCAGAAGTAGCTGATGTATTTTCAAAAAACTTTGCACGTTATCGTAACTTGCCATAATCAGTCGAGTAAATGTTGCCGGATGGGAGAGGTTGAGTTCCGATGACGATTCACAAAAATGCTTTGTATAACCATGAAAATACTTTTTCACATGGAATGAAAATTTTTTTTCATGCATCGAAAGTCGAGTAAAAGGTCATAGTCAATTTAACGCATGAATTATTGCATTGAGCGTTGTAATAACCTTCTTTTTAACTTAATTTATCATGTTTGACTTCAGAGCGAGGAGATGCAATAAGGCCACTACTCTAATAATTACTATCGTACGTGATATAGCTCGAGTATCTATGGGAATTAGCGCTCCCAGGGGGGAAATGTGTGAGGGCCCGAGCTGAGAGTTAGGTTTCCTTCTTTTTGTTGAAATGTATTATTTTGCTATGTTAAGGATCACCTTTTTCGTTTGACTGCTGTCCTGCTTTTCAGTACACACTATTTTCTTCTTCAACTTGTATCTCGTTTTATGAACTTCTTTCTCAACTTACTGTTTCTATGCTCCTTCTGCATAGATTCCGTATTCCCTTATCTCCATACTGAATGGTGCCTTCCTCTCTTAGATACGCTCTTTTTTTTTGTGGTAGGGAGACTTGAACTAAAATATAATCTAATATGAAAGACATAGCTCGAGTTTCTCACTTTCAATTTGAATTCCACTAAAGACTCAAATATTCTGTAATGTATGTCAATCAGAATTTCATTCTGAATTACAATGCAGGTTTCCAAAGCAACCTATTAAATACTACTTTTGCTCAATTGTTTCTTCAATGCAATCGACGTGTGCGCCATCATATGACGCATTTAAATATTATGTATAATTCCCGTAGACCGTCAGCAACGTTTTGCGCGAGTGTAACACAGATCTTGGTAATTTGTAGAGTTCTACTCTCGTATTCCTCTTTTAAGCTTTTTTTTTTTAGTAAGGTAAGATCACTTACAATCTCTTCGGTAATTACATGACGTGATAACGGTGAACTCAATATATTATATGGACGAATTTATTGGAATTGGAATTTCTTTCGGTAGATGAATTTTTTTTCAGTGTTATCAGTCGAGTTAAGCATATTAGTTAATGGAGACGAGTTCTTATTCACGGAGTACACAACGCGCAGGCGAACCTGCAGAACGCGTCTCACACGTGCATTTGTTCGTACTGAAAACGCCAGTAACCATTTTTTTCTAGTATTCATGTTATTCCGATAAATACTTTTTGAAATAGTTTATTAACGAAATACATAGTGAAACCTCATAATTCGTACATTTTATTCTTTTAATTAATAAATTGCTTATTAAGACGGCGGCTTTATCCGCTATAGACATAACATACATATTTCGATTACCATTCACAATTTACATATGGTTATAAACTCATAACTTGTTCATCTGCCCTGCTTCATGAAAATTTCCTGCATGTTAACATACCCCAAATTGGCCCGACTCCGTAATCCCGACTCCGTAATCCCGACTCCGTAATCCCGACTCCGTAATCCCGACTCCGTAATCCCGACTCCGTAATCCCGACTCCGTAATCCCGACTCCGTAATCCCGACTCCGTAATCCCGACTCCGTAATCCCGACTCCGTAATCCCGACTCCGTAATCCCGACTCCGTAATCCCGACTCCGTAATCCCGACTCCGTAATCCCGACTCCGTAATCCCGACTCCGTAATCCCGACTCCGTAATCCCGACTCCGTAATCCCGACTCCGTAATCCCGACTCCGTAATCCCGACTCCGTAATCCCGACTCCGTAATCCCGACTCCGTAATCCCGACTCCGTAATCCCGACTCCGTAATCCCGACTCCGTAATCCCGACTCCGTAATCCCGACTCCGTAATCCCGACTCCGTAATCCCGACTCCGTAATCCCGACTCCGTAATCCCGACTCCGTAATCCCGACTCCGTAATCCCGACTCCGTAATCCCGACTCCGTAATCCCGACTCCGTAATCCCGACTCCGTAATCCCGACTCCGTAATCCCGACTCCGTAATCCCGACTCCGTAATCCCGACTCCGTAATCCCGACTCCGTAATCCCGACTCCGTAATCCCGACTCCGTAATCCCGACTCCGTAATCCCGACTCCGTAATCCCGACTCCGTAATCCCGACTCCGTAATCCCGACTCCGTAATCCCGACTCCGTAATCCCGACTCCGTAATCCCGACTCCGTAATCCCGACTCCGTAATCCCGACTCCGTAATCCCGACTCCGTAATCCCGACTCCGTAATCCCGACTCCGTAATCCCGACTCCGTAATCCCGACTCCGTAATCCCGACTCCGTAATCCCGACTCCGTAATCCCGACTCCGTAATCCCGACTCCGTAATCCCGACTCCGTAATCCCGACTCCGTAATCCCGACTCCGTAATCCCGACTCCGTAATCCCGACTCCGTAATCCCGACTCCGTAATCCCGACTCCGTAATCCCGACTCCGTAATCCCGACTCCGTAATCCCGACTCCGTAATCCCGACTCCGTAATCCCGACTCCGTAATCCCGACTCCGTAATCCCGACTCCGTAATCCCGACTCCGTAATCCCGACTCCGTAATCCCGACTCCGTAATCCCGACTCCGTAATCCCGACTCCGTAATCCCGACTCCGTAATCCCGACTCCGTAATCCCGACTCCGTAATCCCGACTCCGTAATCCCGACTCCGTAATCCCGACTCCGTAATCCCGACTCCGTAATCCCGACTCCGTAATCCCGACTCCGTAATCCCGACTCCGTAATCCCGACTCCGTAATCCCGACTCCGTAATCCCGACTCCGTAATCCCGACTCCGTAATCCCTACTCCGTAATCCCTACTCCGTAATCCCTACTCCGTAATCCCTACTCCGTAATCCCTACTCCGTAATCCCTACTCCGTAATCCCGACTCCGTAATCCCGACTCCGTAATCCCGACTCCGTAATCCCGACTCCGTAATCCCGACTCCGTAATCCCGACTCCGTAATCCCGACTCCGTAATCCCGACTCCGTAATCCCGACTCCGTAATCCCGACTCCGTAATCCCGACTCCGTAATCCCGACTCCGTAATCCCGACTCCGTAATCCCGACTCCGTAATCCCGACTCCGTAATCCCGACTCCGTAATCCCGACTCCGTAATCCCGACTCCGTAATCCCGACTCCGTAATCCCGACTCCGTAATCCCGACTCCGTAATCCCGACTCCGTAATCCCGACTCCGTAATCCCGACTCCGTAATCCCGACTCCGTAATCCCGACTCCGTAATCCCGACTCCGTAATCCCGACTCCGTAATCCCGACTCCGTAATCCCGACTCCGTAATCCCGACTCCGTAATCCCGACTCCGTAATCCCGACTCCGTAATCCCGACTCCGTAATCCCGACTCCGTAATCCCGACTCCGTAATCCCGACTCCGTAATCCCGACTCCGTAATCCCGACTCCGTAATCCCGACTCCGTAATCCCGACTCCGTAATCCCGACTCCGTAATCCCGACTCCGTAATCCCGACTCCGTAATCCCGACTCCGTAATCCCGACTCCGTAATCCCGACTCCGTAATCCCGACTCCGTAATCCCGACTCCGTAATCCCGACTCCGTAATCCCGACTCCGTAATCCCGACTCCGTAATCCCGACTCCGTAATCCCGACTCCGTAATCCCGACTCCGTAATCCCGACTCCGTAATCCCGACTCCGTAATCCCGACTCCGTAATCCCGACTCCGTAATCCCGACTCCGTAATCCCGACTCCGTAATCCCGACTCCGTAATCCCGACTCCGTAATCCCGACTCCGTAATCCCGACTCCGTAATCCCGACTCCGTAATCCCGACTCCGTAATCCCGACTCCGTAATCCCGACTCCGTAATCCCGACTCCGTAATCCCGACTCCGTAATCCCGACTCCGTAATCCCGACTCCGTAATCCCGACTCCGTAATCCCGACTCCGTAATCCCGACTCCGTAATCCCGACTCCGTAATCCCGACTCCGTAATCCCGACTCCGTAATCCCGACTCCGTAACCCGACTCCGTAACCCCGACTCCGTAACCCCGACTCCGTAACCCCGACTCCGTAACCCCGACTCCGTAACCCCGACTCCGTAACCCCGACTCCGTAACCCCGACTCCGTAACCCCGACTCCGTAACCCCGACTCCGTAACCCCGACTCCGTAACCCCGACTCCGTAACCCCGACTCCGTAACCCCGACTCCGTAACCCCGACTCCGCAACCCCGACTCCGCAACCCCGACTCCGCAACCCCGACTCCGCAACCCCGACTCCGCAACCCCGACTCCGCAACCCCGACTCCGCAACCCCGACTCCGCAACCCCGACTCCGCAACCCCGACTCCGCAACCCCGACTCCGCAACCCCGACTCCGCAACCCCGACTCCGCAACCCCGACTCCGCAACCCCGACTCCGCAACCCCGACTCCGCAACCCCGACTCCGCAACCCCGACTCCGCAACCCCGACTCCGCAACCCCGACTCCGCAACCCCGACTCCGCATCCCCGACTCCGCATCCCCGACTCCGCATCCCCGACTCCGCATCCCCGACTCCGCATCCCCGACTCCGCATCCCCGACTCCGCATCCCCGACTCCGCATCCCCGACTCCGCATCCCCGACTCCGCATCCCCGACTCCGCATCCCCGACTCCGCATCCCCGACTCCGCATCCCCGACTCCGCATCCCCGACTCCGCATCCCCGACTCCGCATCCCCGACTCCGCATCCCCGACTCCGCATCCCCGACTCCGCATCCCCGACTCCGCATCCCCGACTCCGCATCCCCGACTCCGCATCCCCGACTCCGCATCCCCGACTCCGCATCCCCGACTCCGCATCCCCGACTCCGCATCCCCGACTCCGCATCCCCGACTCCGCATCCCCGACTCCGCATCCCCGACTCCGCATCCCCGACTCCGCATCCCCGACTCCGCATCCCCGACTCCGCATCCCCGACTCCGCATCCCCGACTCCGCATCCCCGACTCCGCATCCCCGACTCCGCATCCCCGACTCCGCATCCCCGACTCCGCATCCCCGACTCCGCATCCCCGACTCCGCATCCCCGACTCCGCATCCCCGACTCCGTATCCCCGACTCCGTATCCCCGACTCCGTATCCCCGACTCCGTATCCCCGACTCCGTATCCCCGACTCCGTATCCCCGACTCCGTATCCCCGACTCCGTATCCCCGACTCCGTATCCCCGACTCCGTATCCCCGACTCCGTATCCCCGACTCCGTATCCCCGACTCCGTATCCCCGACTCCGTATCCCCGACTCCGTATCCCCGACTCCGTATCCCCGACTCCGTATCCCCGACTCCGTATCCCCGACTCTGTGGTAACGATAGCTTGTGCCTGATCAACCTTTATGTCCAAGTTAATATGTCCAAGGTAGCAAAAATCATGTTTTTTTAATAGAACATGATGAATGGAGTTATGTACAATGAACGACTAATTACATTTTAGTGTACGGGCGCACTTATTCATATCTGTAAAAATCGGTTTCACTCGCAGCGTTGGCTGCTTTTTTTTCCATCAACCCATTTCGGGGTAATAATTCGGAGCATTTGGAGTCGAAAATTTAGAGCCCGGATTTAGGTTATACTTTGAGTTGTAAAACGGCCACCTGATGCTTAACACAATATTGAATTCTGATGTGGACTGTAGTTAATATGATTTGCAGTCTATCAACATTGACCAGCCTATACCTACGACGAATTATATATTTATTTCCATTCTCACAGCAATAGGATTTACAAAAATAGAGTACTTATACTATTCTAGAATGAATTACTGTTGGGTTATATACCTTATTAAATGCTTTTCTAATACAAACATGACATTAAATTAGAAGAGTTCATTCGGGTGCAGATGCTTGCTTTAGATGGAAGAAGATGAAGAATATTTGAAGAGTAGATCGCCTTCAAACGGAAAAGAAGTCTTCGAGCTAAATGACGTCGCTGTTAAGCCTCTCGCAGCAGCCTCTGCATTGTAGGCTTCCTGTTCTGAAAACAAATATGTATTAGATTTCCAAGTTATAATCGTATTTTTATAATTATTTTAATAAATTATTTTCGTCAAACTCGTATTTTGCCTCGCCTTTTTTTTTCAAATGAATGATCCCATACTAATTAATATATCAATGGAAGGCTATGTAACTAACTCTACGAATGCTTCTCAATTTGTGCGGCGGTTATGACATTACAGAAGAAAAAAATTCAAGCATAAACACTGAAAATCTTTTGAACAGAGGCAATGTTTTGCTAATGGTTAAGCTCCTATTAAAAAAGCGTATAAATATTGCAACACCAAAAATGTAACATAACTTCAGGTCTTATTATCTACGTGGTGAAATAGTTTGCTCAGGCACAATTTTCAACGAAATTCTCGGAATTGATGAGTTTTCTGACAACTTGTTTAATATTTATTCACGGACAAAATTCCATTTAATTTCTAGATGTTTATCTTCAAGCCTAAAGTTCCACAAGGGGATACCCTTCCAACTTTTTTACAAAAAATCGCTGTAAATATGTTCAACAATTGTTTCACTCCTGTTCACACGAATTAATGGAAACATTGAATTTCGCACATAATATGCGAATTTATTGGTGAAAACAGTATGGGTATAGCCTCGCAATATTTCTTCACATCATTCAATGTTTCCTAAAATGGTAAAACTTTCTGACTGACTTCAGTACTTGTTTGTACACGAAAGAAAACAAATTTTGTGACCAGAAATTATTCTAAATATCTCATACGGTATTTATGATCTTCTGTTAGAAAAAGGTTCAAATTCACAAAATGAATTTTGAGTGTTTCCGAGAGGAAATCAACATATGAATAACTTTAAATCCTCAAATTCTCAAGTTATTTCAAGTGAAAAATCAAACAATTTCTAATATTTTATTATTCAAAATTTTTCGTCAGAGATGTCAGGGCATTGTCTTACAATATTTTTGTACGTTATCACTGTTTCCATAAGCGATGAAACTTTTCAATAAGTTCAACACTCGGCTTTACATCAAGAAAAACTAACTCTTTGACTAGAAATTTTTATAAGTATCTGAAATCTTTTTAGGGTTAGGTCCAAATCCTCTATTTGAATTTCAGTGTTTTCCATGGGTGAATCAATCTGAGAACACGTTTAAAACCGCGTTTTCTCATCATCACGTGATTTTTAGTAAGAAATTGATGAATTTCAAGCATTTTTATCATGCCTAATTTTTTTTTCAAAATCGTTAGGGCCTTACAACATTTTTACAATATATCATTCAATGTTTTCATAAGCGATAAAACTTTTTAAGAGCTTCAATTACTGCTTGTGCATCGGGAAAATTTTTAGACATTTACTTTAAAGCCTAAGTATCCATAAGTGGGGTACCCTTAGGTTCTTTACACCAAAAAATCAGAGTGAAAAATATTCAAAATTTCTTATCATTCATGTTAAAGCAAATTATTTTCGATTTTTTATAAACCAAATAATAATGTTACGAAGAAAATTGCCACCATTGTTCAAGATAATGTAAAATATCACAAGACCAAAAGATATTGCAACAGTGGGTTACAACTTTTTTGTATATATAGGCAAAAATATAGCCGATAGCATTTCTAGTGAACCACTGACCATATGGATTAAATTGACCATATCCGTGAACACGATTCTTTTTCTTCACGCGAACTGATTCATCCGATGTAAGTGCATGCATAAACAACTTGAAAAATACATCAAGTAGAATAAAAACGTTCTCGTCTAAAGTTCATAAAGCTATTGCTCATGTGGTAGCATCGTTCATATCTAATATTATTAACCAGTTACTTTTTCAGAGTATTTTCCTAAACTCTCTCAAAATTGCCAGAATGACATCGATTTTAAAATGAGTGATAAGACTTACATTAATAATTACAGACCTGTCATTTTACTAACAATCATTGGCAAATATTCGAGAAAATTGTGTTTGAAAAAGTGTATTCTTATTTTGAACAAAAATATTTTCTCTCCAATAAACAAAAAATTTTTCTTTTTAAAAAAATCATCAATATAGGCTGTATTAAATCATTTACAATACCTTCACTCGAGTATAGATGATGGAAAGATGTTTTCTCCGTGTTTCTCGACTTCCGAAAAGCATTCGATTGCGTGAACAATAACATTTTACTTTCGAAACTATGTACCCTGTTATGGCATTAGAAGAGTTAGACATTCCATAAGAGTGTCAAGTCATACATAACAAATCGAAAGCAATATGTTGGCATTGACGATGCACACAGTCGGAATTACTGACAATCAGCCATGGAGTTCCACAAGGGTCTGTCCTTGGGCCTCTCCTCTTTTTGATCTTTACCAGCGATATAGTTAAATCCACTTCATTTTTTAAATTCATACTTTTTGCCGAAGACAGCACGCTCTCTGTGGCTCTTCCAAATGACAATCAAATTTTAATTGCGGAGTCGTAAATAATGAGTTGTAAAAGGTTTCAATGTGACTTGGAGCTAATAAAATGTCTAAATATCGATGATACAAAATACACTATTTCTTATAAAAGAGAAATGTGTCTCTTCCAAGCATTACAATTGGTGATGGTTAAATAGAAGAAACCTACTCTTGCAAGTTCCGGGGCATTATATTAGATAAAAATCTGAAGATTATTAGATTATTAGTTAGTTTGAGCCTCCCTATCAGCAACAAGTGAGATCCAAAGACAGGAAGGAGAAAGGCACAATTTAGTATGGAGTTGAGGGAACGCGGAATTTATGTAGAAAGAGCATAGAAACAGTAAGTTGAGAAAGACGATTAAGAAACAAGATCAAAGTTGAAGAAGAAAGTGGTAGGTGCTGAAAAACAGGACAGCAGTGAACTGAAAAAAGATGGTCCTTAACATAACAAAAAACATTTTATTTCAACAAAAAGTACGCCTACCTAACTTTCAGCTCGGGCCCTCACATTTTCTCCCTGGGAGTGCTAATTCCCATTACTAAAAGAGTTGTATACATCTGAAATTCAAATAGCATATTGCATGTATCAGCACTAAATTATCAAAAGCCGCTGGAATCCTAAATAAAGTAAAAATTACACTGCCCGAAGAATTACTTCATCGAAAGATCATTTCACCTTGTCTACAACACGGAATAGAAGCCTGGCACGGAATTGACAAAAATTAAACCAACTTGCTATCCGGGCTACATAAAAGAATCATTAAAGCAGTAAAAAAATTAGATTGTAATACTTACACAAATGATTCATTCAAAAGTATAAAACTACTTACGCTTTTGGATCTCTAAAAACTCTCCATATGTAATTTCATGTACAAAACAATAGCAGATGATGACGACAGAGAGATCAAACAGTTATTAACTGCACAAACTGGCCCATCATTATAATATAACCTGAAATATAAATAACCTCTAACATCCATATGAGTCAAAATCTGTCACAACAGAGATTTTGGAAGCCTTGTCTATATCTTCTTTATTGGAACTAAGAATTGGAATGCGAACCCTGGTGCGATGCGAGGAAAAAGTTCTTACAAAGCTTTCAAAACGAATGTTGAATCCCTCTTCCCATCGAAATAATAATCACAGAAAGTAATCATTTCAATTTTTTTCTCTTCTACGACTTATCTTGATAAGAGAATTTGCCATGATCAATGACGAATCGTTTGTGTACTCCTAATAGTTGTTTGTAATATACTGTTCCCATTTAGCCTATATTAACTATTTTTGTAAAAATTAAGCATCAAATTGAGAGAGATCTAATTTATTTATCAGTCTAGCATGCCCCTATGTTAAGTCAATTAGGTTAAACATAACGGTACACCTTAAAATAGTGTTGATTATAGGATGCCTTAAAAGTCACAACTTATTTGGGCCCACAAGTAGCTAGAGTGGGTGCAAAATAATACAACACCTAGATGAAATTGCCGGATTACACATTTATAGATCACGTAAAATTACAAAATTGAACTATATATAAAAAATAGCATGAAAAGGTTGATAATATATCTAAAAATCACCAAATATTTAATAGAAAAATGTTCAAGAATGTGTATAATAAATACGGGAACAAAAGTTCACAACACCCAACGTTTTCTCAATATAATGCATTCAAATTATTGTATGATTATTCCAAAATGTTTTAATACATTTTCCTATTTAGCAACCGATCTTTCGTCAGCATTTATCTCCAATAATGTGCCATTGGTACAACAGCTCTCTCGTTCTGAATTGTCGTAAGCACTGGTAAGAATTAGGACCTCAGCCAAGACCTTCGCGAATGTATTGTGGAGCTCCATAATGAAGGTTTTGTATTTCGGAAGATATGTGCACAACTGTGTTCCTATAGCCTCGGTTGGAACCATAATCCGTGAGTGGAAATGCTGGGATACGATTTTCAGCAAGCCTTAAACTGGCCGTCCACGGGAGATTAACGACCGTGTTGTTCGAAAATGGGCCCAAACAATAGTACAGAGGCCTCAAGCTACTCGTAAAGAACTGAAAGATGATCTCAAGGCATCTGGGATCAAAGCCAGCAAACACAAGATCAGCACGGTACTACGCCGTGAAGGTCTTCGCTCCCTTACCCCTCGTAGGACACCTCTTCTCCAGAAACGTAACATCAAGGCTAGGCTGAAGTGTGTCAATGACCATTTGAACAAGCCAGCAATGTTGTGGAACTCAGTACTGTGGTCAGATAAAACCAAAATCAGACTATTTGGGAGAAACAGCACAAACCATGTTTGGAGGTAACAAAACGATGAGGAAACACCAAAGTGCACCATACTCACTGTTAAGTTTATAGGTGGCTCAATCACGGCGTGGGGATGTTTCAGTTCATCAGGGGAAGGTAAAATTCACATCATTGAAGGAACCATGAATGACAGGAAATGTTGTGAAATATTGAAAGAACAACTCCTACCTCCAGCTCGTTCGTTAAAATTGAAGCGCGGATGGAGCTTCTAACAAGACAACGATCCAAAGCATACTGCAAACGAAACCAAGGAATGGTTGGGGATGAAGAAGATAAACATTTTAGAATGGCCAAGTCAATTCCCGGACATGAATCCGATCGAAAACTTGTGGAGGGAATTGAAATTGAAGACTCAGAAAAGAGATCCAAAGAACATCACTGAACTCAATAAATTTGCATCGAAGAATGGAATAAGATTACAACAGAAGCTTGTAAAAGGATAGTAGTGAACTAGTCTAAACGTCTCGAAACCATAATTAATAATAACGGCTATGCAGGGAAGTTGTCTGTGTATCTGGAAATGTGTTGTGAACTTTTGTTGAAGTATTTATTTTACATGTTCATATACATTCTTTCTGTTAAATATATGTGGGTCTTAGATATATTATGAACCTTTTCACGATATTTTTTATTTATTGTTCAATTTTCATACCTGTACGCGGTTTAGAAATATGGAATCTGGCGATTTAATCAATATGTTGCATTATTTTGCCCCCACTGTATATTAAAGTGTTTCCGTTGCACTAAACTTCGGACAAAATTTATTACCGTATTTCTTTTGGCAAATAAATTTTTGGAAATTCTTAAGCCAATTAAACGCACTTTACGTGGTATAGAAAATGATGAAACTGCAATTTTTTCAGAATTTCCTTGAAGCAAAATTGCAATATTTTCCAAGGAAATATGACTCGCACACTCACCTAAACAAATGCAAACACACTCGCATGACCATCACTACACCAGACCTGTGGGGACGACGATCCAAGAAACTCACTCGCTATCAGGAGTTGTCGACGTGAAATACGGACGTCAGCACCAGCAGAAGCAGCGTCAGCACTGACGTCAGAAAGGCAGCACCCAGCAGCCGACTGCCGCCGCTCCTGACCCCGTCTTGCTGAACTGCAGCGCGCACCTCGTCTGAAATTACGACGGCGTAAGTGTTGGTACACTGGCGTAAATGCTGGTGCACTGGCGTAAGTGCTGGTACACTGGCGTAAGTGCTGGTACACTGGCGTAAGTGCTGGTACACTGGCGTAAGTGCTGGTACACTGGCGTAAGTGCTGGTACACTGGCGTAAGTGCTGGTACACTGGCGTAAGTGCTGGTACACTGGCGTAAGTGCTGGTACACTGGCGTAAGTGCTGGTACACTGGCGTAAGTGCTGGTACACTGGCGTAAGTGCTGGTACACTGGCGTAAGTGCTGGTACACTGGCGTAAGTGCTGGTACACTGGCGTAAGTGCTGGTACACTGGCGTAAGTGCTGGTACACTGGCGTAAGTGCTGGTACACTGGCGTAAGTGCTGGTACACTGGCGTAAGTGCTGGTACACTGGCGTAAGTGCTGGTACACTGGCGTAAGTGCTGGTACACTGGCGTAAGTGCTGGTACACTGGCGTAAGTGCTGGTACACTGGTGTAAGTGCTGGTACACTGGCGTAAGTGCTGGTACACTGGCGTAAGTGCTGGTACACTGGCGTAAGTGCTGGTACACTGGCGTAAGTGCTGGTGCACTGGCGTAAGTGCTGGTGCACTGGCGTAAGTGCTGGTGCACTGGCGTAAGTGCTGATACACTGGCGTAAGTGCTGGTACACTGGCGTAAGTGCTGGTACACTGGCGTAAGTGCTGGTACACTGGCGTAAGTGCTGGTACACTGGCGTAAGTGCTGGTACACTGGCGTAAGTGCTGGTACACTGGCGTAAGTGCTGGTACACTGGCGTAAGTGCTGGTGCACTGGCGTAAGTGCTGGTGCACTGGCGTAAGTGCTGGTGCACTGGCGTAAGTGCTGGTACACTGGCGTAAGGGCTGGTACACTGGCGTAATAGCTGATACGCTAACGTACGGACTGATACACTGGCGTAGTGACGTGGTCTTAGCTTTACAGTCACCAAGTGGTGACATAATGACTTTTTGTGTAGTGAGTGGTGATACGATGAAATTCCATGCAATAAGTGGGAAGAAAATCATGATTTTCTGAGTAGCAAGTGGTGGCACAATCCTGATTGTGTACAGTAAGTGGTGGCACAATCCTGATTGTGCACAGTAAGTGGTGGCACAATCCTGATTGTGTACAGTAAGTGGTGGCACAATCATAACTTCCCATATAACAATACGATAAATAATGAAAATATGAACTGTAGGTGACGAGGAGTACATAAAAAGCGTATATTAATTTCTCGGAGACGCACTCATGAGTTACTACGTATAGAGATATTTTGAAACAACAACGTTTCATAATTTAGCTGATCTTGCATCTTTAAAAAGTTTATTGACTAAACTTGAACTATTCACAAAATGTAAGATGAAACGCCATGTAATGTTGCTGTTGTGCTACCTTGAATTCGTTGACAATTATTTTGATATAAAGCTCATTTCAATGACACTAAAGAACCATACAGCGTGGACTAAAGAAAAATGTGGATTTATGCCCGTGGTGTATCACCTAACTAGATACCATGCGAGTAGAAAAAGCAAGTTAAGGAAGCGAGTGAGGATGAAGAAATCATAGATGAGGAATTGATAAGGCTTAAAAATTTAAAGAATCAAAATAGGGTAGAAAGATAGGGGTACCGAAGACACTTCTACAGCTGAAGTACCTAACAGTATCCCCTGTGGACGAAACAATATGAGAATAACATTAAAACTGCGCTTCCCAATTCTCATGTCATTTCTAGTGAGAAATCAGAGAATTTCTAACACTTCTATAATGCGAAATTATTTATCAAAAACGTAAGAGTAGCTTGTATAATTTTATAACAAAGGATAGACAAGCCTTAATAAACTGGCTTAAGAACGTTTCATCTTAAAAAAAAGAACTAAAAGAGCTGCGCACCGGATTTTTCAACGACTTATATCGTCTTATCGCTAAGCTGGTAGCGCAAGTACATTGAAAAGAACGTAAGTTATGAGCTGCACCAATGCGACTACGTGAATTGCTTAGAAGCTCTGTCTATGACAAGTACTGGTTAGTTTCTAGCTTCTTCTACTTATAACTAATAGATTAGATTATAAGTTAGTTTAAGCCTCCCCAACCGCTGCAAAAATAGGGCGTATCGAAGAGAGGAAGGAGGAAGGCACCAATTAGTAAGGAGATAAGAAAATGAGGAATCTATGCAGAAAGGGCATAGAAACAGTAAGATGGGAAAGAATTTCATGAAATAAGATAAAAGTTGAAGAAGAAAGTCAGAGGTGCTGAAAAAACAGGACAGTAGTGAACCGAAAAAAGTTGGTCCCTAACATAACAAAAAACATTTTATTTCAACAAACAGAAGGCCTACCTAACTCTCAGCTCGGGCCCTCACATTTTTCCCCTGGGAGCGCTAATTCCCATAGATACAATAGTTGAATCCCCCTGAGGGGTACTTATAACTAATAGTTTTACAACTACTTTTAAGTCTTGAAGTACTCCCAGATAAAAAAAACATCGACACATCTTTGACATAATTAGATGCCAGTTTAAGCCTTCCTCACCGCAACAAAGGCGTTCCAAAGAGATAAAGATGGATGGTACCATTTAATATTGAGATAAGGGAACGCGGAGTTCATGTACAAGGTGCATTTAAATAGTAAATTGAGGAAAAATTTCATGAAACGAAATAAAAGTTGAAGAAAGAAAGAAGTAGGCGCTGACAATGAGGGCCGTAGTATATCGGCCAAGTCTCACGTGGAAACTATAAAAAATTTATTTTACAAATTAATCCAAGTTTTACATTTGAAACGTTGAGTGCCTATTGGGGCATATGAGTACCTCTAGGTAAATTGCTCATTTCGTATCGGTCTGAATCAACAAAATTGCAATTATTTCAACATCTTTTTTAAGATATTTAAGCATACGAGGTAAAATATCATCTTGCTATTACATTTTCACACTTCTTAGGAAATATAAAATCTTTTTTAGAGCAGTTAAGTCGTTTTCTAGACTCTGCTCCTTACAATCTTACTTAAGACGAAACTGCTAGACGCACATGTGTGTCCAGCGACGGCGAACGTGTTAGAAGATATCAATAGCGAATTCTTTCGTGTGTGATCTATAGGATTATTATCGGAAGTTCTCGTCGTTACTGTCCTGAAAATATTTTTGTTTTAAGTTTGGGTATTTTTGAATGAGCGGATTTTGGCATTAAACTACAAAGTGCTATGAGTACAAAATCTTTTTGTCAGGTTGCATAAGGGTGTCACCTTAAGCACACCCACAATCACTACAGAAACTCTACTACCACCACCACCACAGCAATACCCATCACAAACGCCCCAACCACACCACACCCCCACACCACACCACACCACCCAAAAACCACACACCACCCAACAGCCACACACCACCCAACAACCTCACTGCCACAACCACAGCCCCACACTACCCAACAACCACAGCCCCGCACTACCCAACAACCACAGCCCCACACCCCAACAACCACCCACCGCTGTGGACATGCACGGTGACGGAGGCAGGCGGGGCAGCCACAGGAGCGCAGGTGTAGTTGCCGGAGTCGGCGACCCGCACGGCGGAGAGCAGCAGGTGTGAGCTCGTCTGCGCACCCGTCTTCTCCAGCTGCAAACCGGGACACCGTCAGGGGAAATGTGCGGGGAATTGAAATTTGTGGTGCGTCAGAATGATTGGAATGAGTCAGAATGTTTGGAATGAATCAGAATGTTTGCAACAGGTCAAAATATGTGGTGTGTCGAAATATGTAACGTGTTAAAATTTGAATTGTTTTAGAATTTGTGATGCGTCAAACTATACAGTGTGTTAGAATTTGTGATGCGTCAAACTATACAGTGTGTTAGAATTTGTGATGCGTCAAAATATTTAGTGATTCAGTGTGCTTCTTCGAATATTTAGTGCTTCAGTTTGTACAAGCTATTTGTAGCTTCAGTTTGTGCAGTCAGTTACTAGTCGCTGTTTCTACAATTCAGTTCATACAACATATTAGCAGTCAGTTTTTTCTGTAAGCTATTTATAATCGCAGCTTGTTCATGCTATTTGTAACTTTAGTTTGTACAAGTAATTTGGAATCTCAATTTGTTAGAGCTATTTTCAGCCCCGATTAGTATAATAATCTATTCACTGAAGCTCACCGCTCCACAGAACTGGTTATTTAGTCGGTTTGATTGCTTGCTTTTCACCGTCCATGATCTGCTTTCAGTGATGATGGAACTCTAATTACGAGTATTATGTTGGTTTGCTTGCCTGCTTCTTATTAAATCGTTGGTAATCACCGTCTATGCTTTATTTTCCAGGAACAACCAATAGCAAGCTTCAATCTCGTGCGGGAAACATTGTAAAGAAAAAGTTATTAAGTGTTCTCGTTCTGTATGTGGGGAAAAATCAGGCATGGAACCTAATCTTATAATCATTGTATAAGTAACAGGATAGTTAATTATAGTAGTAATTAAAAAATGCTGCACAGGTGTCCAACGAATAGCGAAACCCGAAATGCAAAGTATATAATCCAAAAACGATTTGCTGTATTTTTTATTATTTTGATTGCATTCTTCGTTGAGCGCTTTCAACAAATGTTATACGTTTTGACGAAATATCTTTAAAAAAATTTGCCTTAATTTACTCTAAAGAAACCTGTTAGAAACATGTTTGCCAAAGAAAGTGATAGAATAAAATGCACACTCCACACTTCAAACATAAGGAAACTAAATACCAACGAGGAAAACAATAACACCTGAAACAAACACAAGAAATGCATGAATAACCGTCAGTCAAAGGAGGAGTACATATTTTTTTTGAGACACCCTACATTTGGTCTCATTTATACATCAGCATTCATACCTCCCATTCCTCTTCCTTTTGAGCTTATTGTCAAAAATTTTATTTTATGACATTAAAGCTCACAGAAACTATGAAGCAATCGAGGTCATCTTAAGAAGTTAGGACCTAAGCGTGAAAAATTTGTAGAATTTTCAGGTTAAAAAGCTATGAATTTAGTTGTAGAATTTATCCTGTTATGTTGTGCGTCGTAATGTAACCTACACACAATTTGCACACTCACTGAATGAATCTAGTTACACAATATTACAGAAATATTACACATTACTTAGGTCGATGCTTCAGCTTGTTGATGATAGTGTTTGTACTCTTTGAATACCACACTCATAAACACTGTGGAGATGACTCTCAAAATTTCAGTTACTTTCCTCATTATGAATGATCGAGTCTAGACACTCTACGGATACTACTCCTAAGATTTCAGTTACTTTCTTCATTATGAATGATTGAGTCTAGACACTCTACGGATACTACTGCTAAGATTTCAGTTACTTTCTTCATTAGGAATGATCGAGTCTAGACACTCTACGGATACTACTCCTAAAATTTCAGTTACTTTCCTCATTAGGAATGATCGAGTCTAGACACTCTACGGATACTACTCCTAAGATTTCAGTTAATTTCCTCATTAGGAATGATCGAGTCTAGACACTCTACGGATATTACTCCTAAGATTTCAGTTACTTCCCTCATTGGAATGATCGAGTCTAGACACTCTACGTATATTACTCCTAATATTTCAGTCTCTTTTCTTATGCCT
Organism: Morinoia aosen; assembly: GCA_030386875.1. Taxonomy (NCBI): domain Eukaryota; kingdom Metazoa; phylum Arthropoda; class Malacostraca; order Amphipoda; family Talitridae; genus Morinoia; species Morinoia aosen. The sequence continues at coordinate 29,891,998 of CM059570.1, read as the reverse complement.
GCAACATTATTCCAGTTCACAAATACTCTATTGATAAAACCACTAAGATTTCAGTTACTTCTCTCACGTAGACGAATAAAATCTACAAACATACGACGGATATTATTAAAAACTTCACTTTACTTTTTTAAAATAATTGACAATCCAGTTTTTGCTTCAACTATTACACTGCCAATCTCTTAAAAGTTAGTTTTGAAGAGCGATCCTTCCGAGCAACAACTAGAGATTTCTAAAAAGAGCAAAGAAAAGGGACTAATAAGTATATACAATAGAGAGCAGGAAATCTATGCATGATGTGTGTTCTCACTCAATATCTCCTGCACTTAGAAACTGTAAATTAAAATGAATGTGCAGGAAACAAGATATAAGTTGAAGAAGTCAACTGTGCTTAAAAACAGGAGTGCAGTGAAGAAAAAAGATGGTCCTTAAACTAACTGATTAGATTAAATGGTAGTTTGAGCATCCCTAACCGAAACAAATGCGTTCCAAAGAGATCAAGGAGGTTGACACTTGAGTGAGGAAAGAAGGGAAAGCGTAATCTATGCACAGGATTCAAATAACTCTAAGTTGAGATATAAGTTAATGAAGCAAGATGAAAGTTGAAGATGGAAGTAGCAGGTGCTGAAAAACAGGACAACAGTGAACATACAAAAATGATAGTCCGACACAGAATGAAGAACTGATTATGGTTCTTCAGAAAGAATTCATGCTCAAGTTTTAGCTCGAGACCTTACATAATCTCGGGGAATCTTACATAATCTTACATAATCTTACATAATCGGGGAATCTTACATAATCTTACATAATCTTACATAATCTCGAGACCTTACATAATCTTTTAAGTTAAGTTTTAGCTCAAGACCTTACATAATCTCGGGGAATGCTGATTCCCGAAAAGACAATGGCTGTATCCTTCTCCTGAGGGTAGCACTAGCACTTACTAGCGCTTTTTAATCTAGCATTAGCATCGACTAGCACAACAACTAACTAGCATACTACAGTCTAGCACTAAAACAAACCAGCACCAACGAGCAATAGCACCAACGAGTAGCAGGCAAGTACCACGTAGCACTAGCACCAACAAGCTCAGCAATAGCACTGACAAGCACAGCAATAGCACTGACAAGCACAGCACTAGCATCGAAGAGCACAACACTAGAACCAACAAGCACAACACTAGCACCAACAAGCATAGCACTAGCACCAACAAGCACAGCACTAGTACTGAAGAGCACAACACTAGCACCAACAAGCACAGCACTAGCACCGAAGAGCACAGCACTAGCACCGAAGAGCACAGCACTAGCACCGAAGAGCACAGCACTAGCACCGAAGAGCACAGCACTAGCACCGAAGAGCACAGCACTAGCACCGAAGAGCACAGCACTAGCACCGAAGAGCACAGCACTAGCACCGAAGAGCACAGCACTAGCACCGAAGAGCACAGCACTAGCACCGAAAAGCACAGCACTAGCACCGAAAAGCACAGCACTAGCACCGAAGAGCACAGCACTAGCACCGAAGAGCACAGCACTAGCACCGAAGAGCACAGCACTAGCACCGAAGAGCACAGCACTAGCACCGAAGAGCACAGCACTAGCACCGAAGAGCACAGCACTAGCACCGAAGAGCACAGCACTAGCACCGAAGAGCACAGCACTAGCACCAACAAGCACAGCACTAGCACCAACAAGCAGAGCACTAGCACCGACAAGCAGAGCACTAGCACCGACAAGCAGCACTAGCCCCGACAAGCACAACACTAGCCCCGACAAGCACAGCACTAGCACCAACAAGCAGCACTAGCAGCAGAACACGTGTAGACAAGCACCGTCATGGGAGGGACTAGCAATTAGCAAAGCCCCGACAGCCCCGTATTAAGAGGCAAGATAAGCATCACGGCTGCAATTACGGCCAATTACTGCCTACAAGTGACCGTCGCTCCGGCATTAAGGGGGGGGGGCAGGGGTGTTCCGAAGGGGTTAGGGGGTTTGGCATATGCTGTCCTTAGGGTAACTTTAGTCCTTAATTACCCTGAATGATCCCTAAAACGTGTTATTAGTGCGTGTTATTCGACATTGTTTGGGGTAACTTTAGTCACAACAATTACCCTAAGCGATCCCCTAAGCGTGTTATTTTTGCGTGTGATTCATCATTATTTAGAGTAACTTTAGTCACTACAATTGCCCTAAACGACCCCCGAACGTGTCATTAGTGCGTGTGATTCGACATAATTTGAGGTAACTTTAGTTTACACAATTACCTTAAACAATTCTCTAGCTTGTCCCTGGTGCGAGCCATTCGTGCGAGCCATTCGTGCGAGCCATTCGTGCGAGCCATCCGTGCGAGCCATCAGTGCGAGCCATCAGTGCGAGCCATCAGTGCGAGCCATCAGTGCGAGCCATCAGTGCGAGCCATCAGTGCGAGCCATCAGTGCGAGCCATCAGTGCGAGCCATTCGTGCGAGCCATTCGTGCGAGCCATTCGTGCGAGCCATTCGTGCGAGCCATTCGTGCGAGCCATTCGTGCGAGCCATTCGTGCGAGCCATCCGTGCGAGCCATTCGTGCGAGCCATTCGTGCGAGCCATTCGTGCGAGCCATTCGTGCGAGCCATCCGTGCGAGCCATCCGTGCGAGCCATTCGTGCGAGCCATCCGTGCGAGCCTTCCGTGCGAGCCATCCGTGCGAGCCATCAGTGCGAGCCATCAGTGCGAGCCATCAGTGCGAGCCATCAGTGCGAGCCATCAGTGCGAGCCATCAGTGCGAGCCATCAGTGCGAGCCATCAGTGCGAGCCATCAGTGCGAGCCATCAGTGCGAGCCATCAGTGCGAGCCATCAGTGCGAGCCATCAGTGCGAGCCATCAGTGCGAGCCATCAGTGCGAGCCATCAGTGCGAGCCATCAGTGCGAGCCATCAGTGCGAGCCATCAGTGCGAGCCATCAGTGCGAGCCATCAGTGCGAGCCATCAGTGCGAGCCATCAGTGCGAGCCATCAGTGCGAGCCATCAGTGCGAGCCATCAGTGCGAGCCATCAGTGCGAGCCATCAGTGCGAGCCATCAGTGCGAGCCATTCGTGCGAGCCATTCGTGCGAGCCATCAGTGCGAGCCATCAGTGCGAGCCATCAGTGCGAGCCATCAGTGCGAGCCATCAGTGCGAGCCATCAGTGCGAGCCATCAGTGCGAGCCATCAGTGCGAGCCATCAGTGCGAGCCATCAGTGCGAGCCATCAGTGCGATCCTTCAGTGCGTGCCATTAGTGCGAGCCATCAGTGCGAGCCATCAGTGCGAGCCATCAGTGCGAGCCATCAGTGCGAGCCATCAGTGCGAGCCATCAGTGCGAGCCATCAGTGCGAGCCATCAGTGCGAGCCATTCATGCGAGCCATTCGTGCGAGCCATCCGTGCGAGCCATCAGTGCGAGCCATCAGTGCGAGCCATCAGTGCGAGCCATCAGTGCGAGCCATCAGTGCGAGCCATCAGTGCGAGCCATCAGTGCGAGCCATCAGTGCGAGCCATCAGTGCGAGCCATCAGTGCGAGCCATCAGTGCGAGCCATCAGTGCGAGCCATCAGTGCGAGCCATCAGTGCGAGCCATCAGTGCGAGCCATCAGTGCGTGTCATTAGTGCGAGCCATCAGTGCGAGCCATTAGTGCGAGCCATCAGTGCGAGCCATCAGTGCGAGCCATCAGTGCGAGCCATCAGTGCGAGCCATCAGTGCGAGCCATCAGTGCGAGCCATCAGTGCGAGCCATCAGTGCGAGCCATCAGTGCGAGCCATTCGTGCGAGCCATTCGTGCGAGCCATTCGTGCGAGCCATTCGTGCGAGCCATTCGTGCGAGCCATTAGTGCGAGCCATTCGTGCGAGCCATTCGTGCGAGCCATTCGTGCGAGCCATTCGTGCGAGCCATTGGTGCGAGCCATTCGTGCGAGCCATTCGTGCGAGCCATTCGTGCGAGCCATTCGTGCGAGCCATTCGTGCGAGCCATTCGTGCGAGCCATTCGTGCGAGCCATTCGTGCGAGCCATTCGTGCGAGCCATTCGTGCGAGCCATTCGTGCGAGCCATTCGTGCGAGCCATCCGTGCGAGCCATCCGTGCGAGCCATCCGTGCGAGCCATCCGTGCGAGCCATCCGTGCGAGCCATCAGTGCGAGCCATCAGTGCGAGCCATCAGTGCGAGCCATCAGTGCGAGCCATCAGTGCGAGCCATCAGTGCGAGCCATCAGTGCGAGTCATCAGTGCGAGCCATCAGTGCGAGCCATCAGTGCGAGCCATCAGTGCGAGCCATCAGTGCGAGCCATCAGTGCGAGCCATCAGTGCGAGCCATCAGTGCGAGCCATCAGTGCGAGCCATCAGTGCGAGCCATCAGTGCGAGCCATCAGTGCGAGCCATCAGTGCGAGCCATCAGTGCGAGCCATCAGTGCGAGCCATCAGTGCGAGCCATCAGTGCGAGCCATCAGTGCGAGCCATCAGTGCGAGCCATCAGTGCGAGCCATCAGTGCGAGCCATCAGTGCGAGCCATCAGTGCGAGCCATCAGTGCGAGCCATCAGTGCGAGCCATCAGTGCGAGCCATCAGTGCGAGCCATCAGTGCGAGCCATCAGTGCGTGCCATTAGTGCGAGCCATCAGTGCGTGTCATTAGTGCGAGCCATCAGTGCGAGCCATCAGTGCGAGCCATCAGTGCGAGCCATCAGTGCGAGCCATCAGTGCGAGCCATCAGTGCGAGCCATCAGTGCGAGCCATCAGTGCGAGCCATCAGTGCGAGCCATCAGTGCGAGCCATCAGTGCGAGCCATTAGTGCGAGCCATCAGTGCGAGCCATCAGTGCGAGCCATCAGTGCGAGCCATCAGTGCGAGCCATCAGTGCGAGCCATCAGTGCGAGCCATCAGTGCGAGCCATTAGTGCGAGCCATTAGTGCGAGCCATCAGTGCGAGCCATTAGTGCGAGCCATCAGTGCGAGCCATCAGTGCGAGCCATTAGTGCGAGCCATCAGTGCGAGCCATCAGTGCGAGCCATCAGTGCGAGCCATTAGTGCGAGCCATCAGTGCGAGCCATCAGTGCGAGCCATCAGTGCGAGCCATCAGTGCGAGCCATCAGTGCGAGCCATCAGTGCGAGCCATCAGTGCGAGCCATCAGTGCGAGCCATCAGTGCGAGCCATCAGTGCGAGCCATTAGTGCGAGCCATCAGTGCGAGCCATCAGTGCGAGCCATCAGTGCGAGCCATCAGTGCGAGCCATCAGTGCGAGCCATCAGTGCGAGCCATCAGTGCGAGCCATCAGTGCGAGCCATCAGTGCGAGCCATCAGTGCGAGCCATCAGTGCGAGCCATTAGTGCGAGCCATCAGTGCGAGCCATCAGTGCGAGCCATCAGTGCGAGCCATCAGTGCGAGCCATCAGTGCGAGCCATCAGTGCGAGCCATCAGTGCGAGCCATCAGTGCGAGCCATCAGTGCGAGCCATTAGTGCGAGCCATCAGTGCGAGCCATTAGTGCGAGCCATCAGTGCAAGCCATCAGTGCGAGCCATTCGTGCGAGCCATCAGTGCGAGCCATCAGTGCGAGCCATTCGTGCGAGCCATCAGTGCGAGCCATTCGTGCGAGCCATCAGTGCGAGCCATCAGTGCGAGCCATTCGTGCGAGCCATCAGTGCGTGTCATTAGTGCGTGCCACTGGTGCGTATTATTCGATATAATTTAGTGTAACTTTAGTCCCAGCAATTACCATACAAACCACCATCACTTGTTTTTAGTGCTATATAGGCATTTATTCGTCTTTTTCAGGGTAACTTCTTTGGACACGATTACCCTAACCAACCGCCTGGTGACTTTACTAGCAAGTGTTATCAGTTTCTATTGTTTCTTATTATTACATGCAGTTCTTTCTACAGCGCATCAACTTCAATTTTTCAGGGTAACTCAAGTCTTTACATTTACCCTAAATAGCCTTCGGCTTCGCGAGGGGAAGATTATTCATGCGCTAAAATTTATTGCTTGCAGAATAAAGATGCGGTTAGAAATTAAATGAGAAGCAACGTAAAATGTTAAGCTCTACATTAAGCGATGCTGCTTCTAGCAGATATGAGAAGGAAAATCAGAGATACCACAATATGAATAACAATAATTGTATAAAGACTGGATAGCAGTCACAGTAAATAGTTCTGCTTGAGTTAGCTTTAATAGAATTTAGATTAAGGGAGAATGACTCTACTTCTGTGAAAACGGCATGGCCTCACGTAGTATATGTAATTTTTTTCCCATAACGACATCATTAATCTGATATATTTGATTAAATAAAATGAGCTTTTTGAGATGAAGTTGAATGAAACAAGTCTTTCGAGTGCCATAACCCCGTTACACAGGAAAAAAATGTCACAGTTAATATTCCTTGGTTTAGTGCATGTAAAATACCCCACGAAACTCCTAAAATTCTAATTACTTCTACCTGCAATGAAAATCTTTCAACACTCTACGGAAATAACTCCTGAGATTTCAGTTACTTTTGTTACTTTAAATGATGTCTACAAACACTCTACGGATATTACTCCTAAGATTTCAGTTACTTCTCTTGCCAGAAATTTAGACTACAAACCCACTACGGATATTACTCCATAGATTTCAACTACTTTTATCATGGAGGTGAATGAAGCCTAGAAAGACTCGACGGATATCACTAGCAATTTTTCTTCCTTTTCTCAAATCAATTAACATAGTATCCGGTTTTCGCCTCAACTATATTTCAAGTTAGTTTTAAAGGGCAAATAGCAGCAGAGAACAGTTCATCAAATCGTTCTCGTTGAACTCGCGATAGAATTGAAATGAATTAGCGAAGCCCAAAACTTAATTAGATGGAGGAAAAGACTTTATTCTATTTAAGGTGTAATACAGCTAGAAATATTTCCATTTGATACCAATGAACTTTGTAATCGTTACAATCTAGAGAACATCAATAATTTACAATAGAACTGACATGTATAAGATAGGTGCAAAATAACTAGTTGGAGGGATAGACTTAGTTGTATGAGGGGAGTATTACAGGTAGAGATATATTAGTTTGCTTTTTCAATGTAAAAAAATACAAGCACACTACATAAATAGTTACTGGGCCATTTGAAAACTTTGCTGCTCGAGCGCGCAGTTTATCTATTGGAATTGTTTACTCCTAAAGTGTTTGTAAAAATAAAAATTCCTTCCCTCCTGTATTTCAACAAATGCTCCGACTCGAGTTCTGCTGAGTCGATGGTTCAGCTAGAAGTTGAGACATGGGAAATTAAGGCAAGCAAGGAGTAGTTTATTGATGTAGTGTACCAAAAGGTGCGTGTTGTATACGATATCAGAAAAATGGAAAGGATTTTCCGGCCACTCAATATAACCTTTCCCCTATATACCCTAAAAGAGCTCACAAGCCTTCGCATAACACACGGCCTCATACAAAGAGCGGAAATTTTCAATTCGAACCTAGTATCGGTCAACGTCCTTTCTGAAGGATATTAATAAACCACTTACCTCATTTTTATATTCTTAATACATCGAGGGCAAGTTCACACCGTACTGAGTATCAAGATCATAATTTAAGGAAAATTACTGCTATCTTTCGTTCTAAAGCAAAGCAATTTAGGCGTTACTCAGCAAAACTGAAACTCCACTGGTCAGAAACTACTCATGAGTTTGCATTAAAATTCTCCCGACGCATCTATCATAGTGAAGTGAAGAAGAAAATTCTATTTTAAAGTGAAAGGCTTTATTTTTTCATTGTTAACTACTAGTACACAATAAAATTGATCTAAATAATTACGTAGGCTTAGTTAAATGAATGACAGCCCTTTCATTGGAAGGCCAAACCATTTGGGGTAACTTTAGTCCACGCAATTAAGAAGCCAATTAGAATTTTATAGAATCCTGATCAATACTAAAGAAACCTTAGAGAAAACTTTTGGAGAAAAAACCTTATTTTAAAGGGAAAACATATCCCATTTCCATAGTTGAGTAGATAAACGTCAAGAATTTTTCTTAATTATTGAGTGATAATCTTAATTACTAGGGTTATAATAAATAAGACCCGTTTGTAAGCGCATGATGCGATGGAGTCTTTTTAGTACTTTGTTAGTTAGTTCCCTCGCATTAATGCTTTGCAATCGTGTGAAACCCTGAATTGTCATAAAACATACAATTTGGTTCCTTAGGGGAAATTTTAAGAATAACAGCCATAGTCAGAAGTTAAGAGGTTGCTGTCGTTGTCGAAATCTAGCATAAGCTATTAATAAGACGTTCAAACTCAAGGCTTTAAAAAGACTTTGGAATACAAGTCTGCTTTCACCATCTAATTTAAAGTGTTTTTAAGTTTTTTACCACACGTTCAACATGGTGTTTTCATTTCTTATTGGTGCAGTTAAAATGGTTGATTTAATTTCTATTTTATCACAATTTCATTTCATTTTTACCACCGTATTCTACAGGGTATTTTTCATTTTTCTCACCATCTCACTTCATGAGCTCATTTCCCTTTTTGACCACCACATTCAACATAGTGTTTTTATTTATTATTGCTGCAGTTTAAATGATTAATTCATTTCCTTTTGATACACTTAACATGGTTACCTTCTATTTCGTGGCGAAGTATTAAACTTGGTTATTCTTTTTTTCCTTACTGATGCATTTAAAATGGCGGTTTCTTCTATTACCACAACAGTATTAGAAACGTTAACTTCTTTTTCCTGTTTTCCCTACACTTGAAGTTATTCTTTTACTATAATTCAGGTGCCGGAAAATGATTTGTCTACTTCTTTCCAAATGAAGAAAGGGGCTCGATTTTCTCCCATAAAATAAGTTTACATGGAATAAAAAATTTCTGAAGGGCCACTTTTACAATTTCTTATATCGGAAAAAACGAATTTTGTAGATTGTTTCCCCTCGGTCAATTCAATTGATCTAAATACTTCCACTTATCCCCCACTCTTGGAGACCCCACCTGAACATCCATATCTCCACCTCCCCACCTGGATAGCGATGCCTCCCCACCTGGATAGCGATGCCTCCCCACCTGGATAGCGATGCCTTCCCACCTGGATAGCCATGCCTCCCCACCTGGATAGCGATGCCTCCCCACCTGGATAGCGATGCCTCCCCACCTGGGTAGCCATGCCTCCCCACCTGGATAGCCATGCCTCCCCACCTGGATAGCCATGCCTCCCCACCTGGATAGCCATGCCTCCCCACCTGGATAGCGATGCCTCCCCACCTGGGTAGCGATGCCTCCCCACCTGGATAGCGATGCCTCCCCACCTGGATACCGATGCCTTCCCACCTGGATAGCGATGCCTTCCCACCTGGATAGCGATGCCTCCCCACCTGGATAGCGATGCCTCCCCACCTGGATAGCCATGCCTCCCCACCTGGATAGCCATGCCTCCCCACCTGGATAGCCATGCCTCCCCACCTGGATAGCGATGCCTCCCCACCTGGATAGCGATGCCTCCCCACCTGGGTAGCGATGCCTCCCCACCTGGATAGCGATGCCTCCCCACCTGGATACCGATGCCTTCCCACCTGGATAGCGATGCCTCCCCACCTGGATAGCGATGCCTCCCCACCTGGATAGCAATGCCTCCCCACCTGGATAGCAATGCCTCCCCACCTGGATAGCAATGCCTCCCCACCTGGATAGCGATGCCTCCCCACCTGGATAGCGATGCCTCCCCACCTGGGTAGCGATGCCTCCCCACCTGGATAGCGATGCCTCCCCACCTGGATACCGATGCCTTCCCACCTGGATAGCGATGCCTTCCCACCTGGATAGCGATGCCTCCCCACCTGGATAGCGATGCCTCCCCACCTGGATAGCAATGCCTCCCCACCTGGATAGCAATGCCTCCCTACCTGGATAGCAATGCCTCCCCACCTGGATAGCAATGCCTCCCCACCTGGATAGCGATGCCTCCCCACCTGGATAGCGATGCCTCCCCACCTGGATAGCGATGCCTCCCCACCTGGATAGCGATGCCTCCCCACCTGGATACCGATGCCTCCCCACCTGGAGACCGATGCCTCCCCACCTGGATACCGATGCCTCCCCACCTGGATACCGATGCCTCCCCACCTGGATAGCTATGCCTCCCCACCTGGATACCGATGCCTCCCCACCTGGATAGCGATGCCTCCCCACCTGGATACCGATGCCTCCCCACCTGGATAGCGATGCCTCCCCACCTGGATACCGATGCCTCCCCACCTGGATAGCGATGCCTCCCCACCTGGATACCGATGCCTCCCCACCTGGATAGCGATGCCTCCCCACCTGGATAGCAATGCCTCCCCACCTGGATAGCGATGCCTCCCCACCTGGATAGCAATGCCTCCCCACCTGGATAGCAATGCCTCCCCACCTGGATAGCGATGCCTCCCCACCTGGATACCGATGCCTCCCCACCTGGATAGCGATGCCTCCCCACCTGGATAGCAATGCCTCCCCACCTGGATAGCAATGCCTCCCCACCTGGATAGCAATGCCTCCCCACCTGGATAGCAATGCCTCCCCACCTGGATAGCGATGCCTCCCCACCTGGATACCGATGCCTCCCCACCTGGATAGCGATGCCTCCCCACCTGGATAGCAATGCCTCCCCACCTGGATAGCAATGCCTCCCCACCTGGATGCCGATGCCTCCCCACCTGGATACCGATGCCTCCCCACCTGGATAGCAATGCCTCCCCACCTGGATAGCGATGCCTCCCCACCTGGATAGCAATGCCTCCCCACCTGGATAGCGATGCCTCCCCACCTGGATACCGATGCCTCCCCACCTGGATACCGATGCCTCCCCACCTGGATAGCGATGCCTCCCCACCTGGATACCGATGCCTCCCCACCTGGATACCGATGCCTCCCCACCTGGATAGCGATGCCTCCCCACCTGGATAGCGATGCCTCCCCACCTGGATAGCGATGCCTCCCCACCTGGATAGCGATGCCTCCCCACCTGGATAGCGATGCCTCCCCACCTGGATAGCGATGCCTCCCCACCTGGATACCGATGCCTCCCCACCTGGATAGCGATGCCTCCCCACCTGGATAGCGATGCCTCCCCACCTGGTTAGCGATGCCTCCCCACCTGGATAGCGATGCCTCCCCACCTGGATAGCGATGCCTCCCCACCTGGATAGCGATGCCTCCCCAGCTGGATAGCGATGCCTCCCCACCTGGATAGCAATGCCTCCCCACCTGGATAGCAATGCCTCCCCACCTGGATAGCGATACCTCCCCTAGGGGAGTCGTAGTCGAGGGGAAGGCCGTTCCTGTACCAGAGTACAGCGGGCGGCGCGTGCTTAGTGTGGCGCACGACGCAGTCTAGCGACAGCAGAGAGCCCGCCTGCAGGTACCGCTGCTCCTTGCCCACTATCACCGTTGAGAACAGTCCTGTAAGCCAAGGATCATGGTAGAGAACCGTCCTGGATTTATATATCACTGTGGAGAACAGTTCTGTACGTAATTCAAGAAGTAATTCAGTACTTTGCCATTGCAATGAAAGCAATAGAGGACGTTTTAAAAATCGAAGGATTGCGATAGCTCTCCTGCAGTCGAGTCATCACAGTAGAAAACAGTCCGGCAGTCGAGTCATCACAACAGAAATTGTCCGGCAGTCGAGTCATCACAGTAGAAATTGTCCGGCAGTCGAGTCATCACAATAGAAAATTGTCCTGCAGTCGAGTCATCACAGTAGAAAATTGTCCGGCAGTCGAGTCATCATAGTAGAAAATAGTCCGGCAGTCGATTCATCACAATAGAGAATTGTCCTGCAGTCGAGTCATCACAGTAGAAAATAGTCCGGCAGTCGAGTCATCACAATAGAAATTGTCCGGCAGTCGAGTCATCACAATAGAAAATTGTCCTGCAGTCGAGTCATCACAATAGAAAATTGTCCTGCAGTCGAGTCATCATAGTAGAAAATAGTCCGGCAGTCGAGTCATCACAATAGAAATTGTCCGGCAGTCGAGTCATCACAATAGAAATTGTCTGGCAGTCGCAACACAATAGAAAATTGTCCTGCAGTCGAGTCATCACAGTAGAAATTGTCCAGCAGTCGAGTCATCATAATACAAATTGTCCGGCAGTCGAATCATCACAATACAAGTTGTCCGGCAGTCGAGTCATCACAGTAGAAAATAGTCTTGCAACTGAAGAATGGCAACAGAAAACAGTCCTTCAATCAAAGGAAACAACTATAAACAATCCTGCAATCGAAAGATCATGGTGGAAACAATTTTTTATTCAAAATAACACTATCTAATAATCAAAAAATAATTCTAGAGAATAGCTTTAGTGATAAGAAAATATCCTGGATAACTATTTTGGAATGATAATATTATTCCAGATAATAGTTTCGTAGTTAAAAAAATTATTCAGGAGCTCAGTTTTGTAATTAAAAAATCCTTCTGGAGAACAGTTTTAAAATCAAATCATACGATAAAAAGTCAAGTTATAAAAATACCAACCTATAGATCAGTCCTGTTCTTAACTAGTCACTGTAAAAAAACAGTCCTGCAAGCCAGTGATAACATCAGAAAACATTCCTGCAGTCACGTGGTAACAGGAGAAAACAGCCCTGTAAATTTACAATCACAGTAGAAAACAGCCCTGTAAATTTACAATCACAGTAGAAAACAGCCCCGTAATTTTATGATCACGGTAGAAAACATCCCTGTAATTTTATATTCATAGGAGAAAACAGCCCTGTAATCACACGACAACGGTTAAAAAATCCTGTAATCACATGAAAACAGTAGAAAACAGTCCTGTAATCACACGACAACAGTAGAAAAAGTCCTGTGATCACATGACAACAGTAGAAAAAGTCCTGTGATCACATGACAACAGTAGAAAAAGTCCTGTAATCACATAACAGTAGGAAACAGTCCTGTAATCACATAACAGTAGGAAACAGTCCTGTAATCACACAACAGTAGAAAAAGTCCTGTAATCACATGACAACAGTTGAAAAAAGTTCTGTAATCACATGACAACAGCAGAAAAAGGTCTATAATCACCTGGTAACAGCAAAGAACATCGTAATTAACGTGAAGAGCTCGTCGATGTTATGGCCCGAGAGTTAACCCATTCAGTACCATGGTCTTCTCACTTGAATCACGGAAGTTTACACTTACAAGTACCGTGGTATCCTTTAACATGAGAGGGGAGACTGTAGGATGCATGGCTTTTTCAAAAAAAGCTTGCTTCAATGGTAGGATCATCGATTAATTACCTCGCCCATATTTTTCTTAACACCAAGACGTGAATAAAAGAGCTGAGAACAAAAAGAATTGAGCGTTAATCCCGTGCTAAGACGCATCATGCAAACTGTTCAGTTTTGATAGTGCACTTTACGTAAATTGAATAATAACTCAAACAAGGGGTCATTTAACTTGTGAAAATTTGTTTGGCCACTAAAATAGTTGAAAATTAAATTTTGTGTGAAACTTTTTCAAAATTTATGCGCTTGCTTGTGTCTTTTCGAATCCCATGGACAAAATTTTTGCAACCACTTTTTTAAATTTTCATACAGAGAAGGGTTTTCTAGCATGGCAATATTAGCTTCCGATATTATAATGAGTACCATGTTATAATTAGTCTTTTAAAGTGACTGCAAAATTTGCCGAGCTTCCCTCATCAAAAGTTCCTCTTTTGCTCTGCCTATAAAAAGCACGTGTCAAGGGAATTTCCTCGCCTATTTATTCTTCATCATGATGAAAAAGGAATAATTTTTATTTTTATTTTTTATGAAGGAGAAACCCAGGCGAGAAAACTCCCTATGCACTGATTTTTTTGCGGAGCTAACATTTTCCACATGTAAAAGGAAATTTCACTCCCAAAAAATAACCTATCTCTGCTAATTGCTATTTTCCATCAATATCCAAGCTTAGTAATTGGTATTTCTGTTATCTTTGAATATAGGTTCATATATTCTAGGGATTTCAGTGATTTAATAACCAGTTTCACTGTAGTTTGGACATGTAGAGAAATGCGTATTTTTAAGAGAAAAATTTCCACAACTGATTCATTAGGCAAAAATAGTACCACGTAAATTTTTTTTTACATATATAGCTTGCATCACGTGTGATGCAGAATTTGATGCACAGTGCCTGGTTCATTACAGCTCATTGCGATAACAGGCGGAGTACAAAGTGTCTTATAAAAATATTAGGTTCTATTTAAGCTTCCCTAACCGAAACAAAGGTGTTCCAAAGAGAAGGGGAAGAAGGCACCACTTAGAATGGAGATAATGTAACGCGGGTAAAGAAACAGTGAGTTGAGAAAGAAGTTTATGAAAAAAAATAAAAGTTAAAGAAGAGAGTTGTAGTTGCTGAAAAACTGGAAAGTATTGAACCGAAGAAAGATGATCCGTAACTAAACAAAAAACCATTCTCTTTCAACAAAAAAATGCCTATCTAACCTTTTGCTCAGGACCTCACTTATTCCCCCTATGAGCGCTAATTTCCATTCTTACAATACTTGAATCCCCTTGAGGGACGCATCATGGTGGCTCAAAACATGCACTAGTCTTTTTACTGGCGATTACTCGTTTACTTTTCGTTTTTGTTTCAGGTGCATCTCAGTTTTCTGTTATGACTCTTTATTGTCTCGAATTGCTTATTTTTCTTTGATTTAACATGTACCTACGTCATTGTCATTAAGCCCTCACGCTAGAGCTAAGTGCGTGAGTATTGAGCAGTCAAAGAGTGGGTACATTTTTGGGGGCACTCTATATGTTGATCTAGGATTAGATTAGTCGTTAGTTTTAGCCCCCCAACCCAGCAACAAATGCGATCCAAAGAGAGGAAGGAAGGCACCATTTAGTATGGAGCTAAGGAAACTCGGAATCTACGCAGAAAGGCATAGAAACAGTAAGTTGTGAAAGAAGATCATGAAACAAAAAAAAATTGAAGAAGAAAGTAGTAGGTGCTGAAAAACAGGACAGCAGTGAACCGAAAAAAGATGGTCCGTAACAAAACAAAAATCTATATTTTAACAAAAAGAAAGCCTACCTAACCTTTAGCTCAGGCCCTTACACAGTCCCCCTGAGAGCGCTAATTCCCATAGACACAATAGTTGTATCCCCCAGGGAGCGCTAATTCCCATAGACACAATAGTTGTATCCCCCTGAGGGGTGTTGATCTAGTATGATTTTAGCCATGGTGCAACATGAAGTCCTAAGTTCACAAGCAGTACAGTCTTTTGGAAGGACAGTACGTTTTCGGTAAAAGTGTAATCACAATTTCGTTAAGACAAACCAGCAATTCATTTTACCGACAGAGCTACACGAAATTCGCGGAGGTACGAAGCTGAGACATTATGGAAATGTGACTTTGAAATATTTTGAGACCCATATTTTAATTTTTACAATTTAAGCGTAAATTTTAATTCAGTAAAGTCTTAAGTTGCGTATTCTCAGTCTTGACATTTGTCTATTTTTCGTTGTCCGTATTTTACAATTAATTTCCACGTTGCAATGTGAAACAAATCAATCATTTCTAATTCAAACCTGAGTTTTGGCTTAGCCATTTTTTTATTTGAGTTAACCTCAAACGCCCTATTTTTAGAAGCACGCCGAATTTTGACTTCTGAAAAAAAATATTCAGGTAAATATTTAATAAGCACATAGTTTGAAATGGAAGCGGGGTCGGAGCTGAGATTCATGGGTGCTAACAAACAACTTTGGAGTCACAAGTTTTTAATACGCAATTTTCTAGTCGCACAAAAGGGGCTCGTCTCGTATGAATTTCTCGATCGGAATAGAACACTTTTTTTGTGTGGATGCTTTCACGAATAGAACTTTTCAAACCCGTTTCAAAATCCTGATTTATTTTACATAGAAACTAGCTCTCGCATAGTCAGTCAGCCGATAATGCTATGCGTGTGATGCAAGTTGTTCTGAAATCAACATTTCGAATTTCATAGCATTGTAAGATAATTTTACTTCGAAGCATTGAAAGAATATTTCAAAGCAGTATTTCAAAGTATTAAATGAAAATTTTATTTCAAAGTATTGAAAGAGAATTTTATTTCAAAGTTTTGAAAGATAATTTAATTCAGAACATTTAAAGAGAACTTTATTTCAAAGCATCGAAAAGAACTTTATTTCAAAGCATTAAAAGAGAACCTTAAAAGCCCTAAAGCAATCAGAAATTCAGAAAACCAATTTCAGCATCAAAGGTGTGACGTCCAGCCAGTCATGCCTATTTCAGCGGCCGCTCGCAACACCCGCCGAGTTTATATTAAATAAAAGAAAGACACGACACCGCCGTTAAAGCCGCGGCGCCTCTATAGAAAACTAATTTTTTAAGGCGGGAGCCTATCTAGAGCTTCTACGACCTCAAGTTCTTCCATTCGTTATTGCGTGCGAAATGTAAGGCCGTGAGAAAGAAAACGACTTTCCTTATTTTCCGGCCGAGGAGTGATAAAGGCAAAAATAAGTTTGTTATGAGAGTCAAGGGCGAGGCAAACAAGCCTTTTATGGGGCGAGAGGGGTAATCAGATAGGAGCGAGGGGGGCAGAGCGACGGAGAAGGGGGAGAGGGAAGGAGTGAGGGGGAGGGGGGGGGGGGAGTGGTGAGGGAGAGGGGGAGAAGGAGGGGGAGGAGATGAGAGGGGCTGCAAGAATGGGAGTGTGAAGGATTGGGAAATTGGGATCACAAGACTGTATTAGGATGTCAAGGATTTTCAGCGCTGAGGGAAAGGGTTTACGATCACACGGAATTTACGATTTCACGATTTTCCGCAGAAAACTAATTTCGCGAAATAGTCAGAAGGAAACAAGACTTGACTGCTATTTTTTAATAATTAACCAATTTAGGCCAATTTTACCCAGTTCAAGTCCATTTTCAATCCATTTTTACAAATTTAAATGTAAATATATATTTTGCATATTTTCCAGGTTTCGAAGTTGCGTTTTTTCAGCCTTGGCATCTGTATAATTTCCATAATCATTATTTAAATTTAAACAAAGCCAATTTTTACCAGTTCAAGTCCATTTTCAATCCATTTTTACAAATTTAAACGTAAATATCCACTTTTGCATATTTGGCAGGCTTTTAAGTTGCGTTGTTTTCAGTCTTGGCATCTGTGTATTTTCCATGGCCAATTTCAATTTAGAAACACCATCAAAAATGTCTTTATATAAAACACTCCACTAGATTCGAGGGGACAGAGGGGATAAGGAAATAAAGAGGATAAGCTTACCCCGTTGCTTGCGATGCGGCTCATCGATGATTCGTTTGAAATATTATGAAAATCTTTTATAATTAGTGTTATTTAATGGACCCATTTGGTATTTATAAAATTGCTAACAAGTTTTGACTTTAAATTCGAGTTGAATATTCAACTTAAGTTCTAATTATAGCAGTCAAGGTGTTAACCCGAGCGGAAAAATTTGAAATAAAATTTGAGTTGAATATTTAACTTAAGTTCTAATTAAAGCAGTCGATGTGTTAACCCAAGCAGACAAAATTGAAATAAAATTTGAGTTGAATATTTAACTTAAGTTCTAATTAAAGCAGTCGATGTGTTAACCCAAGCAGACAAAATTGAAATAAAATTTGAGTTGAATATTTAACTTAAGTTCTAATTAAAGCAGTCGATGTGTTAACCCAAGCAGACAAAATTAAAAATGAGCAGTAGGTTCTTCTCGGTATTAGGAAAATAAGTTACCCACACTTACCCCTTCCCTAACAGAATCAGTACGGGTGCAGGCGTGACCGGAAGTAACTCTTGTAATATTTTGGCTGTATCTTCAAAGTCATTTAAGAAAAACAATGTGTCATTTGATGTAGACAAACTTGATCAGAATTAAATTTGTTCCGAGCATTTCGTTAATATTAGTATGGAAAAAATATCCTTTTTCCGAACATTTCCTAAAACTATTACCAATGAACAAATATTTTTTCAGCGTTTTTCGTAGGTAAAATATTCTTTTCAAGCAAATTTTCTTGGACAATTAAAAAGTAAAGCCCGATCGCTCCCGTAAAATGGTGTCTGCAAATTTTGGTGCAGGACACCAAATTTTAGTGCCTCTAAATTTTGGCGCGAGTCCCCAAATTTCATCGCAAGACACCAAATTTCGGCGTCTCCAAATTTCGGCGTCCCAAAATTTCGGCGTCCCAAAATTTCGGCGTCTCCAAATTTCGGCGTCCCAAAATTTCGGCGTCCCAAAATTTCGGCGTCCCAAAATTTCGGCGTCCCAAAATTTCGGCGTCCCAAAATTTCGGCGTCTCCAAATTTCGGTGCAGCACAGTCTGGAGCAGGCCACCCCAGTGAGGAGATGTGCCCCACAGATCGCGTTCCTGCGCCTGTTTTGGCCACCACAGCGCCAATGACAAAGGGAGAGAGCGAGCCAGTCGGAACAACACCCGGAAAATAAGGCTGTCCCAGTGTTCCGAGCGGGAACAGATGTTGTGTTACATTAACTTGATATATTTTATGTATGTTACTTAACTTGATATATGTTGCTTGGTATTTGTTACTTTTTATTTGTTACTTGATATACTCATTCGATATTTGTTACTTGATATACGTGACTTCAGTAAACATAATTTTGTTACTTGAGTTGATATACGTATGCATCTAAAATTTGCTCGTTTAGTACCAAGTAATTATGTCAGGATACGATTACGGTTAACTCAGATTATACGAGTAATCATTTCATACACCTAGGCTCAATAATAACAAGGTCGCCCTTTTCCCAAAGCGAAGAAACACCGGTTTGTACCACGGGATCGAGTAATAATTGCGCCAGCATCCATTCCACACACCTTGGTCCAATGGGGAATGAAACCAAGATTTCCTTTTCCCAATGGGAACATACACCGGGCTTGTACTGCGGGGCCGAGCAAACATGGCGTCCCAATACGAGTTGAGAGTCGACTAATAAGAACGAGAAGGAGATATAGCAGAAAATTAGAGACTTAAAAAGCAGAGCTCAGCTCAGAAATGTAATATTTTCCCTCCAATAAAGATACTAGCGTTCAAAGTTCACAACAGAGACGATCTTGAGAACTTATTTGAATTGAAACCATTGTTTTTTCATAGTTCTGATGCTTAGATAAAACTACTATATTGGTATAAAAACCACGACGAACTCTTTTTTTATCTATTATTAAGAGGGACACCACAGCGATTTTTAAAATTTATATCCGATTGGTCTGAAAATAGGAAGAAAAATTTACTTAAGTAACTTTTTTGATTTAGGCCTTAGTTTTTGAAAAAATTGATACATTAATTTTTTTAGCTCATTTTTAGGGATATTTCACATGAATAGAAGTCAATAGGTTTTTATGCTAAAACAAATTCAGAGACAGTTTTGAAATTCTTGTAACATTTCAAACAAACTAATGGATTTGAATTTTCTGTTTTCCTTTTTGTTTCCTTTTGATTTCCGATCTCTAACAAAAATATACCAAATTTTTGGCTTTGAGCTTTGATTAAGAAAATTAAATGTACAAATTGGAAAATCGGAATACTTTAGTTTGTTAGAAAAGTTCCAAGAATTCCAAAACTGTCTTTTTTCCTAGCATGAAAACTCACTGACTTCAATTTTTTTATTGTTGAAAATGTTTTTTCGTTCGAGACCCCAAAATTTTATTAGTTGAAGTGTAATATGACGGAAAATTTTCGCACTTGAATGCTATTTTCATGTTCAACTTTATAATCTGCATGCATAATTTCATATTTACAGTGTGAATGATTGTAAATTACATGTATAAATTAAAAAAGTAAAAAAAAATTGCTCATTTATGAATGAATGGTAAATTTTCCATTTGTGAACTGATTCTTCTGAAATAGACCATTAAATATAATTTTCAAAAAGAAAAAGATTTTGTTCTATTCATTTATCGATTTTGGCCTTAGTTTTTCAGGTTATTGTTATTATTTGTTTTCAAGTCATTTTATCTTATATTTCAAATAAATACAAGTTAATGAGTTTTTATGTTACAGCAAAACTAAACATAGTTTTGAATCCTTGAAAAATTGCTAACAAACTGAAGGAGCCGGATTTTTTATTTTACTTTTTGTTTTCTTTTTATATGGGGTCAAGAATTCATGATTTTTGGTCTCCTTGGTGGATGTCTAGTGCCCGCAGCCCCATAAAATTTTAGGACCCGATAGCCCACCACCTAAAAATCCGTTTTCAACAAAAAATGAATAAAATGGATCATTGGGTTATAAATCCCTGGGGTGTTTCTCTTAACACTGCTAGTAAAAGATCAGACTCAAAGTCTATCTATTGAAGTGAGAACAGAACCGTCCACAACTCACACAGAACCGTTCAGACGTCCACAGCTCACACAGAACCGTTCACACGTCCACAACTCACACAGAACCGTTCACACGTCCACAACTCACACAGAACCGTTCACACGTCCAAAACTCACACAGAACCGTTCACACGTTCACAGCTCACACAGAACCGTTCACACGTCCACAACTCACACAGAACCGTTCACACGTCCACAGCTCACACAGAACCGCTGGAGCAAGTCGTCGCGCAATAGCGCACCGCAATAAAATGTGAACCGACGCCTCAAGTTCGCGGCTGCGGTGGAAACAAAACACAACGCGGGGCCAGGGCCGGGATCCAATTCTGAGGGAGCGCATTACACGTCGGGTCGCGGCACTTCAGCATCCGTCGAGTAATTGGACGGCCACAAGTTTACTGATAGTGAAATTTAGGGCTACGGGGGTTCGAGTGGAGAGGGGGAGGGTGTATGGGAGGAGGGGGGATGCGTACCGATGGTGAAATTTAAGGGTACACGGGGGGAGGGGAGGTAGAGTGAGGGTGCGTACTGATTGTGAAATTCAAGGGTACATGGGGAGGCGGGGGCAGATGTGTGGGGTGAGTGTGCGTACTGAGAGTGAAATGTTAGGCTACGTGGGGGAAGGGTGGGGGAAGGGGGCGGGGTACACACTCACTTCACTCATCTGGGTGGGGTGAGTGTGCGTACTGATAGTGAAATTTAGAGCAAGGGTAGGGTAAGAAGTTGGGGGATGAAGAGAGTGCGTATTAGGTTGGGGGGGGGGGGTAGTTAGGGGTAATAATAAAGGCAAGGGGGTTGGGAGATGGGTGGGGTGAGGGTCTGTGCTGATAGTGAAATTTAAGGCTAGGGGGGTTGGGGAAGGGTGAGGGTGCGTGGCTGGTAACTGCATTTTGTGGATGAGAAAGGCGTCTTGGGATTGAGAAAGGCGTCTTGGGATTGAGAAAGGCGTCTTGGGATTGAGAAAGGCGTCTTGGGATTGAGAAAGGCGTCTTGGGATTGAGAAAGGCGTCTTGGGATTGAGAAAGGCGTCTTGGGATTGAGAAAGGCGTCTTGGGATTGAGAAAGGCGTCTTGGGATTGAGAAAGGCGTCTTGGGATTGAGAAAGGCGTCTTGGGATTGAGAAAGGCGTCTTGGGATTGAGAAAGGCGTCTTGGGATTGAGAAAGGCGTCTTGGGATTGAGAAAGGCGTCTTGGGATTGAGAAAGGCGTCTTGGGATTGAGAAAGGCGTCTTGGGATTGGGAAAGGCGTCTTGGGATTGAGAAAGGCGTCTTGGGATTGAGAAAGGCGTCTTGGGATTGAGAAAGGCGTTTTGGGATTGAGAAAGGCGTCTTGGGATTGAGAAAGGCGTCTTGGGATTGAGAAAGGGCGTCTTGGGATTGAGAAAGGCATCTTGGGATTGAGAAAGGCGTCTTGGGATTGAGAAAGGCGTCTTGGGATTGAGAAAGGCATCTTGGGATTGAGAAAGGCGTCTTGGGATTGAGAAAGGCGTCTTGAGATTGAGAAAGGCGTCTTGGGATTGAGAAAGGCGTCTTGGGATTGAGAAAGGCGTCTTGGGATTGAGAAAGGCGTCTTGGGATTGAGAAAGGCGTTTTGGGATTGAGAAAGGCGTTTTGGGATTGAGAAAGGCGTCTTGGGATTGAGAAAGGCGTCTTGGGATTGAGAAAGGGCGTCTTGGGATTGAGAAATGCATCTTGGGATTGAGAAAGGCATCTTGGGATTGAGAAAGGCGTCTTGGGATTGAGAAAGGCGTCTTGGGATTGAGAAAGGCGCCTTGGGATTGAGAAAGGCGTCTTGGGATTGAGAAAGGAATCTTGGGATTGAGAAAGGCATCTTGGGATTGAGAAAGGCATCTTGGGATTGAGAAAGGCATCTTGGGATCGAGAAAGGCATCTTGGGATCGAGAAAGGCGTCTTGGAATTGAGAAAGGCGTCTTGGGATTGAGAAAGGCGTCTTGGGATTGAGAAAGGCGTCTTGGGATTGAGAAAGACGACTTGGGATTGAGAAAGGCGTCTTGGGATTGGGAAAGGCGTCTTGGGATTGAGAAAGGCGTCTTGGGATTGAGAAAGGCGTCTTGGGATTGAGAAAGGCGTCTTGGGATTGGGAAAGGCGTCTTGGGATTGAGAAAGGCGTCTTGGGATTGAGAAAGGCGTCTTGGGATTGAGAAAGACGACTTGGGATTGAGAAAGGCGTCTTGGGATTGGGAAAGGCGTGTCAGCCATGGAACATCTTTATTGATCGATCCATTGCAACAATCGGGTTGTAGGAATAGATTTTCAGCTTCTCTACCTAAGCAAAGGTAGTAGGGGAATGAAGAGCCAGTCCAGTGAGTACAGGAGTTTCGCCACTGACGTTTCCTAATCCCCTAAGAGCTGCAGTGCGGGGAAAACACTAAAGATACTAACTAGGATCGAACCCGAGTCTTGCAGATCTCAAGTCTGATGCTTAACCGCCTGCGCAACGAAGTAGCGCTAACATTCAATGTTTATTGTTATACTGGTGGACAAGTGTTGATGTATATAGAAATTGCTTACAGAAATGAAGAAATTACGTTAATGAGATTTAAAATCTCAATAAAATGTCGAGATTGTATTACAGTGATCCGTAAGTTTTACTACTCCAAAGTTTTCGTTTCCTACTATCTTTCCCAAACGGTTGGTCACTACTAGAGCCACTTACGAAATTTCCTCTACTAATTCCCAAATTTCCTTTTATTCCAACTACTCATGCCACTTCCGAAATGAAATTTTAGGCTATTGATGCAACACTGTAGTCAAACATGGAAAGAATATTTAACTCATTGAAATATCCTTTATTTTAAAAAAACATTTCCTTCTACTGCACTTAAACTTCAGTCAATATTTCAATAAATGCTGCTACGGAAGTTCACTCAACATTTCGGCGGGACTCGACTCCGAATTTTGCTCGACGACGAGGGGAAGCGCCAAAAATTTCCCCTCAATAGGGCTAACTTTTACAATCGGTACCCAGACTAAAGGCTTGGGTCTGAATACGAACTCTTTAATTAGTTCCTCAGGACGCAGATCTGATAAAAAAATTATTTGGCGCATTCGGTAATGGCTGGGATTGTCTGTTCAGTTTGTTAATTAACGCAGGTGTATTAATTAACTCAGGTAGTTTGTTAATTACGCAGGTGTATTAATTAACGCAGGTGGTTTGTTAATTAACCTAGATGGTTGTTAATTAATGCAGTTGTTTGTTAATTAACGCAGGTGGTTTGTTAATTAACGCAAGAGGTTGTTATTTCTGAGGACTTACAGCTTTGAATAGAGGTTCATGCTTTATTTCGATGAAGGTTGATGATCAAGGGATTCAAATATTATTCTTTAAGTGTTCTTCATTATTTTAAAGCAGCGTTTATACTTTTAGTTTGTATGTTCAGCTGCTTGTATTTTAGATGTTTGCATTGTGTACACTGCATTTCCTTCTGTTTTGTATTGCATATCCTTTTTCCTAAAAATGCATTTCGTTCAGTTCTTTCAATCAAGTTTAAAAAAGCCAAATGGCATAGCTATAGCCATGAAATCATTGATGACTTCGAAATTATCCCGATGATTCACTGGGCAGCGGTGAAATGCAACGTAGGTTAATAGGCAAGCCAGAATGAGAAAGTTACAGAAATGTTTAATTATGAAACGAAATAATAGGCATAGCAAAGCAGGATTGCTGCCATAGCAAGAGCGATGCGTGAAATGCCGTGCCAGTCATGCTATTTTCGTTTTATTGCTAAGGCGCATTTCCTTATCAAGAACTTACGTCTTAACTTAATTTTCCTCATATCCCAAAGAACTTTCATCCTAACTTAGACAAAAATTTGATATTTCCGACAACGAAGTGAAACACTGAGGAGGGAAATAATGGTAATAAGCAATTATAGGCTTAACAATAGTGATAGGTTTAATGGCAAATAATTTTACCTTTATAAACACTAACTTACTAAAATTCTAGTCAGAATGAAAAACGTCTGCCACAGTGCTCAAGGACACACACAGGGTGCATAAAAGGCTAACGAAGGAAAAATGAAAGGAAAAACCGAAAGGGAAAAACCGAAAGGGAAAAACCGAAAGGGAAAAACCGAAAGGGAAAAACCGAAAGGGAAAAACCGAAAGGGAAAAACCGAAAGGGAAAAACCGAAAGGGAAAAACCGAAAGGGAAAAACCGAAAGGGAAAAACCGAAAGGGAAAAACCGAAAGGGAAAAACCGAAAGGGAAAAACCGAAAGGGAAAAACCGAAAGGGAAAAACCGAAAGGGAAAAACCGAAAGGGAAAAACCGAAAGGGAAAAACCGAAAGGGAAAAACCGAAAGGGAAAAACCGAAAGGGAAAAACCGAAAGGGAAAAACCGAAAGGGAAAAACCGAAAGGGAAAAACCGAAAGGGAAAAACCGAAAGGGAAAAACCGAAAGGGAAAAACCGAAAGGGAAAAACCGAAAGGGAAAAACCGAAAGGGAAAAACCGAAAGGGAAAAACCGAAAGGGAAAAACCGAAAGGGAAAAACCGAAAGGGAAAAACCGAAAGGGAAAAACCGAAAGGGAAAAACCGAAAGGGAAAAACCGAAAGGGAAAAACCGAAAGGGAAAAACCGAAAGGGAAAAACCGAAAGGGAAAAACCGAAAGGGAAAAACCGAAAGGGAAAAACCGAAAGGGAAAAACCGAAAGGGAAAAACCGAAAGGGAAAAACCGAAAAGGAAAAACCGAAAGGGAAAAACCGAAAAGGAAAAACCGAAAGGGAAAAACCGAAAGGGAAAAACCGAAAGGGAAAAACCGAAAGGGAAAAACCGAAAGGGAAAAACCGAAAGGGAAAAACCGAAAGGGAAAAACCGAAAGGGAAAAACCGAAAGGGAAAAACCGAAAGGGAAAAACCGAAAGGGAAAAACCGAAAGGGAAAAACCGAAAGGGAAAAACCGAAAGGGAAAAACCGAAAGGGAAAAACCGAAAAGGAAAAACCGAAAAGGAAAAACCGAAAAGGAAAAACCGAAAGGGAAAAACCGAAAGGGAAAAACCGAAAGGGAAAAACCGAAAGGGAAAAACCGAAAGGGAAAAACCGAAAGGGAAAAACCGAAAGGGAAAAACCGAAAGGGAAAAACCGAAAGGGAAAAACCGAAAGGGAAAAACCGAAAGGGAAAAACCGAAAGGGAAAAACCGAAAGGGAAAAACCGAAAGGGAAAAACCGAAAGGGAAAAACCGAAAGGGAAAAACCGAAAGGGAAAAACCGAAAGGGAAAAACCGAAAGGGAAAAACCGAAAGGGAAAAACCGAAAGGAAAACCGAAAGGAAAAACAAAAGGAAAAACAAAAGGAAAAACAGAAGGAAAAACAAAAGGAAAAACAAAAGGAAAACCAAAATAACAGGAAAGAAGCGAAATAAAATCCAGTGAAATAGAACGACAGGGAAACAAAGGAAAAAACAAAAACGAAGGAAAAAACAAAAAACGATGGGACAACGAAAGGAAAACTAAAACCACGAGAAAAGAGACAACCCACCTTCGCCCGTCCAACAGCCGCCGCCAAATCTCACCTTGCCTGGATTGCTCCGACGGGATCTTGTACAGAGATTTGTCCAACAGGTTGCGGTCTGTGGAGTAAAAATTTTGAGTTTGTAGTGTTCTTCCTTTTTTAGGTATCCCTTTGCTGCGGTTAGAGAGGCCATAACTAACATAATTTAACCTAGCCATTGGGTTGCTCCAAATATGGCAACAGTGAGTGAGGCTAAATGAGGGAAGAATATCTGTTTGTGAGAGGGTGAGGGAAGCATTCCATGAGGGTATCACATACATGTGAACGTGAGGGCATCAGGCACACGTGAACGTGAGGGCATCAGCCATACGTGAATGTGAGGGCATCAGGCACACGTGAACGTGAGGGCATCAGATACACGTGAACAGGAGGGCATCACGTACACATGAACCTGAGGCCATCAGGCACACGTGAACCTGAGGGTATCAGATACACGTGAACAGGAGGGCATCACGTACACATGAACCTGAGGGCATCAGGTACACGTGAACGTGAGGGTATCACGTACACATTAACCTGAGGGCATCAGGCACACGTGAACGTGAGGGCATCAGGCATACGTGAACGTGAGGGCATCAGGCACACGTGAACGTGAGGGCATCAGGTACACGTGAGGGTATCACGTACACGTGAGGGTTTCACGTGCACGTGAACGTGAGGGCCCAATACATAAGAGTACAAAAGAATTATCCCAAAAGGATAATAGGGATATTATGGCATAAGAGAACATATCTCATTACCACAATGGGATGGCATAAGGGTACATGTCAATTATGAAATGTCCCCCTATAATAAGTTCATCAACCTATGACTCACAATGTCTCCAGTAATTTTATTAGTTGTTCCAAGTGTTACTAAGTTTTCTTTAATGACCTTTAAATCGCTTAAATTTCATGTTTTCTTTGATTTAGTTCTATTTTACTTCTGTGATTTAACCCATTAGACTTGTATTTATGTGAATACGCGACTACATCAAAGAAAATGCATGAGTACTAGGAAGTCAGGAAGTAAATTTTTTTTCAAGACACTGTGTGTACATGCTCTCAGGATGTACATGGTGGACAGCATAAGTATATGCATGTAACTATGTATATGTAAATGTATATATAAACATAAATTTATATTTATAATTAGTAACATATGCTGTATAGCTCAGTTTTTAATTTAGTTATACATATTCATGCCTCTTTCACATTCAAGAGGCATGAATGTCCCATCTGCTCTATCCTATCTCCCAAGCAGTTCCATGTTACAAAATCGTTTTACCAACAATCCCTCATACCAACAACCACACATAGCCAAAACCACACATACCAACAATCCCTCATACCAACAACCACACATACCAACAACCACACATACCCAAAACCACACATACCAACAACCACACATACCAACAACCACACATACCAACAACCACACATACCAACAACTACACATACCAACAACCACACATACCAACAACCACACATACCAACAACTACACATACCAACAACCACACATACCAACAACCACACATACCAACAACCACACATACCAACAACCACACATACCAACAACCACTCATACCAACAATCCCTCATACCAACAATCCCTCATACCAACAATCCCTCATACCAACAATCCCTCATACCAACAATCCCTCATACCAACAACCACACATACCAACAACCACACACACCAACAACCACACACACCAACAACCACACATACCAACAACCACACATACCAACAACCACACATATCAACAACCACGCATACCAACAATCACACATACCAACAATCACACATACCAACAGTCACTCTCACCGCGTAAATACAATGCCACCTGCAACCAATGCAACCATGGTTCCTGGATCAGCCCTTTTGTTTGAAAGAATCCCCAAATGTAGCTATTTTCAAGATAATTTAAGCCCCGCAGGGTGTGGCAACACTAATTTTTACGGCCAAATGGTGCAGGGATTATCCCTAACTCCAGAATTTCTCCAGAAAAAATCTAACTTGGGAGCTCAGGCCAGAGGCCATCAGGGTCGAGGCTGAGGTGTTGCCACAATTCTTGCTGTTTTTAATGCGAATTTTTCTGGATCTTTTGGGTGCGTGAAGTGTTGAGGGCAACACTGACCGCTTCTGAGGGAGGTGTGGTGGGGCGAGGTGTGGGTGGGTTGTGGGTGGGTTGTGGGTGGGTTGTGGGTGGGGTGTGGGTGGGGTGTGGGTGGGGTGTGGGTGGGGTGTGGGTGGGGTGTGGGTGGGGTATGGGTGGGGTATGGTATGGTGTGGCGGAGTGTGGCGGAGTGTGGTGGAGTGTGGTGGAGTGTGGCGGAGTGTGGCGGAGTGTGGCGGAGTGTGGTGGAGTGTGGTGGAGTGTGGTGGAGTGTGGTGGAGTGTGGTGGAGTGTGGTGTGGTTGAGTGTGGTGTGGTTGAGTGGGGTGTGGTTGAGTGTGGTGTGGTTGAGTGGGGTGTGGTTGAGTGGGGTGTGGTTGAGTGGGGTGTGGTTGAGTGGGGTGGGGTGTGGTTGAGTGGGGTGGGGTGTGGTTGAGTGGGGTGGGGTGTGGTGGGGTGTGGTGGGGTGTGGTGGGGTGTGGTGGGGTGTGGTGGGGTGTGGTGGGGTGTGGTGGGGTGTGGTGGGGTGTGGTGTGGTGTGGTGGGGTGTGGTGTGGTGGGGTGTGGTGGGGTGTGGTGGGGTGTGGTGGGGTGTGGTGGGGTGTGGTGGGGTGTGGTGGGGTGTGGTGGAGTGTGGTGGAGTGTGGTGGAGTGTGGTGGAGTGTGGTGGAGTGTGGTGGAGTGTGGTGGAGTGTGGTGGGGTGTGGTGGGGTGTGGTGGAGTGTGGTGGAGTGTGGTGGAGTGTGGTGGGGTGGGGTGGGGTGTGGTGGGGTGTGGTGGGGTGTGGTGGGGTGTGGTGGGGTGTGGTGGGGTGTGGTGGGGTGTGGTGGGGTGTGGTGGGGTGTGGTGTGGTGGGGTGTGGTATGGTGTTGTGGGGTGTGGTATGGTGTGGTGATGTATGGTGGGGTGTGGATGAGTGTGGATGGGTGTGGACGGGTGTGGATGGGTGTGGACGGGTGTGGACGGGTGTGGACGGGTGTGGATGGGTGTGGATGGGTGTGGATGGGTGTGGATGGGTGTGGATGGGTGTGGATGAGTGTGGATGGGTGTGGATGGGTGTGGATGGGTGTGGATGGGTGTGGATGGGTGTGGATGGGTGTGGATGGGTGTGGATGGGTGTGGATGGGTGTGGATGGGTGTGGATGGGTGTGGATGGGTGTGGATGGGTGTGGATGGTGTGGATGGGTGTGGATGAGTGTGGATGGGTGTGGATGAGTGTGGATGGGTGTGGATGAGTGTGGATGAGTGTGGATGGGTGTGGATGAGTGTGGATGGGTGTGGATGGGTGTGGATGGGTGTGGATGGGTGTGGATGGGTGTGGATGGGTGTGGATGGGTGTGGATGGGTGTGGATGGGTGTGGATGGGTGTGGATGGGTGTGGATGGGTGTGGATGGGTGTGGATGGGTGTGGATGGGTGTGGATGGGTGTGGATGGGTGTGGATGGGTGTGGATGGGTGTGGATGGGTGTGGATGGGTGTGGATGGGTGTGGATGGGTGTGGATGGGTGTGGATGGGTGTGGATGGGTGTGGATGGGTGTGGATGGGTGTGGATGGGTGTGGATGGGTGTGGATGGGTGTGGATGGGTGTAGATGGGTGTGGATGGGTGTGGATGGGTGTGGATGGGTGTGGATGGGTGTGGATGGGTGTGGATGAGTGTGGATGGGTGTGGATGGGTGTGGATGGGTGTGGATGGGTGTGGATGGGTGTGGATGGGTGTGGATGGGTGTGGATGGGTGTGGATGGGTGTGGATGAGTGTGGATGGGTGTAGATGGGTGTGGATGGGTGTGGATGGGTGTGGATGGGTGTGGATGGGTGTGGATGGGTGTGGATGGGTGTGGATGGGTGTGGATGGGTGTGGATGGGTGTGGATGGGTGTGGATGGGTGTGGATGGGTGTGGATGGGTGTGGATGGGTGTGGATGGGTGTGGATGGGTGTGGATGGGTGTGGATGGGTGTGGATGGGTGTGGATGGGTGTGGATGGGTGTGGATGGGTGTGGATGGGTGTGGATGGGTGTGGATGGGTGTGGATGGGTGTGGATGGGTGTGGATGGGTGTGGATGGGTGTGGATGGGTGTGGATGGGTGTGGATGGGTGTGGATGGGTGTGGATGGGTGTGGATGGGTGTGGATGGGTGCGGATGGGTGCGGATGGGTGCGGATGGGTGCGGATGGGTGCGGATGGGTGCGGATGGGTGCGGATGGGTGTGGATGGGTGAGGATGGGTGAGGATGGGTGTGGATGGGTGTGGATGGGTGTGGATGGGTGTGGATCGGTGTGGATCGGTGTGGATCGGTGTGGTGGGGTGTGGTGGGGTGTGGTGGGGTGTGGTGGGGTGTGGTGGGGTGTGGTGGGGTGTGGTGGGGTGTGGTGGGGTGTGGTGGGGTGTGGTGGGGTGTGGTGGGGTGTGGTGGGGTGTGGTTAGGTGTGGTGGGGTGTGGTGGGATGTGGTAGGGTATGGTATGGTGTCGTGATGTATGGTGGGGTATGGTATGGTGTGGTGGGGTGTGGCAGAGTGTGGTTTACTGATTGAATCGCAAGCAAAAAGTCACATCTCACACCGATGCCTGATGGAAGCACAGAATTCCGAAGACCACAACAGCGAATCAAATAAACTCTATTATTGTAGCCCATTAAGAATTCTATACCCCTTATTGTAGTCTATTAAGCAATAATTAACCGATTCAATGATGTCAGTTAAGAACGTAACTCACCTTATAGTGGAAGTCCATTAAGAATCATATTAGCCTTCTTATTGAAGCCATTCAAGAATGTAATTAACCTTATTATTGAAGGTCTGTGTGATTAAATAGAACTACATTTCGGGTGCTAGCGCAACCAAGACTACAAAAGGAACTGGAGAAGTTCTTTGATTTCAAGCGACCGGGCCAATCTCTCTGCTTGGTTGAAAGCGTGAGTGCTAGTTATGAAATGCCATGAGTGGTTAATTTAGTTAATTATCGTTAATGAACAGAGGTTGGTTGTTGTTAATTATAGTTGGTTGACAGAGGTTAATTATGAAATGCCTTGAGTTTGTAATTAAGTTAATTATCGTAATAAACAGTGATTAGTTGTGGTTAAGTATGGTTGGTTAACAGTGGGTAATTATGAAATGCCCCGAGTGGGTAATTAAGTTAACTATCGTTTATAAACAGTTGTGAATTATGGAATGCCATGAGTTGTTAATTGTACTTAATGATAGCTAATTTGCAGTGGGTTATTATGAAATGATGTGTGGGCAATTGTGGTTAATTATGGCTCATTAACCGTGATTAATTATAAAATGCCTTGAGTAGGTATTAGAGTTAAATATGGTTAATCAACAATAGATTTTTATGAGATGCTTAGAATGTTTAATTGAGTTAATTAGGGTTAATTACCAATAGTTAATTTTGAAATGTATTGATTGGGTAATTATAGATGATCAACAGTGGTCTATGAAATGCCTTGAGAAATTAAACGTGGTTAATTAGGGTTATGAATTCTTTTTCTTGAAAGCCTTATTTTCCTTCCGTCCTGCCAAATAACGCTCCATTTCACCATAAGTCGACCGTTCAGCATTTGAGCGCATCAGCATTTGAGGCATCAGCATTTGAGCGCATCAACATTTCAGTGAGTCAACATTTCAGTTAGTCAACATTTCAGTGAGTCAACATTTCAGTGAGCCAACATTTCAGTGAGCCAACATTTCAGTGAGCCAACATTTCAGTGAGTCAACATTTCAGTGAGTCAACATTTCAGTGAGTCAACATTTCAGCGAGTCAACATTTCAGCGAGTCAACATTTCAGCGAGTCAACATTTCAGCGAGTCAACATTTCAGTGAGTCAACATTTCAGTGAGTCAACATTTCAGTGAGCCAACATTTCAGTGAGCCAACATTTCAGTGAGCCAACATTTCAGTGAGCCAACATTTCAGTGAGCCAACATTTCAGTGAGCCAACATTTCAGTAAGTCAACATTTCAGTAAGTCAACATTCAGTGAGTCAACATTTCAGTAAGTCAACATTTCAGTGAGTCAACATTTCAGTGAGCCAACATTTCAGTGAGCCAACATTTCAGTGAGCCAACATTTCAGTGAGTCAACATTTCAGTAAGTCAACATTTCAGTGAGCCAACATTTCAGTGAGCCAACATTTCAGTGAGTCAACATTTCAGCGAGTCAACATTTCAGTGAGTCAACATTTCAGTAAGTCAACATTTCAGTGAGTCAACATTTCAGTGAGCCAACATTTCAGTGATCCAACATTTCAGTGAGCCAACATTTCAGTGAGTCAACATTTCAGTGAGCCAACATTTCAGTGAGCCAACATTTCAGTGAGTCAACATTTCAGTGAGCCAACATTTCAGTGAGTCAACATTTCAGTGAGCCAACATTTCAGTGAGTCAACATTTCAGTGAGCCAACATTTCAGTGAGCCAACATTTCAGTGAGTCAACATTTCAATGAGCCAACATTTCAGTGAGCCAACATTTCAGTGAGTCAACATTTCAATGAGCCAACATTTCAGTGAGCCAACATTTCAGTGAGTCAACATTTCAGTGAGCCAACATTTCAGTGAGCCAACATTTCAGTGAGTCAACATTTCAGTGAGCCAACATTTCAGTGAGTCAACATTTCAGTGAGCCAACATTTCAGTGAGTCAACATTTCAGTGAGCCAACATTTCAGTGAGCCAACATTTCAGTGAGTCAACATTTCAATGAGCCAACATTTCAGAGAGCCAACATTTCAGTGAGCCAACATTTCAGTGAGTCAACATTTCAGTGAGCCAACATTTCAGTGAGCCAACATTTCAGTGAGCCAACATTTCAGTGAGTCAACATTTCTGAAGAGCTGAATTATCACAACGGAGAAAATGAATTAGTTCCATTCATCTCAAAAATAAAAATTAAACCTCAATTCTTCTCGTGAATTTAAGTTGCGGCGTAAACTTGTCCTCCACAATATCATTTTTATATCGAGACTCGGGGTACACTACTGCAATGAGATAGAGATAACCAACTATCACTAGATAAATCAATTAATTTGCGGAGACCCGCTGCCGAATTACACCGGATTACGGACTCAAATTTTCGATAAACTCGAATATTTGGACTCTGTTTTCGGGTGCATAAAATAGAGAGAAATTAGCTTCACGTTGATCTCATGGAGGTCATTTGTTGGAAAGTATCCATGGCTGCACAGCTGGGAAACGCAGCAGGATTTGGTGCAGCTTTACTGAGATTTTGAGATCAATTTCGTGGAAAGCAAAATTAAGGATTTTCTGATTGTGGTGCATTCATCAAAATATAAGAGTTTCTTGATTTTGGTGCGCCCCATCAAAAAAGAAGGATTTTGATGCGCTTCACAAAAAATAAATGTGTTGGTGCGCTATATCAAAAAATGAAATTTTTTGTGCTTTTTCTCATAAATAAAGAATTTGTGAATTTTGGAGAGTTCTCAACAAATTATGATTTACAGATTTTAGTGAATTTCAACAAAAAATTCAAATCGACAGATTTTGGTGCTCTTTATAAAAAAATTAAACCTTGCTGGTCTTGGTGTACTTTATCAATTGAATTGTTGGGTGCCAGCAATTTAGTCGAGATTTATCGAAATTAAAATAGCAATTACACAAAATCCCTCAGATCGCAGCCAAATCTGAGCTGAAGTAAAAGATGGCCGGTGGTTCAATTTATCAAACTAAAGCCTAGAAAAAGCTCATCATTCGTCATTTAATTGCTCCTGGTTCCATTAATTCTTATGAAATCAATTTGAAAGACCGACCCTTAATATCCGGCTTCAATTCTGTGAAAAATTTAATTTTCCTCAAATTAAAAGCAACGTTTGATCAAGCTTTAATATTTGAAATTTTACCACGAGTATCCTTTGCGTTATCATTTAATTCCTCAAAACCCCGTTAATTCCTCTGAAATTAATTTCAATGAAAGATCACTAATATATATTCAGCCACCTTGATTCGCAATTTTTATATGTACTATGTAACATGAGACGCCCAATGTATTTTGTGGCTAGGATATGTGTGTTTGATTTTATTCTTTTCGTAAGAAATTTAGCTCCTCAACAATGACTGGAATTATGTCTAAAAAAAACGTACTCACTCTCATGCATTTTGTTGTTATTTAGTTGTTCATTGGCACGAGTCAATGAATTTAATAAATGAAAAGAACATTACATTTAACGATGTTGAGTGTCATGAAAGGAACTTAACTGCGCTTTAAACTAACAAAATACATGAGGAATACATGAGTAATCGTCAGTATGCATATTATTCGGCAAACCCAGCGGATATTTCATGTGTTATATTGTGCATATACATATATGTTGTTATTATATATTAAAATAAATATTACACGTAAAATATTATTCAAAACTGCAATGATCGATCAGAGTCTCCAACACTTATTTTTGAACAGACATTAAATACCGCACAAATTGAAAGGAAAATCAACAAACGACAATTAAGAAAACATTCGTCTATCATACATTTGTGTTTACAGATTTATCCGCTGTATTTCTTGACACATGAGCGAGAAACAATCCATTGAGACATCAAACATTAAAATTTATTGGTCTATTTCATTTACACCCTGTTGCATTCATTTTACAGATATTTAGTGATGATTTACATCATAACCATTTTAGAAAGCTATTTACTGAAGACTTACATGCTAACAATTTAACAAAATGATTTAGTGATGATCTACATCACGAAAATTCCAATACCTCTGATAATAAGCAGTTATCATTTAATCGACATTTCGAAGATTAACAAACCTCATACCGATGACACAACTCGGACTAACATAATGTTAAGCTGCTTTCATAAGACAAAAACTCAGCGTGAAACACACGGACTGCAGCAGGTTAAGCTGAAGCTCAACACTCAACTCAAATTAGAGTGAACTTTAGAAATCAAATCTGAAAATAACCAACATAAAATAGATCGTTTCCGCTTAGTTTATGTTACTTTAGTTTCCACTTAGAATCCAAGAAAATTAGTTTGTGACTGCTGTTCGGTCAGCAGCATTATGAAAATCCCTCAGTGGCCACCGGTAGGTCCCTTCGCAGGAAGTTAAACACAGCCGAACCCACGGAGGCGACACAGCTGTGCCCAAGACTAACGAAGACAAAGACAAGTCTACGGAGCCGTCCGCCACTTTCTGGTCGCTACTCTAAGCGATTTATGGGGACTGGACGGAGTGGAGTGGTGCTTGTGTGTTTGTGTGTGCCACCTGCTGTGTGTGTGTTGTGCCATCTGCTATGTGTTTGTGTGTGTTTGTATGTGTATGTATGTGTGTATTGTACCACCTGCTGTGTGTGTTGGTCAGTAAACGTATACACAACAACGACCCCGCATGCACGAATAGCATTTGAATCCAAAGATATGTACGTGTTTCAAATTTTAGAATAATAAGTCCCACAGGGAAAACTCTGAGTGAAAATCGGATTATCCGCTAAAATTCCGCTACGCCCTGTAACTGTTTGGTCTCACATCCGCCACACAACCCGGCCTGTTGAGGCAGTTAGCTGCACTAGACCCCAAACTGCAGCACACAACAGTCCGCCAAGTGAACTGAAGGATCAACTTGCGGGCAGGAGTTGGACAACTTGCATTGCCATTGAAGTTTCCCTCATGCAGGAGGTCAGTTAGATAAGCGATCTTCCAAAGCCCTCAGCAATAGCTCCATGAAATGATTAAATCGAGGGTTAGCTCCACACAAAGTTTGAGCAGGCAATGAACGTTTGAGCCATAGAAAGTTTAAGAAGCCATTGAGCTTAGCCATAGAGAGTTAGAGCAGCCATCGAACTCAGGAATGTATCAAAATACCCGCCGATTGTGTGGCTTCCCAATCCCACTCTTTGTCTTGGCTGCTAGTTGTGTGCACGAGTCTGGTGTTGTTTTTAGCGAACGAGGTGGAGGAAGGTATTGTATGCACAACTGCGCAGTTTCCAAAACATAGAGTATTGTTTTTGACGAAATTAGATGATAGAATATATTTAGTTTGCGACTACATAAGCACGAAGCTTGTGCTGTTTTCACCGAACGAGGTGGAGGATGGTATTCTAAATGCAACTGCGCGGAGAGTTTCCAGAACGGAAAACGTGTTGTGGGAAAATTGGACGATAGAATATATTTTGTTTACGACTTCAGAGAGCTTCCTGTACATGAAGCTTGTGTTGTCATCGGACGAGGTGGAAGATTGTGTTTTATGCGCATCTGCGAAGAGTTTTCGGAGCGGGAAGTGTTGTTTTTTGAGGAAATAGATGGGTTGTGTTTCTGGATTTGCGGTATTAATTTGGCCAAACGATGTAATGGCTTACTTTTTATTCACAACTCGAAGAGGGGTTTTGGAATGTGAAGCATTGCATCCGTCGAACGTGATGGCTTATTGTTTTTTATTACCAAATCTTAAAAAATTGAGTGACAAAAAATTGTGCCACTCAACTTGTTTCCGTCACCTTCTTTCGCAAAATGAAGATGTTCATAAATTTCCAAAATTAATGATGCTACTCTCAAGTCAGAACCGTAATAAAACCGAAAAACAATCCGTAAGTGAAAGTTTTAAAAGCAAAGATTTTCCTCTTTAGAGTAGATAACAAATTGTAAGGTCAACACAGTCCATGGCTGTCCGATGAGTCATTTCTGTTTGTTGTTAAAAAAGGACCCTCAGGTGGTGGACTATTTGGTCCTAAAATTTTACGGCGCTACGGACACTAGATCCCCCCCCCCCTCCGAGGGGGTTGTAAGGGGACCAAAAATCCTGAATTTTCGACCCCATTTCGACCCAATTTCGACCCCATATAAAAAGAATAATAAAGGGGAACTGAAACATTTGCTACCATACTTCCGTTAGAAATGTTTCATGGATTCTAAAACTGTCTGTTTTTATTCTAGCATAAAAAATCAATGAGTTCTATTCTTTTTAAGTATCAATAAAAATTAACTAAAAAACCAATGTGTTCAATTTTCACAAAAACCAAGGCCTGAATCGAAAAAATGAATATAAAAATATTGCATTTATTTTTAAAAATTACATATGATGGTAAAATTTCATAACAATCAGACTAAAAATTTAGAAATTCAATATTTTATAAAATACTTTTTTTCCTGAACTTTTTTTTTTGTAAATTACAATTCACAGTGAGAATATGAAGATATGCATGGAGATTATCGAAATAAAAATGAAAACAGCATACAATTACAAAAATTTTTCATATTACAATTCAACATAATTTTTTTGTTTATGGGCTCTCCTGAAAAATCATACATTTTTACATTCAAAAGAAAACAAGGCATTGAACTTTTATGCTAAAACAAAACCAATGACAGTTTTAGAATCTTTGAAGCATTGCAAACAAAGTTACTCGTAACAATTTTCCATCAACTTTTTTTTTCTTTTTATAGGCAAAAATTTGTTAAAAAAATTACGCATATAAAAAACGAAAAGTATCAAATGGAAAATTGGTACGCGTAACTTTGTTTGCAATGCTTCAAGGATTCTAAAACTGTCTTTGGTTTCGTTCTAGCATAAAAACTCAATGACTGGTTTGCATTTGAAATATCCATAAAAAATGTACCAAAAAACTAATATTTCATATTTTTCAAAAATAAAGGCCTAAATCGAAAAGTTACTTGAGTTCTACAAGTTAATTTTCAATATTTACAAATACCGGCCATATTTCAAACGAATCGGATGAAAAAAATTGAAATCTTTGGTTGACCCCCTTAAGCTTCGTTCCCACAACAAAGGTGTTCAAAGAAAAAAGGA
The DNA here is from genome assembly GCA_030386875.1 of Morinoia aosen. Lineage (NCBI taxonomy): Eukaryota > Metazoa > Arthropoda > Malacostraca > Amphipoda > Talitridae > Morinoia > Morinoia aosen. Next base: position 29,854,313 of record CM059570.1, on the reverse strand, counting down.
TTAAATTAGATGTTAGTTCAAGCCTCCAAAAACGTAAAAAAGGCGTCCCAAAGAGAGGAAGGAGGAAGACACCATTCAATATGGAGTTAAGCGAAAGTGGAATCTATTATGCACGAGGTGCATAGAAACAGAAGGTTGAGAAAGAAGTTCACGAAACGAGCTGAAAATTGAAGAAGTAGTAAATGCTGAAAAACAGGACAGCAGAGAACCGAAAAAAGATGGTCAATAACAAAACAAAAAAACCTATGCTATCTAAACGAAAGAAGGCCTACCAAACCGATAACTCGGCACCTCACATATTCCCCCTGGGAGCGCTAATTCCTATAGATATTACAATAGTTGCATACCCCTGAGGGAAATCGTCACTGAAACAAACAGAAAAGTTTTCTTCAGAAACGGGGAAACTTCAAAAACTCTAAACGAAGGTGCAGGAGCTTCTTTTGAAACTTCGAAACCGAAAAAAATGCGGCAGTTACTTCGGTTGAAACCGAAAACAACGATGCTGTCTCGGACACACATCATCAAGATACATTGCAGGTGTTTCACCTGGGACCAGTTCTAGGGTACACCCATCTCCTAACTTTAAGCATGTTAAGCATGACATCTTAAAGTGGACAAACTGGCACCGTAAGTGACCAAATTGACGCCTTAAGCGAACTAAGTGGCACCGTAAGTGATCAAATTTACGCCTTAAGCGAACTAACTGGCACCGTAAGTGAACAAACTGGCGCCTTAACTGTACGACACTTACACCGGCACACGCCACCGTTCTGTTAATTGGAGCATCGCGTCGTACGTCAGGCAGACAAACACTGCCGTGTTTTACTTGTTGCAGCAATCAAGATGGCCTCGTAAACACTCAGAACAAGGTCGTTAGCAATCCCTGGTATTCCCTTTTGATGTTATACATGTAGGCGACTGAGCAAACGCAGCGGAGTGCATGATATGGATATATGTGTCAGTGGTCTCATGACAACTTTATAAAACTTCAAGTGCGACGTGACCCACCGGTGGTCACTGAGATGATTTATATAATTCTGCTGACCAACCGGCAGTCACGAACTCAATTTCAATAAATGCTTAGTGAAAACTAAATAATGGCGCGATCTATTTAATGTTCGTTATTTGCAAAATTGATCTCTAAAATTAACTCTAATTCGAGTTGAACGTCGAGCTTCAGTTTAACCCGCCGCACTTGACGTGTTCAATACGTTTCCCTGTATTGGGCCATACGTGTACCAGTCGGTAAATTGCTCAGCCTTGTACCGGTTTAAATGAAGGGAATTTTATCTGTTTCACAACTATTTTAATAAATAACATACCTGTTCTCTCACCAAATGAAATACATCGTGCGATTGTATTTTTCAAATTTTTTAGGAAGGATAAAAATGTAGTCGAGCAGTGAAATCGATTTCCCAATTCTTCTACTTACAACCTAACCAAACCAACCGTTTACAACCGCAGAAAAGCGGTGAACGCGTTAAGATCCACTAGCATATTTTTTATGTTAATTTCAGTTCTTTAAATTTACGTACACTTCATCTAACATTAAAATCCTTTAGGTCAACGTACATTATCTATCCAATTTTTCAATCCTTTAGATCTACGTACATTTTTCATTCACTTTTTTCAATCCTTTAGATCTACGTACATTTTTACCCATTCGTTCAATCCTTTAGATCTACGTACATTTTTCATTGACTTTTTTCAATCTTTCATACGTCAAGGTTCTACAAACAAAATAAGCGCTACCCTATGTAGGCCTAGCATCATAAAAAATAATAAATGCTACATTCAGAACATCCAGCCTCAATAAATAAAACAAGAGCTACACTCAGTAGGCCTGGCTTCATAAAAATAATAACAGCTGTTCTTAGTACGTGTCGGGTCTATAAATAATATAAGAGCTACAATAAGTAGGCTAAGCTCCATAAAAAGAATAACTGCTACTTTCAGAACATCCAGCCTCAATAATTAAATAAAAGCTACTCCTAGTAGATCTAAGTTCTTTGGAAGAATAACAGCTGCTCTCAGTACGTCAAGGCTCTATAAATAAAATAACAGCTGTTCTTCGTAGGCCTAGCTTCATAAAAAGAATAACAGCTACACTCAGTAGGCCAATCTTTACAAAAAGAATAATAGCTACTCTCAGAACATCCAGCCTCAATAAACAAACCAAGAGCTACATTTAGTAGCCATATGTTCACAAAAAGAATAAGAGCATCTCCGGCGTCTAGACTCGAGCGGAACATCTCACGCGATGTGCGCCGCAGCTTCCGTCGGTGCGAAGAGAGTTTGCTCGCAGCAAAATGTTCCGAAGTTTGTGAAGTCAACTAAAGATTCTTCGAACAGCCGCGCACATCTGCCTAATGTTGAGAATTCGAACGGTAATTTGAAGAACAGAAGTCCAAGTTTGTTGACAAGGAGACTTGTTAGAATGGCCAAGATAGTCTCTCTGATCGGGACAAAAAATCTTTTTATTGAGAGTCAGGGTGTTGTTTAGGCGAGCTTGAGAAATGCTGAAAGCATTTTGAAGCCATTGGGTTGGATTAGGATAGATTACGTGTTAGTTTCAGCCCTCCTTGCCACAACGAAGGTGCTCCAGAGAGAGGAAGGGTGAAGGAACAATTTAATGTGACCTTAAGGGTACGTGGAATTTATGCACAAGGTGCGTTCTCAAACAAGATCAACAGCGCATAGAAACAGTACGTTAGGAAAAACTTCAAGAATTGAAATAAAATTAACGAAAAAAACCTGATGGGCTGAAAAAATTACAGAGAACCAAAAAGAAGTTACCCGTAACAAAACAAAAACTATTCTACTACAACAAAATAATGGATACCTAACTTCTAACTCAGGACCTCACATTTCCCCCTGGGATTGCTAATTCCACATGTACAATAGCTGTACTCCCTTCAGGGGAGTACAATACAGAACTCATTGGAAATAAAGTGTACAACTACGTGTGGAAGCTGCGTCCTACAGCTGCGCGTGGTATATAACTGCCTCCTACAGCTGCGCGTGGTATATATCTGCCTCCTACAGCTGCACGTTGCATACATCTGCCTCCTACAGCTGCACGTTGCATACATCTGCCTCCTACAGCTGCACGCAACATACACTATTTTCACATCTACGAAAAATTGTTCTCGCGGTCAGAAATATTTCCCACTCCAGTTTCCCAACTATTATTTTCTACGAGTAGATTTAGGGTCAATTTTCCATGGTTATTTTAACGACTCACCGTTGCTTGTATTGAACTTTTCACCATATCAAGAATTTGCTCGTATTCAACTCGTATGTAACCATTCACCGTTACTCGGATGTAACCATTCACCGTTACTCGTATGTAACCATTCAACGTTACTCGTATGTAACCATTCAACGTTACTCGTATGTAACCATTCACCGTTACTCGCATGTAACCATTCACCGGTAATCGTATGACTATTCGGAGTTACTCGTATTCTATGCAATTCCAAATTATTTTCTTCGAGTAATTTTAATTTTAATCGTCATTTCAACTCCCCACCAATACCCGTATTTAACAACGCACAGGTACTCGCATTCAGCACAACTCCAATCGCAATTGTTTTTTATTCGCTTTCTGGCTTCCACGAGCGCTGTTAGCGAGAGCTACCCTCGCAGGGACCGCGCAATTACCTTCAACTTGGATGCCGTACGAATATTGGCTAGAAGTTTTACTTCTCCAATCCCCAAACTCCGATCTCCCCAAATACAAACTCCGCTCGCCAGCAATAAGGCCCTCTTCATATCAAAAACCGGAACATTTCGCTGCATAAGATGACCGACTTCCACGGCTGCCGCTAAAGAAATCCGTACGCAATTTTCGATTGCGTATTGGAAGGTTTAGGGCGCATGCAATTGGTTGCCCGACATTTTAAAGAGAAGTGAAATATTCATGTAGATATGTTTGTGTGTGGAACATTATGTCTTGTGTGCGTGAAGTCTACCCTCGTAATGGTGTGTAGAACTGTACGCAGATTATGGCAGTAGATCATGGCAGTAGATCATGGCAGTAGATCATGGCAGTAGATCATGGCAGTAGATCATGGCAGTAGATCATGGCAGTAGATCATGGCAGTAGATCATGGCAGTAGATCATGGCAGTAGATCATGGCAGTAGATCATGGCAGTAGATCATGGCAGTAGATCATGGCAGTAGATCATGGCAGTAGATCATGGCAGTAGATCATGGCAGTAGATCATGGCAGTAGATCATGGCAGTAGATTAAGGCAGTAGAGCTCAGGGTAACATGTAGATGAAGCATTGGTGTATAGCACGGGTAACAGCTTATTTTAATGAGCCCTGGAGCGTTGTCCATCAGAGATTTCTTCGCACAAAAATCTTGTAGAAATTTTGTGGTGGTACGAATCATTAGCTGCTAACTAATCCTTCCAACTAAACCTAAATGGAAATACAGTGCGATAATGAGATAAAACCTGAAGTGTAAATATTGCTTATTTCTTTTCCCGATAGCAATTTTCATTGAAATAACCCAACAAGAAATCTCAACTTTTTTTTAGCAAAAGTTCGCATAAGTTGATAGTCCGTGTTCACAATTTCATGACCTTTCTAATTAGTTCATCCAGCCGGTGGGATTTTTGCTGTCAATTCGCCTTAAGTTGTCGTCAATTCGCCTTAATTTGTCGTCAATTCGCCTTAATTTGTCGTCAATTCGCCTTAAGTTGTCGTCAATTCGCCTTAATTTGTCGTCAATTCGCCTTAATTTGTCGCTAACGTATCTTAATTTGTTTTTAATTTGTCTTAATTAGTTGCTACTGCACCTTAATTTGTTATTATTTCGCTTTAATATGTAGTTAATTAAAATTAACTCACCTTCTACTTGCATGTGCTTCATCTTTCATCGCTAATTTGAACGTACGCAATTAAGGTAGAATTTTATAACCTACGGAAACTACAAAATGCTCTTCACGATCCACGGTATATTGAGCATTTAATTTCTGAACTTTATAGTAAATAAACTGAACATTTTCCGTCTCGCGTATTGTCTCAGTCCCACAGAAAACGAGCTCATTTTCTATCCAGCCCAAGAAGGAAACTAAATTATTCTAATCGAGTTTACCGAAGACAAAAGCCTTAAATTAATCCCCCTCCTTTCTACTTTGAGTTATTAAAAGCTACGTCTCCTCATCCCGAGGAATATCCCGCGCTCTGAGTCGGAGAGAGACCGCCAGAAAAATGCAAATATTTTAAAGTTTTCATTCAGATGAACTAGGTTTGCATGAGTGTGACTGCATTAGAGATGCCTGATGTAAGCACAGCAGCCGTCCTTATTGCGGCATTTTATGAAGCGGCTTAGCGACAGCGTCGCAGCACCGACCCTAAAGTGGATCTTGCTGTCAGCGCAGCTCTCCAATCTCGTCTGTATTTCCTGGCTCACTCTTGCTATTTGGGCATCGACGCTTCCCCCCGTCAGAGGGATACGACTGTTGTATCTGGGACTTTGCGCTCCCTGGGGGAATATGTGAGGTCCTGAGGTAACGGCTACGTTTTCCCCTCAGAGGGATACAACTGTTGTATCTGGGACTTTGCTCTCCCTGGGGAACACGTGAGGTCCTAAGGTAACGGTTAGGTTGGCCTCTTTTTTCTTACACTACAATAGTTTTTTGTTTTGTTTCACTCTCAGGAGGATATGCATTCTCAGGGGGGAAATGTGAGGTACTGAGCTAACGGTTACGTTTTCCCCTCAGAGGGAGACGACTTTTGTATCTGGGACTTCGCTCTTCCTGGGGGAATATGTGAGACCCTGAGAGAACGGTTAGGTAGGCCTTCTTTTCATTCGAATAGAATAGGTTTAAGTTTTGTTACAGACAATCGTTTTTCGGCTCCCTATATATACATTATACAGTCCTGATTTCACCACATACCACTTTCTTCTTTAAACTACGTGTCATACACTGATTTTCCAGATTACTGTTTCCATGCACCTTCTGCATAGATTCCGCGTTCCCTCGAGCCCATACTTCCACACCAAATGGTGCCTATCTCCTTCCTCGTTTTGGAACGCCTTTGTTGCGGTTATGGAAGCTGAAACTAACCTATCTGATCTAATTTAATTTAATTGCTTCCATTGATATCTAAGCGATTTGTGGATGTCTGTATTGTTTCACTGATATCTGAATGATTTTTATGGATATTTGCATAGATATTTACATGGCTTCCATGGGCATTTGCATGGTTTCCATGGGTATCGGCATGGTTTCCATGGATATTTGCTAGGTTTCTAAAGACATTTGCATGATTTATAAGGACATCTGCATGATTTTCATGGACATCTGCATGATTTCCATGGACATCTGCATGATTTCCATGGACATCTGCATGATTTACATGGACATCTGCATGATTTACATGGACATCTGCATGATTTCCAAGGACATTTGCATGATTTCCAAGGACATCTGCCTGATTTACATCGACATCTGCATGATTAACATGGACATCTGCATGATTTCTAAGGACATCTGCATGATTTCCAAGGACATCTGCATGATTTCCAAGGACATCTGCATGATTTCCAGGAACATCTGCATGATTTTCAAGTACATCTGCATGATTTTCAAGTACATCTGCATGATTTTCAAGTACATCTGCATGATTAAAATGGACATCTACATATCTTCATGGACATCTGCATAGCTTACACGGATATCAGCATAATTGAATCACGAGGAGCGGCTTAAAAATTCGGCACAGCGCAGCCGAGAAGACAGAAGGCGTCACACTTGCCAAGAGCTCGTCCCGCTATCAGGGCTTATTGCTTCGCGCTGCGAGGGTGTTGAATGCCACATGCCGGAGCTCAAATCCTTGTTTATGCGAGCGGCAAACGCCAAGCAAGTTTCTTTGAGCAGTTCGTCTCTGTTTAGAGCCGATGTGCCGGGCTGCTGCCTATGGGCTGCGCGCTGAATGAACAGCCAAATGCTCTACTGGAGAGGAGTGGGTGGTGTAGGTTTAGCTGTGCGTTTAGCTTATGTTCTGGGTGGTGCAAAGGAATGGGTTGGCTGAACGGGTTTTGTTGTTTTTTGTGGTGAGTTTTTAGAGGATTTGAGTTGAGTTTTTCGGAACAGAATGTGCTTTTAGGAAATGGGCTTCGTTAAAAAGGAAATTATTTTGGGTTCGAGATCTTGTTTGAAATCCGGTATTTTACAGTACATACATTCGGTACTTTATAGGACTCTCATTCGGTAGTCATACAGTTGTGCTGTTACATTCTTCTGATTTTCGATATGCAATGCAAATCGCATTATATTATAAAAATAACGTCAATGACTACGTCTGTGTTTTCAAAAGTGCTAAAAATAATTAATTTCCAATCAAACTCTTCTATGAACCATTACGTGTTATTTTCAAATGGAATAAAAATCTTTTGCGCACGTCATGAGTGTGTCAGCTTTAACGAGCGTTGGTTTACAAATACGAGTTAAGGTATTTACTGAAAATGAATTTTACGCACACATATTCTCATAATTTACTGCCTAAAAAAATGCCACGGAATTTTTTTTTCATTGGAACAAACTTATCACGACATACCGACCCACTACAACCTATTTAAGTTTTACCCACAATTAATTTACTCTGAACGTACGACGAGCTTACGGTTCCCCTACGTCTTACATACTGGCCACTTATGACCTGTTTACCACCATGTACGACCAGTTTGCGGCTACCTGTGAGCTCCTTACGACAAACTAAGCCTGTTTACGACCACCAGCGATATATTTACGACCATCAATGACCTATTTACGACCACCTGGAACCTATTTACCATCACTTACGACTCACGTTTACGACCTTTAGTAACCTGTATTGTTAGGGTAGATTAGATTAGATGTTAGTTTAAGCCTTCTAAACCACAAAGAAAGCATTCAAAAGAGAGGAAGGTAGATGGCATCATTTATTATGGAGATAAGAGACCGCAGAATTTATGCAGAAGGGGCATAAAAGCAGTAAGTTTGGAAAGAAGTTCATAAAACAAGACAAAAGTTGTAGACGTAGTAGGTGCTGAAAACCAGGACAGCAGTGAACCAAAAAACGGTGATCCTTAACATAACAAAAAACATTCATCTCAACAAAAAGAAGGCCGACCTTACTCTCAACTCGGGCCTTTTCCCCCTGGAGGTGCTAATACCCATTGATATAATTATTGTATCCCCTTGAAGGGTGTCGTCAGGGTACCTTCAATCGAAATTTCATTTATAAGATTAGTCGGTTCAAGCCTCGCAATCACAACATAAGTGTGGGAAAGAGGAATGAGGAAGGCACCATTTGGTATGAAGTCAAGTGAATGAGAAATCTATGCACAAAGTTTATCCCCAAGCCAGTACATGAAGATAGCAAAATTGAAAGAAGCTTGGGCCGTTCTAGCTCCACATAAAATCCCACAATCTTAAGCTAAGAACCTATGTCAAGTTCCACATTAAATCTCACAATCCTAAACAAAGAACTTGTTTACAACTCCTTTTGAAATCTCCCAATCCTAAGGCAAAAACCTGTGTCTAGATCCTCAAAAAATCCTAATATCTAAAGCCCAATCCCATTATCTACAGCTTATAATCCAACATTAAGCCCCCGAAATACCAAGCTGCTGTAAAACCTGCTTCAAATCACAGAAAATTAAAGAAAAACTCAACTAAACTGTGACGGCTCCACTCATCAACAACGAAATGACAAATATTTCTGACAATTTTGTGATAGCAATCTTGTGCCGGTAACCATGAGTCAAATCACAAAAGACTTGAGATATACCTGCTCACCAACAACGGAGAGATAAAAATTCCTCACAATCTTGCGCCATCAATCCTATACCAGTAATCTTGTGCCAAATCATTCAAACTTAAGAAATCTCTACTCACCCACAACGGAGAGGTAAACATTCCTGGCGATCTTGTGCTGGGAGTTGACCTGGCACTTGTAGGCGCCGGAGTCGCGCGGCTGCGTGTACTGAATGTGGAGCGTCCAGTCGTCCGTCTCGTCGCTGTGTAGGACCTGCGAGACGTGCTGAATTGGTTACTCTGCTCCGGTGGGGACAGGCAATGGTGACGTGTTGCTATAGTCATGTGAGGCACACTGAATATTCTGCTCCAGTGGGAACAGGCAATTGTGACGTGTTGCTATGGCCGTGTGAGGCGCACTGAATATTCTGCTCCAGTGGGAACAGGCAATTGTGACGTGTTGCTATGGCCGTGTGAGGCGCACTGAATATTCTGCTCCAGTGGGAACAGGCAATTGTGACGTGTTGCTATAGTCGTGTGAGGCACACTGAATATTCTGCTCCAGTGGGGACAGGCAATTGTGACGTGTTGCTATGGCTGTGTGAGGTGCACTAAACATTCTGCTCCAGTGGGAACAGGCAATTGTGACGTGTTGCTATGGCCGTGTGAGGCGCACGAAACACTGGGTCACTACGCTCCAGTGGGGACAGGCAATGGTGACGTGTTACTGTGGTCGTGTAAGTCTAAGTCACACGAAATATTCTTCTCCAATGGGAGCCGTCATACGAATTCATCTGAGAGAGTGAAATCTGGCAGAAATTGAGGGGATTCATCAATTGATATGTCGTGTTGCTATAGTCGTGTAAGTCTCATTGGAAGCCGTATGACAAATGGGACATGTTGCGATAGTCGTATAAGTTCCACTAGAATGGAATATTCTGCTCCTATAGAAGCCGTCTGTTGGATATTTATTAGGGCAGTCCCTGTTCGGGCGCCAAATTGTTGGATATTTGGTTTGGCTGTATCATCTTGGGCGCCAAAAGTTATAGTTGTTTTGGCGAATCCACGTTGTGCGCCAGTTATATTTGGCTGGTCCTTCTTGGGAGCCAGCGATAATAGTTTCCCTATTTTAGGGTTCTGAGGGCCGTAAGTTCAGAGGCTTTTATTCCGGAGAATCTTCCTGATTTTTCAAGGATATGAGAGAAGTCAGTTGCTGAGTGATTATTTTATTAAGGCGAGGGCTTTTCAACAGTTTTCAAGTTGCGAATATTATTCGGTAATTTTCGAAGTCCGATCTGGTTACAAGGTTTGAAGATTTGAGGTGTTTTTCAAGCTTTCAAAATTTGAGTCGAGACGAAATCAAGCTAAGGAGTTTTTCGCGCTGGTAATACAGGCTTCGAAAGTTAAGAGCCGAATTGAAATTCAAGCTACGAGCTAATCAAGCTTCGAGGTTTTCGACCCGAACGAATTCTAGCTGTTGAAATTTTGAAAACTGAGACGGATATATGTTTCGCAAGTATCTGTGATACGCGAATTCAATTATTTGCGAGGGAATTATTTTCCCTCCCGTTAAATTACAAGGCACTAGTCGGCATCTTTGACAATAGCCTGACACGCCCTTACTGAGAAGACATTACTGCAAGTAATGTCGCGAACATGCTATTAAGCCAGATGTCGACTGTGCTTTTTGGCCTATAAATTAATATAATGGTGCATAAGTACATCAGATAGCTTATAAAGAATACTTAAGACTATTTCTTAATAATTAGAAACACTTATTCTAATACAGCTCAGGAACAGTCTTGTCCTTTCTCTTCTCAGGAGGCTGAATCCAGTTCTGGTTGGTTGGGAGAGCGGGATAAGAAGTCGGTGAGATGGTTCTCCGTTCTCCGAATGTTCCGATTTAAACTGGAAGAGGCTGAAGTATAAAGCCATCGTGGGTTTCTTTTATCAGCTTGTGGCAGATGTATAAGAGGTCGATAGTCGCCTTTGTTGATCGTTGATTTTGGTCGCCAATTTTCGATCGCTGATCTGGTCGCTATTTTTGATTGTTGATCTGGTCGCAAGTCTGATCGCTGATCTGGTCGCCATTTTGATCGCTGATCTGGTCGCCAGTTTGATCGCTGATCTGGTCGCCAGTTTGATCGCTGATCTGGTCGCCATTTTGATCGATGATCTGGTCGCCAGTTTTGTTCGGTGATCTTTTTTTGATGACGTGCTCGGAACGCCGTCGTCCTACTTCGGCAGCAGCTGCTGTTTGGAGGCAAGGGAGTCCTGCGGTCTACCGTAGATGCCGGTGGCCATGGACGCCTTGGTCTTTTTAGGTGTAGGCCTTTATCGCGCATGCCAGACTTTAGTGTGTTACGATCATCACTTTCTAATTTCTCTATTTCTTCTTTGGCTGGCTCAAGCACCTTCCCATACCGCGGACACTCCTTATCAGAGTTGATGTGGCCATTTTGGAGAGTCTTTCGATAAGGAACTTCTTTTTGAGGCTCGTATGTATTGAATCCGCAATTTTTCTTAATTTCTTTTGTTTTATCATCGGCTCTTTTGAAGAGCTGCTTTGAAGGAGCATAGTTACGCTGTAGTTCAATGAACTTTTCTTTGTTGGTTTGCGGCTGTTTTGGTTCTTCAGATTTTTCAATTTCTTCTCTCTTTGCACTCGCTTTCGTAGTGACATGAGGTTTCAATTATGATAGGAGGCGTATGTTCTTCTTCAAATGATGTGGTTCCTGGCACACGTCCTAGGATTACTTCGGTTGCGGGGTTATCCATCACTACGACTGTGATGTTACCTCGACAGTATGGGCAGTCAAGTTTGACGTTGGCTAATGGCGCGTCGAAAGTTTGGCTGTCGGCTAACTTTACGGTGATCTTGTTTGTTATATTTTGTTGTGGCACTAGCGTTTTATTTACAGATACGGCTGTGGCTTCTCCGTCCAGCAAGATTTTTACTGGTTTGTTATTGAGTTTGCCCTGGCAATTTTTCAACTGTCCTAGTAATAGTTCGGTTGTATCCGAAGTTACCGCAGCATGATTGCATTCGACGGTTGGCAGGGTATATCCTGGAGACTCCTCTTCGATATAATTTATGTGGGCAGGAGGTTGTGTCGCGCCTCCTTCATTTCGAGAAGAGGTATTTTGCTGAGATAGCGGGTTAAGTACTCGGCAATCCGTACTCGAATGAGTTGTATTTTCTCTATGGTGATCACAGAAGAATGTTCTCCAGTTTATCGGCGGACGGTTAAAGTAGTTGAGTCTGCCTTCTACGTGAGCGGGTCCAGTTGTCCTTAGCCTATACTGGAAATTCTGATTCTGGGGCGGTGCAGGTCGATACCGGGGATTTCGGTTCTGAGGAGGTGAAGGTCGATAGTTGAAATTTTGGTTCTGAGGAGGTGAAGGTCGATAGTTTCCGGTTGTGGTGTTAGAAGGTCGATTCGCTTGAGAACTTCTGGAAGGTTTTCCCGTTGAAGATTCTTGACCGTCGTTTCTGTTATTCGACGGACGGTTCTCACACAGTATCTGGAGAGTTGTATTGGGTTCGGGCTTGTAGAAATTTGTCCCCTTGTTCAGCTAGAGTCGCTAAGGTGTTACCGCTTCTGTCCTTCAGTTGAGTAGCGAGGTAAGACGGTAGACTGGAGTAGACCCTATCCATAAGTATGAAGTTTTTCAATTGGTCGTAGTTTTCTTCTACTTGCTTCCGGTTCGCAATGCGTTAAGCGCTTGTTCCAATCTCCGGATGTATCTACTCATGTCTTCTTCCTCAGGCTTCAGTTCATAGTAGTTACTGCGCAATTTAGCGGGGGTTATCTTGTGGGACCCCAGCAGTAGATTTTTGATTTCCCTAAATTGGTAGCGGTCGACAGCGGCCAATGTCTGGAGGAGTCTTCTTTCCTTAGCCGTTACTAGATTTTCTAGTGCGAGAACAGCATAAAATTCCCTGAATTCGAGTGCGTTACTGTGATTCTCGAAACGCTGTATGAATTCTTGGATCCCTTCTTGTTCAGGGTTAAAAGCAGCGATATTGGATATTTTCACCCATCTGGCTTCTGGTGCCCTCTGCTGGTTGAGTTGTTGGAGATGGATTTCATGCTCTCGTTGAGCTTGTCTCTCCCGGTCTTCTCTTTCTCGTTCTCGTTCTCTCTCTCGTTCTTCTTCTAGAACTTGGAGTCTTTGAAGGAAGGTTTCACGGTAGTCTGGCTGCTCTGGAGTGAGGCCTAGGGCAGTCATGTACTATCGAGCACGTTGGACGCAATCCATTTTGAGATTTTTTTATTTGCTTCAGGAAGTCGAAGTTCCTTTATTTTTGTTATTTTTCTTGGTTTTCAGGATTCAAAGTCCTTTTATTTTTCTTCTGCTTCAGGAAGTCAAGTCCTCCTGTTCTTTTTATTTTAGTTTTTCTTAGCTTTCAGGATTCGTAGTCCTTCTGTTTCGGGCGCCAAATTGTTGGATATTTATTATGGCAGTCCCTGTTCGGGCGCCAAATTGTTGGATATTTGGTTTGGCTGTATCCTCTTGGGCGCCAAAAGTTAGATTGTTGTTTAGGCGAATCCACGTTGGGTGCCAGTTAGAGATTATTTATTTTTGGCTGGTCCTTCTTGGGAGCCAGCGATAAAAGTTCCCTATTTTAGGGTTCTGAGGACCGTAAGTTCAGAGGCTTTTATTCCGAAGAATCTTCCTGATTTTTCAAGGATATGAGAGAAGTCAGTTGCTGAGTGATTATTTTATTAAGGCGAGGGCTTTTCAACAGTTTTCAAGTTGCGAATATTATTCGGTAATTTTCGAAGTCCGATCTGGTTACAAGGTTTGAAGATTTGAGGTGTTTTTCAAGCTTTCGAAATTTGAGTCGAGACGAAATCAAGCTAAGGAGTTTTTCGCGCTGGTAATACAGGCTTCGAAAGTTAAGAGCCGAATTGAAATTCAAGCTACGAGCTAATCAAGCTTCGAGGTTTTCAAACCGAACGAATTCTAGCTGTTGAAATTTTGAAATCTGAGACGGATATATGTTTCGCAAGTATCTGTGATACGCGAATTCAATTATTTGCGAGGGAATTATTTTCCCTCCCGTTAAATTACAAGGCACTAGTCGGCATCTTTGACAATAGCCTGACACCGTCACACATGTGTGGCGTGTTTCTATAGTCCTGCAAGTCACGCTGGAACGGAATATTTCAAGTAATGTGGATAATCTAGTAGGAATGAGGTAAAATCTAGTAGGAATTGAAGTAATTATATAAGCGGGAAATGGGCAAAATCGCGCGAGAATTGAGGGAATTCGTCACAAAAATGTGACGTGTTACAGTAGTCGTGTGAGTCACACTGAAACAGAATATTCTGCTATAATGGAAACCGTCACACAAATGCGACGTGTTGCAACAGCCACGCAAGTCCCACTGGAACAGAATGTTAAGTCCCTCTAAACACGTTGCAACGAGAGAAAAAGAAGGATGACATTATTGAAGGATTGCGGAATCTATGTGCAAGGTGCAGGGAAATAGTATGTTGAGGAAGAAGTTTATGAAGCGAGATAGAGGTGAAAAACGTATTCTACTTCAACAAATTTTAAGCCTACCTAACTTTCAGCACGGAACTTCACATCTCCCCAATGGGAGTGCTAATTCTTATGTTTAGAAATGAAATATCCTCCTGAGCGGAGCAAAAATGATAGACTGACTAGATATAAGTGAAGAAATCTTCCACGAAGTTGGTGAATTTTGCTTCAAAAATACCTTGAAGAAATGTTATAAGGGGACTGTCTGCGCCAAAAAATCAGTAACTACCAATTTTTTGTAGTCAACTAATGTTTTAGAGAATGTTTTACGAATCTAACGATATGCTCACTTCCTTGTAAAGTGAATTCGTTCGTCTGCTACACCTTACGAAAGGCCAGTCACTTACGTCATTACACGGCCAGGTGACGAGTTTGTCATCTCCTGAAAACATGAACTTGATTACGTTTGAAATGTTACTTCTCCCGCAGTTTTAGAGTTACACGAATCATGAATAAATCAGCTGAAAGGGCTTTACAAGAACTAAAAAGTGGTGTGTGGTTTACTTTGAAAAATGTTTAGTTTGAAAGCTATTACAGAAAAAAGATTCCGAAATGTAAAAGCACTTTTTTTTGAAAATCTCAAAATTCAACAAATGAAAATATCAAAATTCCAGCCCCATGTTTTTTTAGATAATACCTTTAGCTATCTGAAAAATATACTACCGGTTCTGATACTTTAAAATTGTAGGAGATACAATTGCCAAAATATTCTGTTTCAGTTTTTCGAAAAATAGTAATTTTTCATTAGAATGACAAAAAACACACGTGTACAAAAAAAATTTTGCATCATTTTACAACCATGGTGAAAACTTCAGGAAAATCTGACGAAAAATGATTGAATTTCTTTTTGCCGAGACGGTCCTCTGATAAAAGGGAAGAACGTATGGTAAATGTACAGAACTACTTTAATCCTAATGCCCCTTCTGTGTTCTAAAAAAGAATTATCATAACTTCACGGAAACGTTTTCTACAGCTGAGGGGAAAATTAACATAATAACAACACTACAAGTCCAAAGATAAAAACAACATTCGGAAACCAAGTCAAGGAAAGGTCTGATTCGCAAACTCACCGGTCATTTCTTTTTTATTTTAATACCCCATCAATGCATTTCAAACCCTGCACAAATCCTTGAGACAGAGAATGATGTTTTACCTACGAGTGACTTCACTCGATCCCATACATTTTCCTCCCGTCATCCATTATGATGTCAAACGTAATCTGCTTCCCAACATCCCTGCTCTCAACTCGTCACTTTCCCCCCCGTACTTCACAAAGCCGCGGATAAAAGATGATTTCTGCAACGCACATCGTGTTACATTATTGCCCTCATTCCTGTTCTGTTTTGAAACGCTCGCCGTGCAGAAGCTCTGAGAATCATCAGGAATTTGAATTCTAATTGCGAGCATTCCATGGAGTTGTTATCAACAGGGAGATCGTAGTGAGTCGCATAGAGAGAAACTGTTTTCAACAGGGAGATTGTAGCGAGTATTGTAGCGAGAGATTGTTTACAACAGGAAGATAGCAGCGAGTATCGTAGCGAAAAAAATTTCAAGAGGAAGATCGCAGCGAGAAATTGTTTTGAACGGGAAGATCGTAGATATAAATTGTTTTCAACAGGAAAATCGTAGATATAAATTGTTTTCAACAGGAAAATCGTAGAGATAAATCGTTTTCAACAGGAAGATCATAGAGATAAATCGTTTTCAACAGGAAGATCGTAGAGATAAATCGTTTTCAAAAGAAAAACGTAGAGATAAATCGTTTTCAACTGGAAGATCGTAGAGATAAATTATTTTTTAACAGGAAAATCGTAGAGATAAATTGTTTTCAACAGGAAGATCGTAGAGATAAATTGTTTTCAACAGGAAGATCGTAGAGATAAATTGTTTTCAACAGGAAGATCGTAGAGATAAATTGTTTTCAACTGGAAGATCGTAGAGATAAATTGTTTTCAACTGGAAGATCGTAGAGATAATTTTTTTCAACTGGAAAATTGTAGAGATAAATTGTTTTCAACAGGAAGATCGTAGAGATAAATTGTTTTCAACAGGAAGATCGTAACGATAAATTGTTTTCAACAGGAAGATCGCAGCGATTTATTGTTTTCAACAGGAAGATCGCAGCGATATATTGTTTTCAACAGGAAGATCGCAGCGATATATTGTTTTCAACAGGAAAATCGTAGCGATACATTGTTTTCAACAGGAAGATCGTAGCGATACATTGTTTTCAACAGGAAGATCGTAGCGATACATTGTTTTCAACAGGAAGATCGTAGCGATACATTGTTTTCAACAGGAAGATCGTAGCGATACATTGTTCTCAACAGGAATATCGCAGCGATTTATTGTTTTCAACAGGAAGATCGCAGCGATATATTTTTTCAACAGGAAGATCGCAGCGATAAATTGTTTTCAACAGGAAGATCGTAGCGATTAATTGTTTTCAACAGGAAGATCGTAGCGATAAATTGTTTTCAACAGGAAGATCGTAGCGATCAACTGTTTTCAATAGGAATTAAGACCGTAGCGAGTATCGCGGAGAAAATGGTTTCGTAGATAACTGACCGCTGCAATTGAGCAAAACGTGAGAATTTTATTCTCTAATGAGAAGCCGCGAGAAGTAATTAAGGGAGGGTAACAGAATAATTTAATTGTCCATGGAATCTGTGCTAACGCCGGCGGATGAGGGATAGAAGAAGTTTACGCAATGTGTGGTCATGTGTTGAAATTATGTCGCGAGATATTTACACATGTTGTAAATTATATAGTTACTTATAATTAGAAAATTAAATTTCATAGGAAAAACATTTATTATTTGTGTTTCAGATTAGATTATAAGTTAGTTTAAGCCTCCCTAACCGCTACAAAAATAGAGCGTATCGAAGAGAGGAAGGAGGAAGGCACCATTTAGTAAGGAGATAAGAAAATGAGGAATCTATGCAGAAGGGGCATAGAAACAGTAAGATGAGAAAGAAGTTCATGAAATAAGATGAAAGTTGAAGAAGAAAGTGAGAGATGCTGAAAAACAGGACAGCAGTGAACCGAAAAAAGGTTGTCCTTAAACATAAAAAACTTTTATTTCAATAAAAAGAAGGCCTACCTAACTCTCATTTCGGGCCCTCACATTTTTCCCCTAGGAGTTATTTGTGTTTCAGATAAGTTCGGTTAAGCCTCCGATGTCACCACAAAAGCGTTCCTTAGAGAGGAAGAATTAAGGCACCATTTAATATGAAGTAAAGAGAACGTAGAATCACTGCGCAAAGGATGTTCCCACGCAAGATAGAAACTACATAGAAACTACAAGTTATGAGTTAATTTTGAGAAACATAATTAAGGTTTTCAATGAAAGTAGTTGGTGCTGAGAAACAGGTCAGCAGTGAACCGTGAAAAAAGATAGTCCGTAGCAAATCGAAAAAAATATTCTACTTCAACGAAAAACTTATTTCACGTCAACGATAACATTATTTCGTCTACGAAAAAATTATTTTATATAAATAAGAAATCATGTTATATCAACGGAAAAAATATATTTTAACGAAAAAATTATCTTACATCAGCGAAAAAATTATTTTCTATCAACAAAAAATTCTTAAATGTCTTCGAAAAATTACTTAATATCAACAAAAACGAAGGCTTATTCATCTCTGATCTCCGGATAACGACACTAGAAGCGAATCACTGCAGAATCACCTTAACGTCAAATGTCATGAATGTCGAAGTTTGACATTTTCGTCTGTGTTCTAAACATAAAACCTAAAATAACGTACAACTTTGAAAGAGAATTTTCAGAGTCTGGAGTACTGAAGCATCTCACCAAACCCTCTAACTGCAACGTGAGCCACCGGTGGTCACTGGGGATCGAACAGTAGTCACGCTGCTGGATCAAACAGTAGTCAAGAACTGAATTTTCATAAATCAAGCAACGCTAAATGACGGCAGGATACTGGTTGATGATTGCTACATTTAAAGTTGCCCTCTACAACCGACTAAATGAGTTGAATACTGAACTTCAGTTTAACCCACCGCAGCCACCGTGTCAACTCGGCTCAGAGCAAAAAGCGCATTCTCACCGAGTAGGGACTTGGATGAAACTTGGAATCGTGGTGTGAATTTATTTCACTTTGACTTGATTTCGAATAAGTTGTGAATAACTGAAATCTTGTTCAATAACACCTGCCTTGAATAATGGCTTTAATGTTTAGGAT
The DNA here is from genome assembly GCA_030386875.1 of Morinoia aosen. Taxonomy (NCBI): domain Eukaryota; kingdom Metazoa; phylum Arthropoda; class Malacostraca; order Amphipoda; family Talitridae; genus Morinoia; species Morinoia aosen. The sequence continues at coordinate 29,835,794 of CM059570.1, read as the reverse complement.
TATTATTATTATTATTATTATTTAACCATTTACTGCCCAACTGGACTATTTCATCCTCTTTCAAAAATAACAATAATATATTTTATTTCTTATTCAATTTGTTCACTAATGTGTCCTTTGAACTTCACTGCCGAGTGGCACTTCCTTCCCCATCTTGATAACAGTGACTACCTAATGCCAGTGTCGGTTTAGTGATAGTGGTTGTCATAACGGTAATATGAGGATAAAAATGTGGGCGTTAAAGGGTTAAGAAAGTTTTAGCCTCCCTTTACCACGACAAAGATATTCTAAGAGAGGAAGGATGAAGGCACCACATAATATGTTGAGGGAACGCGGAATCTATGCACAAGGGGCATAAAAACAGTAAGCTAAGAAAAGGTTAACATCGGCATCTTTGGGATGCTTTATTTCCAATCAAGCCTGATACATATGATCTTAGCATTGGTTTTTCAAATGTCTTATAACTAAGCCTATATATAGGACACCATGACGGTTCCCCCGTAATGCCGGTACCCATTTCCGACACCTGGGTTGAGTGGGGTATTGTGCTTGAGCTTTCCCTTATTCCCAACGGGGAAAATCTCCGCGCCAGCGCTGGGAACGAACCCGCGACATCCAGCATACAAGTCCGATCCCTTAACCGCTGTGCCACGGAGAGCACAAAGAAGATCATGAAACAAGAAAAAGTTGAAGAAGAAAGTAGTAGGTGCTGAAAAACGACAGCAATGAACCGAAAAAAGATGGGCCGTAACAAAACAAAAACCTAGTCTATTTTAACAAGAAGAAAGCTTACCTAACCTTTAGCTCGGGCCCTCACATAGTTCCCCTGGGAGCACCAATTCCCATGGACACATTAGTTGCATCCCCCTGAGAGGTAAATTTTAGGTATCAGTTAAGAAAGATTTCAGAGAGTACTGCCTCAAGCAAGGGAGGAGAGGCAGCAAGTGAGGGAAGAGAGGCCAGCAAGTGAGGGAAGAGAGACAGCAAGTGCGGAAAGAGAGGCAGCAAGTGAGGAAAGAGAGGCAGCAAGTGAGGAAAGAGAGGCAGCAAGTGAGGAAAGAGAGGCAGCAAGTGAGGGAAGAGAGGCAGCAAGTGAGGAAAGGGAGGCAGCAAGTGAGGAAAGAGAGGCAGCAAGTGAGGAAAGAGAGGCAGCAAGTGAGGGAAGAGAGGCAGCAAGTGAGGGAAGAGAGGCATCAAGTGAGGGAAGAGAGGCAGCAAGTGAGGAAAGAGAGGCAGCAAGTGAGGGAAGAGAAGCAGCAAGTGAGGGAAGAGAGGCAGCAAGTGAGGGAAGAGAGGCAGCAAGTGAGGGAAGAGAGGCAGCAAGTGAGGGAAGAGAGGCAGCAAGTGTAGGAAGAGAGGCAGCAAGTGTAGGAAGAGAGGCAGCAAGTGATGGAAGAGAGGCAGCAAGTGATGGAAGAGAGGCAGCAAGTGAGGGAAGAGAGGCAGCAAGTGAGGGAAGAGAGGCAGCAAGTGAGGGAAGAGAGGCAGCAAGTGAGGGAAGAGAGGCAGGAAATGAGAGAAGAGAGGCAGCAAGTGAGGGAAGAGAGGCAAAAGTGAGGGAAGAGAGGCAAAAGTGAGGGAAGAGAGGCAAAAGTGAGGGAAGAGAGGCAGCAAGTGAGGGAAGAGAGGCAGCAAGTGAGGAAAGAGAGGCAGCAAGTGAGAAAAGAGAGGCAGCAAGTGAGGGAAGAGAGGCAGCAAGTGAGGGAAGAGAGGCAGCAAGTGAGGAAAGAGAGGCAGCAAGTGAGGGAAGAGAGGCAGCAAGTGAGGGAAGAGAGGCAAAAGTGAGGGAAGAGAGGCAAAAGTGAGGGAAGAGAGGCAAAAGTGAGGGAAGAGAGGCAAAAGTGAGGGAAGAGAGGCAAAAGTGAGGGAAGAGAGGCAAAAGTGAGGGAAGAGAGGCAGCAAGTGAGGAAAGAGAGGCAGCAAGTGAGGAAAGAGAGGCAGCAAGTGAGGAAAGAGAGGCAGCAAGTGAGGGAAGAGAGGCAGCAAGTGAGGGAAGAGAGGCAGCAAGTGAGGGAAGAGAGGCAGCAAGTGAGGGAAGAGAGGCAGCAAGTGAGGGAAGAGAGGCAAAAGTGAGGGAAGAGAGGCAAAAGTGAGGGAAGAGAGGCAGCAAGTGAGGAAAGAGAGGCAGCAAGTGAGGAAAGAGAGGCAGCAAGTGAGGGAAGAGAGGCAGCAAGTGAGGAAAGAGAGGCAGCAAGTGAGGGAAGAGAGGCAGCAAGTGAGGAAAGAGAGGCAGCAAGTGAGGAAAGAGAGGCAGCAAGTGAGGGAAGAGAGGCAGCAAGTGAGGAAAGAGAGGCAGCAAGTGAGGAAAGAGAGGCAGCAAGTGAGGAAAGAGAGGCAGCAAGTGAGGAAAGAGAGGCAGCAAGTGAGGAAAGAGAGGCAGCAAGTGAGGAAAGAGAGGCAGCAAGTGAGGAAAGAGAGGCAGCAAGTGAGGAAAGAGAGGCAGCAAGTGAGGAAAGAGAGGCAGCAAGTGAGGAAAGAGAGGCAGCAAGTGAGGGAAGAGAGGCAGCAAGTGAGGGAAGAGAGGCAGCAAGTGAGGAAAGAGAGGCAGCAAGTGAGGAAAGAGAGGCAGCAAGTGAGGAAAGAGAGGCAGCAAGTGAGGAAAGAGAGGCAGCAAGTGAGGAAAGAGAGGCAGCAAGTGAGGAAAGAGAGGCAGCAAGTGAGGAAAGAGAGGCAGCAAGTGAGGAAAGAGAGGCAGCAAGTGAGGAAAGAGAGGCAGCAAGTGAGGGAAGAGAGGCAGCAAGTGAGGGAAGAGAGGCAGCAAGTGAGGAAAGAGAGGCAGCAAGTGAGGGAAGAGAGGCAGCAAGTGAGGAAAGAGAGGCAGCAAGTGAGGGAAGAGAGGCAGCAAGTGAGGAAAGAGAGGCAGCAAGTGAGGAAAGAGAGGCAGCAAGTGAGGAAAGAGAGGCAGCAAGTGAGGAAAGAGAGGCAGCAAGTGAGGAAAGAGAGGCAGCAAGTGAGGAAAGAGAGGCAGCAAGTGAGGAAAGAGAGGCAGCAAGTGAGGAAAGAGAGGCAGCAAGTGAGGGAAGAGAGGCAGCAAGTGAGGGAAGAGAGGCAGCAAGTGAGGAAAGAGAGGCAGCAAGTGAGGGAAGAGAGGCAGCAAGTGAGGAAAGAGAGGCAGCAAGTGAGGAAAGAGAGGCAGCAAGTGAGGGAAGAGAGGCAGCAAGTGAGGAAAGAGAGGCAGCAAGTGAGGGAAGAGAGGCAGCAAGTGAGGGAAGAGAGGCAGCAAGTGAGGAAAGAGAGGCAGCAAGTGAGGAAAGAGAGGCAGCAAGTGAGGAAAGAGAGGCAGCAAGTGAGGAAAGAGAGGCAGCAAGTGAGGAAAGAGAGGCAGCAAGTGAGGAAAGAGAGGCAGCAAGTGAGGAAAGAGAGGCAGCAAGTGAGGAAAGAGAGGCAGCAAGTGAGGAAAGAGAGGCAGCAAGTGAGGAAAGAGAGGCAGCAAGTGTGGGAAGAGAGGCAGCAAGTGTGGGAAAAGAGGCAGCAAGTGAGGAAAGAGAGGCAGCAAGTGAGGAAAGAGAGGCAGCAAGTGAGGAAAGAGAGGCAGCAAGTGAGGAAAGAGAGGCAGCAAGTGTGGGAAAAGAGGCAGCAAGTGAGGAAAGAGAGGCAGCAAGTGAGGAAAGAGAGGCAGCAAGTGTGGGAAAAGAGGCAGCAAGTGAGGAAAGAGAGGCAGCAAGTGAGGAAAGAGAGGCAGCAAGTGAGGAAAGAGAGGCAGCAAGTGAGGAAAGAGAGGCAGCAAGTGAGGAAAGAGAGGCAGCAAGTGTGGGAAGAGAGGCAGCAAGTGAGGAAAGAGAGGCAGCAAGTGAGGAAAGAGAGGCAGCAAGTGAGGAAAGAGAGGCAGCAAGTGAGGAAAGAGAGGCAGCAAGTGAGGAAAGAGAGGCAGCAAGTGTGGGAAAAGAGGCAGCAAGTGAGGAAAGAGAGGCAGCAAGTGAGGAAAGAGAGGCAGCAAGTGAGGAAAGAGAGGCAGCAAGTGTGGGAAGAGAGGCAGCAAGTGTGGGAAAAGAGGCAGCAAGTGAGGAAAGAGAGGCAGCAAGTGAGGAAAGAGAGGCAGCAAGTGAGGGAAGAGAGGCAGCAAGTGAGGGAAGAGAGGCAGGAAATGAGGGAAGAGAGGCAGCAAGTGAGGGAAGAGAGGCAAAAGTGAGGGAAGAGAGGCAAAAGTGAGGGAAGAGAGGCAGCAAGTGAGGGAAGAGAGGCAGCAAGTGAGGAAAGAGAGGCAGCAAGTGAGGAAAGAGAGGCAGCAAGTGAGGGAAGAGAGGCAAAAGTGAGGGAAGAGAGGCAGCAAGTGAGGAAAGAGAGGCAGCAAGTGAGGAAAGAGAGGCAGCAAGTGAGGGAAGAGAGGCAGCAAGTGAGGGAAGAGAGGCAGCAAGTGAGGGAAGAGAGGCAGCAAATGAGGGAAGAGAGGCAGCAAGTGAGGGAAGAGAGGCAAAAGTGAGGGAAGAGAGGCAAAAGTGAGGGAAGAGAGGCAGCAAGTGAGGGAAGAGAGGCAGCAAGTGTGGGAAAAGAGGCAGCAAGTGAGGAAAGAGAGGCAGCAAGTGAGGAAAGAGAGGCAGCAAGTGAGGAAAGAGAGGCAGCAAGTGAGGAAAGAGAGGCAGCAAGTGAGGAAAGAGAGGTAGCAAGTGAGGGAAGAGAGGCAGCAAGTGAGGAAAGAGAGGCAGCAAGTGAGGAAAGAGAGGCAGCAAGTGAGGAAAGAGAGGCAGCAAGTGAGGAAAGAGAGGCAGCAAGTGAGGGAAGAGAGGTAGCAAGTGAGGAAAGAGAGGCAGCAAGTGAGGAAAGAGAGGCAGCAAGTGTGGGAAGAGAGGCAGCAAGTGAGGAAAGAGAGGCAGCAAGTGAGGGAAGAGAGGCAGCAAGTGTGGGAAAAGAGGCAGCAAGTGAGGAAAGAGAGGCAGCAAGTGAGGAAAGAGAGGTAGCAAGTGAGGGAAGAGAGGTAGCAAGTGAGGGAAGAGAGGCAGCAAGTGAGGAAAGAGAGGCAGCAAGTGTGGGAAGAGAGGCAGCAAGTGAGGAAAGAGAGGCAGCAAGTGTGGGAAGAGAGGCAGCAAGTGTGGGAAAAGAGGCAGCAAGTGAGGAAAGAGAGGCAGCAAGTGAGGAAAGAGAGGCAGCAAGTGAGGGAAGAGAGGCAGCAAGTGAGGGAAGAGAGGCAGCAAGTGAGGGAAGAGAGGCAGCAAGTGAGGGAAGAGAGGCAGCAAGTGAGGGAAGAGAGGCAGCAAGTGAGGGAAGAGAGGCAGCAAGTGAGGGAAGAGAGGCAGCAAGTGATGGAAGAGAGGCAGCAAGTGAGGGAAGAGAGGCAGCAAGTGTGGGAAGAGAGGCAGCAAGTGTGGGAAGAGAGGCAGCAAGTGAGGAAAGAGAGGCAGCAAGTGAGGGAAGAGAGGCAGCAAGTGAGGGAAGAGAGGCAGCAAGTGAGGGAAGAGAGGCAGCAAGTGAGGGAAAAGAGAGGAAACAGTCGGGGTACGCCATATTGGACTTCAATAAGGGCCACAGAAATAATTAGAAGCCTCAGCGGGCGAATTCGATAATTTCGCCGAAGGTTGTGGAGAGATTTTCCTGCTGTCACGTAGCCATTTTGGAGCGTATTGCGGTTGTTGGTTGCGACTCAATGCTAGGTTATAATTAATATTAGATAACATGCTTTTTTAACTCCTCAACTATATGGAATTTTTCCCGGTCATAACGCGTTAAAAGACGAAACAATTTTCTCCATCTTTTAACGCGTGTCGAACTGAAAAAAATTAGTCAACATGATGGTAGAAGAAGGTCACCACTTCAAAGTTTAACTATTAATTGGACCAAATATGTACGGTAGGTGTACGAGAGACATTTAAGGACAACTGTACGGTGAAAGTGTTCTTGGAATATTATAACTGTGCTGACGCGAGACAAGTATGAATGAAATATACATGTGTACTACGCGCACAGCTCAACCATGTACCTGCGTATCATTTGATATTAGATTAGATACGCTACTTCAAGCTTCGCTGACCACAACAAAGGTATTCCAAAGAGGGGAAAGAGGAAGGCACAATTTAGAGTTCAGGGAAAAGGTAATTGATTGATTATAAATTAGTTTTAGCCACACTTACTACAAAATAAATGTTCAAAGAGAGGAAGGATGAAGGCGCCATTTAGGATGGAGTTCGGAGAAAATGAATTTATGCGCAAGGCGTGTTCATTTTTGCAAGGCAAAAATGCCTTGCAAGGCAAGGCACAAGGCAAGACTTCCTGCGCATAAAAAAGTCAGTAAAAAACAGTAAAACAGTGATTTACTCGAATGAAGAAAAAAGTCTGAGGTGCTGAAGACAGACAGCTGTCGGCACTTTAATTTACTGGTTACGTGACTTACACATTCAAAAATTTGTTCCAGAGACCACAATTCAATTGACCACCTGGCAGAAGATGAGCAGTCAATGATATTTCATGAATGACTTTCAGCACCTAAATATATTCAAAGTGAGTCAAAATGTTGAGAAGTTGATGAATCAACATTTAGAACACATTTATGAAGTTTATTTGCACTCAAGACATTTCAAAGTAATTTTTTAAGACATTTTAAAAATCGAAGTAATTCATCTTACGCATCAACTTTTTAGGATATCAAAATTTTATTTTCTTTTTCATGCCGTAAAATGTTTTTGTTAGCCTTGTGTGGCAATTTTCTGTCATTTCTTACGCTCGCGAGCATATTATAACAAGATTAGTCAGGTAGTTAATTTCACATTTCGCTCCAATAATGTTCCAGATATTTTGCTCCCCATTATAGAAAATCCTTTTCATGTCTCTGACTCCAGTTAACTTTCTTTTGTGTCAGTATTAGCTTAGGAAATATGAATTAGTTTTGTCATAAAATATTCTATTTCCTCCGAGCTCGTTAATTGGCATACGAGCTGATACGCAGGAGTGATTCCTTGGGAGATCCTCAGCTTGGATTAGATTAGATTATTAGTTAGTTTAAGCCTCCCTACCCGCAATAAAGGCTATCCAAAGAGAGGAAGGAAAAAGGCACCATTTAGTATGGAGTTAAGGAAATGCGGAATCTACGCAGAAAGGGCACAGAAACAGAAAGCTAAGAAAGAAGATCATGAAACAGGAAAAAGTTGAAGAAGAAAGTAGTGGGTGCTGAAAAACAGGACAGCAGTGAACCGAAAAAAGATGGCCCGTAACAAAACAAAAACCTATTCTACTTTAACAAAAAGGAAGCCTACCTAACCTTCACCTCAGGCCCTCACATAGTCCCCCTGGGAGCACTAGTTCCCATAGACACAAAAGTTGTAGCCCCCTACGGGGAGGAGATCCTTAACTCGTATTTCATTACTAATGCGCAGTAATGAAAGAGTTCTCAACAATGCACTGCCGTTGATATAATATTTATGTATTTATTTTTTCCTCAACTTGTACTTACATGCATCATCAAACCAAGATTACGCAACGAAGGGGATACATTTTTCAAACTATTCCTTCAATAATTTTAGCGACAGTTGTCATGGGTATCACGACTCCCTTATGAGTATGTCAACTCAGGATCTTTGCGATAAGATATTTGAAAATCCAATGATGTTGTTTGCATCATCTTTATTGGAAATGAACTGGTTTTCTTTCCATCCTCTCATTTTCAGTTAAATTTATCAAAACTGCGATCACGCAACCCGAAACTCCACTTTTGCAAACTTCAAACGTCTCTATCAGCCGGCCATCACGCTGCTTTTCTATATTTTATTTTAATACTTTTTATATTTTTTCAAGGTTTTAATTTTTTCAATTTTCATTTTTCACTTCTTAATTTTTTCATTTTCCATTTCTTCATTCGCATAATTTTTATTTTTTCATGTCTTCATTTCCACATTTTTCCTTTATTATTTTAATTCATATCATTTTACATTTTTTTCATATTTCAGAGTTAGAAACTTAGAATGAGTGCGTTTGTGGAGCGCCAGCGCGGGAAACGCCTCAACAGAAAACGAAGCGGCCGAGACGTTCCTGCCTCCCATCCAACTCCTGGACACTCCTGCTGCCTCTCCCGCCGCACTCGCCGGGCTCTGAAGTGGTCCGCAAAATAGACCTGAACGCGACAAGTCACATTTGCAGCTACAAAATCTGAAAGTTCCATTTGAAGAGGCAAAACCTGAAGATAAGAACGATTTGAAATCAAAAAACCTGAAGCTGGCCAGTACCATTTGAAGCTACAAAATCTGAAAGCTCCACTTGCAAGCAAAAACACCTTAAGACAAGTCCCATTTGAAGCGGCAAAATCTGAAGATAAGTCCCATTTGGAGGCACAAAACCTGAAGACAAGTCACATTTGGAAGCACAAAACCTGAAGACAAGTCACATTTGGAGGCACTAAAGCTGAAGAAAAGTCCCATTTGGAGGCACTAAAGCTGAAGACAAGTCACATTTGGAAGCACAAAACCTGAAGACAAGTCACATTTGGAAGCACAAAACCTGAAGACAAGTCACATTTGGAGGCACTAATTATTTTAAAGCTGAAGAAAAGTCACATTTGGAGGCACTAAAGCTGAAGACAAGTCCCATTTGGAGGCACAAAACCTGAAGACAAGTCACATTTGGAAGCACAAAACCTGAAGACAAGTCACATTTGGAGGCACTAAAGCTGAAGACAAGTCACATTTGGAGGCACTAAAGCTGAAGAAAAGTCACATTTGGAGGCACTAAAGCTGAAGACAAGTCACATTTGGAGGCACAAAACCTTGAGACAAGTCACATTTGGAGGTAAAAATTTGAAGACAAGTCACATTTGGAGGCACAAAACCTGAAGACAAGTCACATTTGGAGGCACAAAATCTGAAGACAAGTCACATTTGGAGGTAAAAATTTGAAGACAAGTCACATTTTGAGGCACAAAACCTTGAGACAAGTCACATTTTGAGGCACAAAACCTTGAGACAAGTCACATTTGGAGGTAAAAATTTGAAGACAAGTCACATTTGGAGGCACAAAACCTGAAGACAAGTCACATTTGGAGGCACAAAATCTGAAGACAAGTCACATTTGGAGGTAAAAATTTGAAGACAAGTCACATTTTGAGGCACAAAACCTTGAGACAAGTCACATTTGGAGGTAAAAATTTGAAGACAAGTCACATTTGGAGGCACAAAACCTGAAGACAAGTCACATTTGGAGGTAAAAATTTGAAGACAAGTCACATTTTGAGGCACAAAACCTTGAGACAAGTCACATTTGGAGGTAAAAATTTGAAGACAAGTCACATTTGGAGGCACAAAACCTGAAGACAAGTCACATTTGGAGGTAAAAATTTGAAGACAAGTCACATTTGGAGGTAAAAATTTGAAGACAAGTCACATTTGGAGGCACAAAACCTGAAGACAAGTCACATTTGGAGGTAAAAATTTGAAGACAAGTCACATTTGGAGGTAAAAATTTGAAGACAAGTCACATTTGGAGGCACAAAAGCTGAAGACAAGTCACATTTGGAGGCACAAAAGCTGAAGACAAGTCACATTTGGAGGCACAAAATCTGAAGACAAGTCACATGTGGAGGTAAAAATTTGAAGACTTCATTGAAAAGTTAACTAACGCGTAAAGCTCATTTGGTCACTAAAGGGGATTTCAAGAACACAGGTGACCCACCGGTGGTCACTTAGGGGACTTCCGTAATTACTTCACTCAATTCATTCAACACTTTGACAAGGTTTCTTAAGGATAGTTAGGTTAGGTTGTAAGTAGCTGGAATGAAAAACTGACTTTACTGCTTGAATGCATTTTACACTTTCTAGGAAATGTGGAAAATATGATCTCGATAATATTTAAACTCGGCCGTTGAAATCTATTCTGATAAAAGCCGTGAAATATTTACAGCGCTACACAACATTTCTGGTGCGTAAATAAACAATTACGCTAATACATTTCTGGTGCGTAAATAAGCAATTACGCTAATACATTTCTGGTGCGTAAATAAACAATTACGCTAATACATTTCTGGTGCGTAAATAAGCAATTACGCTAATACATTTCTGGTGCGTAAATAAGCAATTACACTAATACATTTCTGGTGCGTAAATAAACAATTACGCTAATACATTTCTGGTGCGTAAATAAACAATTACGCTAATACATTTCTGGTGCGTAAATAAGCAATTACGCTAATACATTTCTGGTGCGTAAATAAGCAATTACGCTAATACATTTCTGGTGCGTAAATAAGCAATTCCGCTAATACATTTCTGGTGCGTAAATAAGCAATTCCGCTAATACATTTCTGGTGCGTAAATAAGCAATTACGCTAATACATTTCTGGTGCGTAAATAAGCAATTACGCTAATACATTTCTGGTGCGTAAATAAGCAATTCCGCTAAAACATTTCTGGTGCGTAAATAAGCAATTCCGCTGATACATTTCTGGTGCGTAAATAAGCAATTCCGCTAATACATTTCTGGTGCGTAAATAAGCAATTACGCTCATACATTTCTGGTGCGTAAATAAGCAATTCCGCTAATACATTTCTGGTGCGTAAATAAGCAATTCCGCTAATACATTTCTGGTGCGTGAATAAGCAATTACGCTAATACATTTCTGGTGCGTAAATAAGCAATTACGCTATTACATTTCTGGTGCGTAAATAAGCAATTACGCTAATACATTTCTGGTGCGTAAATAAGCAATTACGCTAATACATTTCTGGTGCTAATGAAGCAATTACGCTAATACATTTCTGGTGCGTAAATAAGCAATTACGCTAATACATTTCTGGTGCGCAAATAAGCAATTACGCTAATACATTTCTGGTGCGTAAATAAGCAATTACGCTAATACATTTCTGGTGCGTAAATAAGCAATTCCGCTAATACATTTCTGGTGCGTAAATAAGCAATTACGCTAATACATTTCTGGTGCGTAAATAAGCAATTACGCTAATACATTTCTGGTGCGTAAATAAGCAATTACGCTAATACATTTCTGGTGCGTAAATAAGCAATTACGCTAATACATTTCTGGTGCTAATGAAGCAATTACGCTAATACATTTCTGGTGCGTAAATAAACAATTACGCTAATACATTTCTGGTGCGCAAATAAGCAATTACGCTAATACATTTCTGGTGCGTAAATAAGCAATTACGCTAATACATTTCTGGTGCGTAAATAAGCAATTACGCTAATACATTTCTGGTGCGTAAATAAGCAATTACGCTAATACATTTCTGGTGCGTAAATAAGCAATTACGCTAATACATTTCTGGTGCGTAAATAAGCAATTACGCTAATACATTTCTGGTGCGTAAATAAGCAATTACGCTAATACATTTCTGGTGCGTAAATAAGCAATTACGCTAATACATTTCTGGTGCGTAAATAAGCAATTACGCTAATACATTTCTGGTGCGTAAATAAGCAATTACGCTAATACATTTCTGGTGCGTAAATAAGCAATTACGCTAATACATTTCTGGTGCGTAAATAAGCAATTACGCTAATACATTTCTGGTGCGTAAATAAGCAATTACGCTAATACATTTCTGGTGCGTAAATAAGCAATTACGCTAATACATTTCTGGTGCGCAAATAAGCAATTACGCTAATATATTTCTGGTGCGTAAATAAGCAATTACGCTAATACATTTCTGGTGCGTAAATAAGCAATTACGCTAATACATTTCTGGTGCGTAAATAAGCAATTCCGCTAATACATTTCTGGTGCGTAAATAAGCAATTACGCTAATACATTTCTGGTGCGTAAATAAGCAATTACGCTAATACATTTCTGGTGCGTAAATAAGCAATTACGCTAATACATTTCTGGTGCGTTAATAAGCAATTACGCTAATACATTTCTGGTGCTAATGAAGCAATTACGCTAATACATTTCTGGTGCGTAAATAAACAATTACGCTAATACATTTCTGGTGCGCAAATAAGCAATTACGCTAATACATTTCTGGTGCGTAAATAAGCAATTACGCTAATACATTTCTGGTGCGTAAATAAGCAATTACGCTAATACATTTCTGGTGCGTAAATAAGAAATTACGCTAATACATTTCTGGTGCGTAAATAAGCAATTACGCTAATATATTTCTGGTGCGTAAATAAGCAATTCCGCTAATACATTTCTGGTGCGTAAATAAGCAATTACGCTAATACATTTCTGGTGCGTAAATAAGCAATTACGCTAATACATTTCTGGTGCGTAAATAAGCAATTACGCTAATACATTTCTGGTGCGTAAATAAGCAATTACGCTAATACATTTCTGGTGCGTAAATAAGCAATTCCGCTAATACATTTCTGGTGCTAATGAAGCAATTACGCTAATACATTTCTGGTGCGTAAATAAACAATTACGCTAATACATTTCTGGTGCGCAAATAAGCAATTACGCTAATACATTTCTGGTGCGCAAATAAGCAATTACGCTAATACATTTCTGGTGCGTAAATAAGCAATTCCGCTAATACATTTCTGGTGCGTAAATAAGCAATTACGCTAATGGTACACACTCGTACCAGTACGTAGTCACCATGCTAACGTGTGTCGTTCGCAATGACGAAGACAAAGATTTGATTCAATTCGAGTTCAATATTGAACTCTAGCACTGAAATTGAGTTTAGTTTGAATTTATTGATGACCTCCGATAATGAAACACAGCTAAATTTGAGCTAAATATTGAACTCCAATCATAAAATTAACTTAAATTTGAGCTGAATATCGAGCTCTAATCCTAAAATTGAGCTCAATATTATTTTAACATTCAACTCCGATTTTAAAATAAAGTTCAATTCAAGTTGAATAGTGAACTAGAGTATTAAAATAGAGCCTAATTCTAATTTAACCCTTTAACGTCCGAATTTTTGTACTCATATTACCGTTAACACAACCACCGTCACTAAACTGGCGCTGGCATCTGGCAGTCACCGATATCAGGATGGGATAAGAACTGCCACTCGGCAGAGAACTTCAAAGAACACATTAGGGAACTAATTGAATAAGAAATAAAATATATTGAAGGGGAATTTTGAAAGAGGACACTGGTGTCCTCTGGGGCGTTAAAGGGTTAATATTATCCAGTACTACAGAACCCTCAATACTGCATACATCAAGAGCCACCAGGCGCAGGAAGTTCCGATCCTCTTCTAAGGATTCAAGGACCGCCAAGCAAAAGGGATCTGATGCCAAACGCAAGCTTTAATTACGTTTGATTTTCCGCAGGTCCGGACACGGCAAATAGCCCACGACTTCTTTCAGAGATTGATTTCAGTGTCTCTGAAACTTCAGCAAGGAAGGCCCGTTCGATACCTTTGAAATTTCCGAGAAGCTCCTAATTTCTGTCATTACAATGTAGCCTCTTCTGAAGACCTGCTCTCTAACTCTTCTCGCGGAAATCGTAACTCGCTCAAATTCATTTCGAAGTTCCGAGGCCGTTTCTTATATCCATTAGACGGGAAATTGGTTGAAGACGATGTCTCCGATTTCGTTATGGTGTCGGGGCTTCAATTCTTATTTCGTTATGGTGTCGGGCGTTCAATTCTAATTTCGTTATGGTGTCGGGCGTTCAATTCGAATTTCGTTAAAGTGTCGGGCGTTCAATTCTAATTTCGTTAAGGTGTCGGGCGTTCAATTCTAATTTCGTTAAGGTGTCGGGCGTTCAATTCTAATTTCGTTATGGTGTCGGGCGTTCAGTTCTCTGATGCATGTATAAACAGGGGAAATCAGATGACGAATTGCACGTTAAGCGGTCTGCTTGGAGTTATATTTCGAAAAGCATGGAGGTGTGTTTCAAAAAGCATGGAGGTGTGTTTCAAAAAGCATGGAGGTGTGTTTCAAAAAGCATGGAGGTGTGTTTCAAAAATCATGGAGGTGTGTTTCAAAAATCATGGAGGTGTGTTTCAAAAATCATGGAGGTGTGTTTCAAAAATCATGGAGGTGTGTTTCAAAAATCATGGAGGTGTGTTTCAAAAATCATGGAGGTGTGTTCCAAAAATCATGGAGGTGTGTTTCAAAAATCATGGAGGTGTGTTTCAAAAAGCATCGAGGCGTGTTTCAAAAAGCATGGAGGCGTGTTTCAAAAAGCATGGAGGCGTGTTTCAAAAAGCATGGAGGCGTGTTTCAAAAAGCATGGAGGCGTGTTTCAAAAAGCATCGAGGCGTGTTTCAAAAAGCATCGAGGCGTGTTTCAAAAAGCATCGAGGCGTGTTTCAAAAAGCATCGAGGCGTGTTTCAAAAAGCATCGAGGCGTGTTTCAAAAAGCATCGAGGCGTGTTTCAAAAAGCATCGAGGCGTGTTTCAAAAAGCATGGAGGCGTGTTTCAAAAAGCATGGAGGCGTGTTTCAAAAAGCATGGAGGCGTGTTTCAAAAAGCATGGAGGCGTGTTTCAAAAAGCATGGAGGCGTGTTTCAAAAAGCATGGAGGCGTGTTTCAAAAAGCATGGAGGCGTGTTTCAAAAAGCATGGAGGCGTGTTTCAAAAAGCATGGAGGCGTGTTTCAAAAAGCATGGAGGCGTGTTTCAAAAAGCATGGAGGCGTGTTTCAAAAAGCATGGAGGCGTGTTTCAAAAAGCATGGAGGCGTGTTTCAAAAAGCATGGAGGCGTGTTTCAAAAAGCATGGAGGCGTGTTTCAAAAAGCATGGAGGCGTGTTTCAAAAAGCATGGAGGCGTGTTTCAAAAAGCATGGAGGCGTGTTTCAAAAAGCATGGAGGCGTGTTTCAAAAAGCATGGAGGCGTGTTTCAAAAAGCATGGAGGCGTGTTTCAAAAAGCATGGAGGCGTGTTTCAAAAAGCATGGAGGCGTGTTTCAAAAAGCATGGAGGCGTGTTTCAAAAAGCATGGAGGCGTGTTTCAAAAAGCATGGAGGCGTGTTTCAAAAAGCATGGAGGCGTGTTTCAAAACGCATGGAGGCGTGTTTCAAAAAGCATGGAGGCGTGTTTCAAAAAGCATGGAGGCGTGTTTCAAAAAGCAGAGAGGCGTGTTTCAAAAAGCAGGGAGGCGTGTTTCAAAAAGCAGGGAGGCGTGTTTCAAAAAGCATGGAGGTGTGTTTCAAAAAGCATGGAGGTGTGTTTCAAAAAGCATGGAGGTGTGTTTCAAAAAGCATGGAGGAGTGTTTCAAAAAGCATGGAGGCGTGTTTCAAAAAGCATGGAGGTGTGTTTCAAAAAGCATGGAGGAGTGTTTCAAAAAGCATGGAGGCGTGTTTCAAAAAGCATGGAGGAGTGTTTCAAAAAGCATGGAGGAGTGTTTCAAAAAGCATGGAGGCGTGTTTCAAAAAGCATGGAGGTGTGTTTCAAAAAGCATGGAGGAGTGTTTCAAAAAGCATGGAGGTGTGTTTCAAAAAGCATGGAGGTGTGTTTCAAAAAGCATGGAGGAGTGTTTCAAAAAGCATGGAGGCGTGTTTCAAAAAGCATGGAGGTGTGTTTCAAAAAGCATGGAGGAGTGTTTCAAAAAGCATGGAGGCGTGTTTCAAAAAGCATGGAGGAGTGTTTCAAAAAGCATGGAGGAGTGTTTCAAAAAGCATGGAGGCGTGTTTCAAAAAGCATGGAGGTGTTTTTCAAAAAGCATGGAGGAGTGTTTCAAAAAGCATGGAGGAGTGTTTCAAAAAGCATGGAGGTGTGTTTCAAAAAGCATGGAGGAGTGTTTCAAAAAGCATGGAGGCGTGTTTCAAAAAGCATGGAGGTGTGTTTCAAAAAGCATGGAGGTGTGTTTCAAAAAGCATGGAGGTGTGTTTCAAAAAGCATGGAGGTGTGTTTCAAAAAGCATGGAGGAGTGTTTCAAAAAGCATGGAGGCGTGTTTCAAAAAGCATGGAGGCGTGTTTCAAAAAGCATGGAGGTGTGTTTCAAAAAGCATGGAGGAGTGTTTCAAAAAGCATGGAGGCGTGTTTCAAAAAGCATGGAGGAGTGTTTCAAAAAGCATGGAGGAGTGTTTCAAAAAGCATGGAGGCGTGTTTCAAAAAGCATGGAGGTGTGTTTCAAAAAGCATGGAGGAGTGTTTCAAAAAGCATGGAGGTGTGTTTCAAAAAGCATGGAGGTGTGTTTCAAAAAGCATGGAGGAGTGTTTCAAAAAGCATGGAGGCGTGTTTCAAAAAGCATGGAGGTGTGTTTCAAAAAGCATGGAGGAGTGTTTCAAAAAGCATGGAGGCGTGTTTCAAAAAGCATGGAGGAGTGTTTCAAAAAGCATGGAGGAGTGTTTCAAAAAGCATGGAGGCGTGTTTCAAAAAGCATGGAGGTGTGTTTCAAAAAGCATGGAGGAGTGTTTCAAAAAGCATGGAGGAGTGTTTCAAAAAGCATGGAGGTGTGTTTCAAAAAGCATGGAGGAGTGTTTCAAAAAGCATGGAGGAGTGTTTCAAAAAGCATGGAGGAGTGTTTCAAAAAGCATGGAGGAGTGTTTCAAAAAGCATGGAGGTGTGTTTCAAAAAGCATGGAGGAGTGTTTCAAAAAGCATGGAGGAGTGTTTCAAAAAGCATGGAGGTGTGTTTCAAAACGCACGGAGGTGTTTTTCAAAAAGCATGGAGGTGTGTTTCAAAAAGCATGGAGGAGTGTTTCAAAAAGCATGGAGGAGTGTTTCAAAAAGCATGGAGGTGTGTTTCAAAACGCACGGAGGTGTGTTTCAAAAAGCATGGAGGAGTGTTTCAAAAAGCATGGAGGAGTGTTTCAAAAAGCATGGAGGAGTGTTTCAAAAAGCATGGAGGAGTGTTTCAAAAAGCATGGAGGTGTGTTTCAAAAAGCATGGAGGAGTGTTTCAAAAAGCATGGAGGAGTGTTTCAAAAAGCATGGAGGTGTGTTTCAAAACGCACGGAGGTGTTTTTCAAAAAGCATGGACTTATGTTTCTAAAGCATGGACTCATGTTTCTAAAACATGGACCTATGTTTCGAAAAACATGGACCTATGTTTCGAAAAACATGGACCTATGTTTCGAAAAACATGGACCTATGTTTCGAAAAACATGGACCTATGTTTCGAAAAACATGGACCTATGTTTCGAAAAACATGGACCTATGTTTCGAAAAACATGGACCTATGTTTCGAAAAACATGGACCTATGTTTCGAAAAACATGGACCTATGTTTCGAAAAACATGGACCTATGTTTCGAAAAACATGGAGTTATGTTTCGAAAAGTATGGACTTATGCTGCAAAAAACATAGACTTCTTTCGAAAGTGGAGGTATGATGCTCTCATGTAATAGCTAATCGCAATTCAGGCATTTATCACGATCACTTCAATCATTTATCACATTTATCATTTCCCAGCAAAGTTGTCACGAAGAGAGAAATGAGGAAGGTGCCATTTAGTACGGATTTAAGGGAACGAGGAATCTGTGCACAAAGCGTGTTCTCGCACAAGATTCCGCACGTATAGATTAGATTATAAGTCTCCCCAACCCCTACAAAAAACAAAGAGAGTATCGAAGAGAGGAAGGAACCATTTAGTATGGATATTAGGGAATGAAGAATCTATGCAGAAGGGACACAGAAACAATAAGTTGAGAAAGAAGTTCATGAAACAAGATAAAAGTTGAAGAAAAAAGTAGTAGGTGCTGAAAAACAAGACAGCAGTGAACCGGAAAAAGTGGTCCTTAATATAATGAAAAACATTTTATTTCAACAAAAAGAAGGCCTACCTAACTCTCAGCTCGGGCCCTCACACATTTTCACCCCGGGAGCGCTAACTCCCATGGATACAATAGTTGTATCCCTCTGAGAGACTGCACCGCACACAACACACACACTCATACACTCTAAACTGCAATAATGGCAAACACTTTACGTTTGCTATAACATTTTTTCCCCTCACGCAATAATTTAGAATAATTCATTCAACTTTACTCAGAATCATCGCCTGAATAAATTCCCTGCAGCCAATGAGTTCCAGAGCCTCCCTACTTACTTCATTTCCTTGCAGCCTTGGTGCCAATAAACTTCATTAAAATAAATTTTCTATTTCCTAACATTATTGAGCTGCAGCACCTTCATCATGAGAAAATAATGAGCAATCACTGGCCTTTCAGAGGCTTGTTCTCTTTTCCTTTGAAGCGATGGGACTGAATTTCCTCTCCTTAAGGAACATGGCACCCCATTAAAATTATTGCCCGTGCCTTCTGCCTCGAGTCTTATGCTACAAAAATTGCGGCGTGCAATTTATTCTTCCACGCGCGTTAGAGTTTTTAATCGCCGGAAAAGAGCAATTTGCCTCGCGAAGAACAGCAATCTGCTGTAGCGCGACGCGGTGTTTTGTACGGGGTAATGCGGGGGTATTTTGTGAAAAGCTGGTCCTGACTTCCGTAGATTTTAGCGAAGGTTGGTTTCTCAACAAAGGATGTAGGTGATAGCATCGGAAATTTTTACTAGTTTTAACTTTTAGCTGGGAATTATAGTTTGATTGTGGAAAAACGTTACGGGTATTATTGACAAAATTTTTAAAACTGAAACAATGTTATAAGTGGGGAGTTTATAAAATATCAATTTATTGGTATAAATCTGGGGAATTCATAAACTGAAATAAACTACGGAAGTTTCTGTAAATGAATATAATGGAATAAAAGAGGGGGTTATTCAAGAAAATAAATACTAGTGTATACCCGGGATCATTTTGAAAATACGTACATTGGTGCAATATGGCGAGTTATTTTAAAAATAAAAACATTTGGATAAAAATAGAGTAATGAGTACAAAGTGACAATATGGACAAATTTTGCAGGCTATGAAAATTTTCATTACCTACGTGAATAAAATATTTCAAAGAACCCTGTGCCGGTCTTCACTTATTTGACTGGTAACACGTTAACTGCGATGGCATACACTGAAGTTTGATGTTCAACTCGAATTTAAAGTCAATGGTAGTAAGCAAACGTGAAATTAGCGAACATGATCTGAATCTGGCCTTCGTTTAGCTTTCATTAAGTATTACCTCAACGGAGTTAGTGACAGCAGGACGGTCGGCAGCAATGTGCAGTCCACTCAGTAAGTTTATGTAAGTTTATGTAGAAAACCGGCGAAGAAAACCACTGGACAGTTTATGTAGAAAACCACCGGACACCGGTGGGTCCTTTTGCAGGAAATGGGTTGAAACAAACGCCCAACTTCCACTTCCAAAGAAACGCTAGCAAGGGTGACGTGAATTACTGTAGCAGCCCGTCTACGGGGTCTGCCATTAACACGTTATTTTGTATTACATTAACACGTATTGTGTCATACGTGTACCAGTTGGTCAATTGCTCATTCATGTATCGGAGTGAATGAATGGCTTTATATGTTTCGCTACCTCTTTGAGGTAGCGAAAATTCTTTGAGGTAGCAAATCTTTAAATAACTTAACAGATTAGATTATTAGTTGGTTTGGGCAACCCTGTCCTCAACAAATGAGATCCAAAGAGAGGAAGGAAGAAGGCACCATTTAGTATGGAGTTAAGGAAACGCGGAATCTTTAAGGCAAAACAGAAAGCTAAGAAAGATCATGAAACAAGAAAAAGTTGAAGAAGAAAGTAGTAGGTGCTGAAAAAACAGGACAGCAGTGAACCGAAAAAAAATGGTCCGTAACAAATCAAAAACCTATGTTATTTTAACAAAAAGAAAGCCTACCTAACCTATAGCTCGGGTCCTCTCATTGTCCCCCTGGGAGCGCTAATTCCCACAAACACAATAGTTGTATCCCCCTGAGTGGAAAAAACTTACCTTGCCAGGAGAAACGTAACGTGCAATTGTGTTTGTCATATTTCTTAAAAAGGATAAAAATTTATTGGAGCATTAAAGCCGATTTCCCAATTCTGCAACTTACCATAGGGGCAAAATTCGAGGCTACCAGAAAAACAATTAAAATGAATGAAAAAGTTCAAA
This sequence comes from Morinoia aosen, assembly GCA_030386875.1. Classification (NCBI taxonomy): domain Eukaryota; kingdom Metazoa; phylum Arthropoda; class Malacostraca; order Amphipoda; family Talitridae; genus Morinoia; species Morinoia aosen. Next base: position 29,816,024 of record CM059570.1, on the reverse strand, counting down.
AAAAGCAAAAAAAAAGACATGAACCGTACAAAATAACAAGGAGTGGCTTTGAACCCGTGGTAAAAGCGAAACAAAAAGCACCTAAAAATGCAGTACTACCATTCATTCCAAACTTCAAAAAAATTGCATCGCCGACTAAGAAAGTGTGATGGTATGAAACTGACCAATAATCGCGAAGAGAAATACAAAATGTTGCACTCCAACGAATAATTGAAATGTTATTCAATAAAATAGTGAAATGTTCAAACAGTGAATAGTAAAATAGGGAAATATTGAAATAGTGAAATAGTGAAAAGTGATATAGTGAAAAAGTGAAATAGTGAAAAAGTGAAATAGTGAAAAAGTGAAAAAGTGAAATAGTGAAATAGTGAAATAGTGAAAAAGTGAAATAGTGAATAAGTGAAAAAGTGAAAAAGTGAAAAAGTGAAAAAGTGAAAAAGTGAAATAGTGAAATAGTGAAAGTGAAATATTGACGTATTGAAATAGTGAAATAGTGAAATACTGAAACAGTGAAATACTGAAACAGTGAATAGTGAAAAAAAAGTTTTCATGAATAGTGAAATTTCTTCCCTACCATAAATTGTTAGTTAAACGATTATCACAGTACGCATCACCGAGATCTTTCAACATTTTACCATTAGACGCCCAATCTCAAAATAAAATTTGTCCGGAGTTCCACGAGCACCCAATAACAGAGAATGTAGTCTGAGCCGGTATACCAGCTGCATTTATACCAGACAAATTATATACTAGGCCATATTTTATACCCAGACAAATTATGTACTAAGCTATATTTTATACCACACAAATTATATACTAGGCCATATTTTATACCGGACAAATTATATACTAGGCCATATTTTATACCCAGACAAATTATATACTAGGCCATATTTCATACCCAGACAAATTATATACAAGGCCATATTTTATACCGGACAAATTATACACTAGGCCATATTTTATACCGGACAAACTATATACTAGGCCATATTTTATACCAGACAAATTATATACTAAGCTATATTTTATACCACTCAAATTATAAACTAGGCCATATTTTATACCGGACAAATTATATACTAGGCCATATTTTATACCCAGACAAATTATATACTAGGCCATATTTTATACCCAGACAAATTATATACTAGGCCATGTTTTATACCGGACAAATTATATACTAGGCCATATTTTATACCCATACAAATTATATACTAGACCATATTTTATACCAGACAAATTATATACTAGGCCATATTTTATACCGGACAAATTATATACTAGGCCATATTTTATACCACACAAATTATATACTAGGCCATATTTTATACCACACAAATTATATACTAGGCCATATTTTATACCACACAAATTATATACTAGGCCATATTTTATACCACACAAATTATATACTAGGCCATATTATATACCACACAAATTATATACTAGGCCATATTTTATACCACACAAATTATAAACTAGGCCATATTTTATACCGGACAAATTATATACTAGGCCATATTTTATACCGGACAAATTATATACTAGGCCATATTTTATACCGGACAAATTATATACTAGGCCATATTTTATACCACACAAATTATATACTAGGCCATATTTTATACCACACAAATTATATACTAGGCCATATTTTGTACCACACAAATTATAAACTAGGCCATATTTTATACCACACAAATTATATACTAGGCCATATTTTATACCACACAAATTATATACTAGGCCATATTTTATACCACACAAATTATATACTAGGCCATATTTTGTACCACACAAATTATATACTAGGCCATATTTTGTACCACACAAATTATAAACTAGGCCATATTTTATACCGGACAAATTATATACTAGGCCATATTTTATACCACACAAATTATATACTAGGCCATATTTTATACCACACAAATTATATACTAGGCCATATTTTGTACCACACAAATTATAAACTAGGCCATATTTTATACCGGACAAATTATATACTAGGCCATATTTTATACCAGACAAATTATATACTAGGCTATATTTTAGGTGTCATAATATATCCTTTCAAAATTTTATACCAATCTTATTTAAAACAACCAAATCTTACACTAGTCAAATTCTAACACAGCCAAGTTTCATAAAAGGTTGCATTTCACACCAGTCAAGTTTCACACCAGTCTATGTTATATTCCCCTCAAATTGATGCGTCAAATACCGAACGTTTCATTCCACTACCTCATAATTAATTCCTCGATACAATGACACTTACTTCCAGTGCCTGTTAATAGCGCATTGAAAATTAAAGCAATTTCTATTTTCCCACGCGGAAGAAACACCGGTCTCAGAGCGCCAAACCCTCGAGGCTTCTATTTTTCCCAGGCGGAAGAAACACCGGTCTCAGAGCGTCGAACCCTCGAGGCTTCTATTTTCCCAGGCGGAAGAAACACCGGTCTCAGAGCGTCGAACCCTCGAGGTTTCTATTTTTCCCACGCGGAAGAAACACCGGTCTCAGAGCGTCGAACCCTCGAGGCTTCTATTTTCCCAGGCGGAAGAAACACCGGTCTCAGAGCGTCGAACCCTCGAGGTTTCTATTTTTCCCACGCGGAAGAAACACCGGTCTCAGAGCGTCGAACCTTCGAGGTTTCTATTTTTCCCAGGCGGAAGAAACACCGGTCTCAGAGCGTCGAACCTTCGAGGCTTCTATTTTCCCAAGCGGAAGAAACACCGGTCTCAGAGCGTCAAGCCTTCGAGGTCTCTATTTTTCCCATGCGGAAGAAACACCGGTCTCAGAGCGTCAAACCTCGAGGCTTTTATTTTCCCAGGCGGAAGAAACACCGGTCTCAGAGCGTCAAACCCGTGAGGCTTCTATTTTCCCAGGCGGAAGAAACATCGGTCTCAGAGCGTCAAACCCGTGAGGCTTTTATTTTCCCAGGCGGAAGAAACACCGGTCTCAGAGCGTCAAACCCGTGAGGCTTCTATTTTCCCAGGCGGAAGAAACACCGGTCTCAGAGCGTCGAACCCTCGAGGTTTCTATTTTTCCCACGCGGAAGAAACACCGGTCTCAGAGCGTCGAACCCTCGAGGCTTCTATTTTCCCAGGCGGAAGAAACACCGGTCTCAGAGCGTCGAACCCTCGAGGTTTCTATTTTTCCCACGCGGAAGAAACACCGGTCTCAGAGCGTCGAACCTTCGAGGTTTCTATTTTTCCCAGGCGGAAGAAACACCGGTCTCAGAGCGTCGAACCTTCGAGGCTTCTATTTTCCCAAGCGGAAGAAACACCGGTCTCAGAGCGTCAAGCCTTCGAGGTCTCTATTTTTCCCATGCGGAAGAAACACCGGTCTCAGAGCGTCAAACCTCGAGGCTTTTATTTTCCCAGGCGGAAGAAACACCGGTCTCAGAGCGCCAAACCTCGAGGCTTCTATTTTCCCAGGCGGAAGAAACACTGGTCTCAGAGCGTCAAACCCTCGAGGGTTAACCATGAAAAGCAAAAGCTCTTGATGATCTAGGCCTCGGTGGCCACACTCCCTAATACTTCGATTAGATGTTATTTTGAGCCTCTCTATCCGCAACACAGGTAATCCAAAGAGAGGAAGGGGGAAGCTACACTCCATAACACTAAGCCTTTTAACGTCTGCATTTTGTATTCAAATTAACGTCTTCACAACCACCATCATTAAACTGTCATCGACTTCATTTAGTCATCGACATCAAAACGAAGATGTGACTGCCACTCGACAATGAACTTCGAACACATTAGGGCACTAATTTTACAAGGAATAAACTATATTAGGGCACAAATTTCACATGGAATAAAATATATTAGGGCACAAATTTCACATGGAATAAAATATATTAGGGCACAAATTTCACAAGGAATAAACTATATTAAGGCACAAATTTCATAAGGAATAAACTATATTAGGGCACAAATTTCATTAGGAATAAAATATATTAGGGCACAAATTTCATAAGGAATAAACTATATTAGGGCACAAATTTCATAAGGAATAAACTATATTAGGGCACAAATTTCATAAGGAATAAAATATATTAGGGCACAAATTTCATTAGGAATAAAATATATTAGGGCACAAATTTCATGAGGAATAAACTATATTAGGGCACAAATTTCCCATGGACTAAACTATATTAGGGCATAAATTTCCCATGGACTAAACTATATTAGGGCATAAATTTCACAAGGAATAAAATATTTTAGGGCACAAATTTCATTAGGAATAAACTATATTAGGGCACTAGTTTCATAAGGAATAAAATATGTTAGGGCACAAATTTCACTAGGAATAAAAGATATTCCAGCTGTTTGTGAAAGTGAATTTTAAAATACACTTTGACACGGTAAAGGGTTAAATTTACGCAGAGAAATAAATACCTGGAATCTCTCGTCCGCGGAGTACGTGACGAGCGCAACCGTCAGGATGTGGAGATCGCGCATGCGCATCCACGTCACCTGCAACATGCCCTCAGCTGTTAATGGGGAAATGTTCATGATTTACATGGTGACATTAATGGATTAGATTAATGCACGGCACCTGCAACATGTCATCAGTTGTTAATGGGGAAATGTGATTGCTTTTAATGGTGAGATTGACAGAAAAGATGTTAGTTTAAGTTTCCCTAACCACAACAAAGGTGTTTTGAAGGGAGGAATGAGGAAAGTTCCACTTAGCATAGAGTGAAGGAAACGCGGAAAATCTGCTCTGGGTCTGTTCCCACCTGAAAATAATAGGAACTCAACAAAAAAGTTCAGGAAAAAAACTAAAAATTGGAGAAGATGTTAATATGTTCTGTGTATAAAGTCAGGGTATGAAGTCAGATTCATCCCATCTTTGCCGTTGGCGTTGCCGAGCGAAAAAGTATAATTGATGTGAAGGCTGGATCTCATATTACACGGGTCATAAAATAACGACCGGCTTTCGTGCTATGGTCTTGGGAAATATATATCGGGGATGTTCTCAGAAGAGAAATCTTCCCCGCATTAAATCTGATAATTCGACGCTCGGGCCTAGGCAACCGCAGCACTATAAAATGTGGGAACCTCATACGACGGCGCAGAGCGCTGAGTTTAGTCTCGCCGTCCCGCGGACCATCGTTTAATTGCCGTAACGGGAGGCGGGCAGGGGCATGAGACCGGACCCCTCTCCCCCAGCCGCACCCCGGTTGGGTGGAGGGAGGCGAAGCTCAGAACCTTCTCGCCCCGTTGCTGCCCGGCTCGTGCAGTGACCCCCCCCTCCCCTTTGGGAGGGGTGAGCACTGTCCGAGCAGGATTGGAGTAGGACGAGTGGAGGGCACTTGGTGCGGAGCGGTAGTCGGGAAAGGACAGACGGTGTAGAGCCGTGGTCGTGAACGGACGTTCTAGAGTTCAGTTGAGGATTAAGACGAACAGCCGGTTTTGATACTTAGGAATTTGAGTTGATAGTAAAGGCCCATATCGGCAAGTGTTGAATTTAGAGGCTGTGTTCGAGTAAAGCGTGGCACGATCAACGATAATCCTTGGACTTGTTTGAGGGCGCATAATTTCAAGCGTTTGCTATACGCTTACCTTGGCTCAGCCTTTCGGTGGTTGCACATTTCTTGGCTCGTGTGTTGGCTGTTTGTACACAGTCTGTTGTCGTGAGAAATCGATCGAAGGAAGATCGTGAGGTGATTGTCGTATTGTCCCCCGAAATTTTATATGTGTTTTTACCTCGTGTGCTCTTGCCATCCGTACTTGCCTTCCCCTCAATAAATGAAAAAACCTGGGCCTCGTATATATCCTCTCTCTCATCTCTCTCGAAAGGGGCATAAGAAACACGTGCCGGCCATAAGCCATCGCTACCAAATTGACAATCTGAGTTAACGTAACCAATCCTTTAATTTTAGTCGAGGCTATCTATACGCCTCGTGGTGGCAGCTATCAGCGCTACCTCTCTTAACCCCTAAATGATTACGTAACGCTCTGCCGAGCGAGTCTGTCAGAAAAGTAACAGCAGATGACTGAAAGACACTTAAGCTTTGGAGCGGGCAGAAAATAACCCGAATTACATAGTATTGTCAGATGTGTCTTCACTATAAATCATCATATACTTCATGATTGACGCGGATTAAATGAACTTTAAGGCCATAAGGCAAAAGAGAGCGGAAGAAAAACCCGACTCATTCAGTGGAGCCAGCGGTGTAAGCTTCCCGATCTGAGAGAAGGAGAGAGAGTAAATGGTTAGAGATACTAGGCGGTGACACGGAAAACAAGAAAGAAAGAGCACAGGAAAGAAGAAACAACCCATCCAGAGCAGCGAGCAGCGGCGTCCAAGATCAACAAAAAACTGTAAGTAAACACCATTTCATTTCATTTCTGCGTATGTCTTCAACTGCACATTCTTACTTATTTATTGTTCTCTGTTCGATGTACGTCGTGTGAGTGTAGCCCCTAACAGATATTGCGCATATCGCGGTGCAGCCAGGAAGTGTCATTTTCTGTGAGATTAGAAGCGGACCAAGCCATAAAACCTTACAGCCAGTCCTTGAGCGCGAGAAAGCCAAAAGAAAGTGCATTTCAATTTGGTAGGGATTGCTGCACCTGAAAAGTAGAAGCATCGAAGATTCTTTAGGAATAGTACTGTTTTTTATGTCTGCGGAAGAAACATTTGATTCTCGTGCTCTTTGTGTTGTAAATTAGGTACATATTGGGTGAACATTGTGTTGTGAGCAGGATTGCAAATTTAGGGATTGTTCGTGCAAATCTAGTTTGCAAATAGATATTATTGTGTCTTTCTACTCCGTTATTGGGGGTAAACCAACGATCCGTCTGTAGAAACATCCATTTAAATGTTCGTGTGTTCCCTAGGAAAGAAATAATACGTACCAAGTCCGCATTTTGTCGGTCGCTCCTTATCGGTGTTTGGGGAAGAGATCAACACTCCACATAAAAGTTATTCTGTTGTTCAAAGAAAATATATAATATTTTTGTGTGTCTTGGGCTGAACTAGAGACAGTTAAAGGAATATGTACGAGTAATATTGCAAATTGAGGGAACGATTAACGTAAATAGTTACGCAAAGTTGTGCTGGTATAGGACTCGTTTTAATTAACGGTATTTGGTAAGGAGATTCCCTCCTGACTTATGATTTGATGCCCTACGCACGAGAGTCCGCATTTCGGTAATTTTTGCCAGTGGGGCCCTCATATTTCCTCTCTTGGATACACCCGAAAATTTTTTTTTTTTTGTCGTTAGGCTGGGTAACCAGTATTTATCGTAAAAATTAGAGGTTCAGTGTAGTGCGTCGTGAGTTGCAACTGCAAATAGATAGATTGAAAAAAAAAAAAAATTTTGTGCTGATCATCGCGGAGTTCAAGCTGCAAAATGGGAAAGAACGAAGATAGTAACTCGGGAAGTGCTGCTGCAAATAAACAGGACGCAGGAACCGATCAAACAGCGGCAAGCGGGCCAGTGCTTGGCAAACTGCCAAAATTCGACGGAAAGTCGAACGTGGTGAAGTTTCTCAACACAGTGAAAAAAAGGGCACACCTAGAAAACTGGTCAGACGCCCGAAGCGCTGACGTCATCAGATATCTCTGCACCGACACCGCAGAAAACTTCCTGGATTCAAACCCCGAGCTCGAAGAATGCGATCTGACGGAGCTGACCAAACGCCTTGAGGATCGTTTCCTTAAGAGCATTTCGCTGACGGATGCACATGCGGAACTGGCTGCAATAAAAATGAACCGGGGCACAATCGAGGAGTTTGCTTCGCGACTGGAGACCGCCTCGGCTGCCTTGGCGCATGTTATCGTGGAGCTGCAAAAAACAGCATCTCGCGACAAGCTCTTGGCGAGCGTGTTTGTCAATGGTCTCGACCCGGCATTGAAGAAGACAATGGCAACATACGAACCAGAAAGGCTCGCAGATTGTGTCAAGATGGCACAGAAATGCGAAAGGATGCTGGAGGACGAGAAACCACGCCGGCCGATCTGCACGATAGACGCAGTAGAAGCCGCCCCACCCCGGCCACCACCTAGATGCTGGTCATGCAACCAAATAGGCCATTTCTCGAGAGAGTGTCGCAACCCAGCGGTGATTCCGAGACAAAATACATTTGCCCAGAACGTACAACGAAGAGCCATGAACTGCTTCAATTGTGGCCAAACCGGCCATATGGCCAGACAATGTAGGGCACAGTGGCGGTCACAAAACCCAGCCCAGCCGAACCGACAGTTAGGCGAGGCACAAGGCCCGAACCACGCAGCCCATCGGAGTTTCAACGGGGATAACAACACACCGTGGCGATACGCACAAGGCCCGCCTAATATAAAAAACTAGCCCCGCCTGTCGATGCACACGAGACAAAGCCGATCATAAAAATAAAAGTGAATGAACAAGACTGCGAAGCATTCCTGGACACCGGATCGGTGTGCTGTCTAATAAGGCCGGAAACGGCTGAACAAATTGTGTCGGCAGGATCAGGTACAGTAAGAATAAAGACGGCCAAGCTAAAGTTAAGTACAGTAAGTGGCGCAGAAATAGATGTGCGGGGCAGAATCGCGCTGAACATTAAGATAGGAGGTAAAACGTATGTACACAACACAATAGTGGCGCAGGTCGGAAATTATCCAGGAGACATACTAGTAGGGCTCGATTTACTCCAGCGCATAGGTAAGGTGACGCTGGACATGACCAGTAGATATGGTAGTAGAGTGATCGTGAACGGTCATTCGTATGCATTTAAGGACGGTAAGTATGCCGGAGAGTCGATCAATTTGATCAGACAAAGAAAAAGGGTAAGTATGCGACAGTCTGAGGTCGCGGCGGTGCTACCAACAGTGAGCAGTGACGATGGTGAGTATGGTATAACCGACGAGCTACCCGAGGCGGAAGTACCAAGCCTAGAGCATCTGCACACGCAGCAGCGTGAGAGCTTGTTAGCGCTCATCGGTAAGTATGCGCCAGCCATTTCTCAGCATGAGCAAGATTTAGGACGATGTGACTTGCTCCCACATCGAATTGACACCAGGAACGCGGCGCCGATTGCTACGAAACAGTGGCCGCTACCCCAAGCAACACGCGCAGCAATCGAAGAACAAGTGCAGAATATGTTAAAAATGGACGTAATTGAGCCATCAGCGAGCGCGTGGGCATCTCCGGTGCTCCTCATCAAAAAGAAGGACGGCACGCATAGATTTTGTGTTGATTTTCGACGAATTAATGAAGTCACGCTCGCAGATAAATACCCAATGCCACGGATCGAGCAAATTTTGGAGTCCCTTGGAGGCGCATGCTACTTCTCAGCAATAGACTTGAAATCAGGCTACTGGCAGATTCCTGTCGCGGAAGCAGACCGCGACAAGACAGCATTTGCTACTGAGTCGGCTCAGTACCGATTCAAGAGGATGCCATTCGGATTGACTACAGCGCCGGCCACATTCCAGCGTTTAGTCAATCGAGTATTGGAGCCAGTGATTGGAAAAACGAGCTCCGTCTTCATAGACGACGTAGTGGTATTTTCGAAGACGTTTGAGGATCACATCGCTCATTTGGAAGAAGTTCTCGCTCTCCTTCAAAAGTCAGGACTAAATATTTCACTGAAAAAGTGCAGCTTTGCCAAACCATCCATCGAGTATTTGGGTCATGTTGTCTCGAAGGACGGAATTCAAGTTGACCAAAGGAAAATCACGGCCATTCGCGAGCTGTTACCACCGAAAAAACCGAAAGATGTACGAAGAATTTGGGAATGGCAGGCTACTATCGAAGACACATACCAAACTTCTCTGAACGCGTCACACTTTTGACGGCATTGACTAAGAAGTGTGCAAAATTTGTGTGGACGGACGAGCATCAGGCCGCATTCGACGCGCTCAAATCGGCTCTAGCTGAAGCGCCGGTGTTGGGTTACCCAAATTTCGAGCGACCGTTCAGGCTGCATACCGACGCCAGTGATGTCGCTCTGGGAGGAGTACTGACGCAAGAAAAGGACGGCCTGGATCACCCGATAGCATACTATTCACGGAAATTTACACCGGCAGAGACCCGGTACTCTACCACCGAAAGAGAAGCTTTAGCTATTGTGGAAAACGTCCGCCATTTTGCTCGATACCTCTACGGTCGGAAGTTTCAGATCCTAACAGACCATCAGCCGCTGCGATATTTGTTCCAATACAAAGCTACCATTCCACGGATCGCCCGCTGGGCAGTGCTACTGTCACAGTTCGAATATGAAATTTCGTATAGGCCCGGCAAGGAGAATGTGATTCCAGATACGCTCTCACGCGGAGTGGCAGCCGTCCGCCCGACCGTGACGGAAGCGCTGGACCCGTACGAAGTTTTCTGTGCGGAAAAGGTAGGTATGGAGCAGCGCAAAGCACAGCACTGGGCCAAGGTCATCAACGCATTGGAAGGAAAAGGCGGAATGGTGACAGATCCGAGCCAGTATAAGGATTTCGTGCTGGACAAAAACTGTCTTTTCTACCTGGAAGTTAAAGACAATGGAGACATTCGCAAACGTGCAGTGATTCCCGAATCCCTAATAAAGCCCGCGTTAATAATGTCGCACGATACGCGTATTTCCGGACATTTTGGAGCGAAAAAGACCCTCCACCGTGCTAGAGAATTATTCTTTTGGCCAAATATGGCACGACACGTGCAAGAGCACGTGAAAAACTGCACGACGTGTCAGAAACGAAGTCCGCACGGGGGCCTCAAAGCAAAAATAGGAGAATTACCGCCAGTCTCACGACCATTAGAGAGGGTGGGGATTGATCTCATTGGAGAGCTGACACAGTCCCAGGCCGGACATAGATATATTCTGACGATCGTGTGCCACTTCTCTAGACACGTGCAGGCAAACCCACTGCGCGATAAGAAGAGCGAAACAGTAGCGCGAGCGTTCATGGACTATGTATGCAGGTATGGCTGTCCGGAACACATCGTGTCAGATCGAGGTACGGAGTTTACCGCCCAAAATTTCCAAGAAATGTGCCGCATTTTGAAGTCCAAGTTGCATTTCACCACGGCCTTCCACCCAGCCAGTAACGGTATGACGGAAGCCTTCAACAAGTTGATAAAGACAACGTTGGCCGCAACAGTGGAAAAGGATCTCGCATCATGGGACGAGCAGCTACCTTTCGCCACGCTCGCCCTAAACTGTTCGTATCATGCCTCGGTAGACAACACACCGTACTTTTTGTTCCATGGACGCGACGCTCCTTTGCCACTGTCTGATATTCTGCAGCCCAGGATACTAAACTATGCTTTGGAGGAGAACTTTCCTCACGCCGCTTTTGCCAGATTGCAAATTGCGTTCGAAAACGCGATGTCAGCAAGCCGAAATGCACATGACAAAAATGTGAGATATCAGCGCGTGAGAGATAAGGAACTTAGAGTCGGTGACTGCGTATTCCTACGGAATACAGCAGGAAGAAACAAGGCGATGGGTAAATTCCAACCTAATTGGTTAGGCCCGTACAGAATTCAGGCCCTTCCAACACCGATGAACGTCGTAATACGACAAGTCCACGGCCGCCGACATGAGATAACGGTCCACAGAAATAGACTTAAGCCCGCGTCATTTCAGCCCGAGGAAACAATAGTAATACAAGACGAGCGTCCTCGAAGAAATGGGAGGAGCGTCGAGCACGTCACCGAAGTACGTCACGACGATAGCGATTCGGAAAGCAGCGATGACGACATCTATGTAACAAGGCCTGAAGCACCCTCACCCCTACCCACCCCGGCAGCTAGACATCCTTACGCTCTAAGATCCGCCGGTCCGGTAGAAGAGTAGAGGAGTAGAGGAGAAGATAACATGAGCAAAACTACTATGTAACAAGTAGAGAGTAGATAAGCCTACTAATTTCATGTTCTTTTTCAGATTAACCTAGCAAATAAGTAGGTAGATAAGCTGACTAATCTAATTTTCTTTTCAGATTAAACCTAGCAAATAAGTAGTAGATAAGCACTAATCTAATTCCTTTACAGAATAGCTTAGCAACAACTAGGTTGGCAGGAAAACTTCTGAGTAGTCGACTGCTAGGCAAATAACTTTTAGGAATGCTAGCAGCCAGCACGAGCGACTGTGCGCAGAGCTTTAGAGCCGGCACAGGACGAGTCATAAAATCGAGAGGCATAAAGGATCTCAAGCCGAGCCTGGAAAAGATGAGCTCAACCGCCTGAAGCGAGTGCGACGCGCAGAAAAGAGGCTAGTAGAGACTCAGCATACATATTATAGTGGCGTACTTGACGAAATTTTCATTTTTTTTGGTAGTATTGATAAGTACAGTCTTACTAATAAAAATTGCCTTTCAGGTGTAGATTTGAAAAGTCCGCAACTTGGATGGGAAGTAGAGTTATCCTTACTGTGCATTGTGCTGTTTGGGGTGAAAAATTCCTGGAAAAGGAATTTTCCTGTATCGTCGGGGGGGGAGGAAAAAATTTAAAAATTTTATTGCTTCAAATGATGTTTAAGACAAAGACCAATAGGCACAATGCAGTCGCTCAGAAGAGAGACGGCGAGTTGAAATTATCTGGGGATGAGTCTTGCTCCATTTCGAAGAAGGAAACCTGAGCCGGAACTGATTAGAGACCGATAATAACGGCTCGAATAGCAGAACCCCTGAGAGCTGTGCAGAACTTATACCGAGACACTATATTTAATCAAGTCCCAGTACGGACATAGTATAAGTTAGCAAATACTGCTCTTTAATAATAATGTAGCTTTGTGTGGGAAGGCAGGCTGGACGAGCACTTGCGAGGCAGAGACTCGAGGCGTAAGCCACGAGACAATACAGCCACAGATGGACCATAAAATTTGGGATGCGTTCCACGCTGGCACGCATGTAATATGAGCGGCGACACGCCGGAGATTAGGGAAGGCAGTCTGAGCAGAGAGAAGCGCACAGCGATTCGTGTGCGATGCTAATTACGAGATAGATGGGAGAACAAAATAAATAGAGATGAGCAAAAAGAATATAGATAACAGAGATGGACGGCTCCTGTGCTGAGAAATCAGAGCGTGAACAGCACCGAACCGACGCTAGAGCTGAAATATTTAATGATAAATGTACTAAGGTTATTTTGAAGATTTTCAGGAAGGCGACAGCGAGCGAGGTGCGGGCGTGTGCGCGGTGCTAAACCAGCACCACAGCGGCCTCCAACGGAGACGGACCGGAACTGCGGTCGACGTAAGAGAGACGGAGAGGCATTCGGCAATGGTAAGATCGGGAACACTCCTGCGCGGAGGAAACACGTGCGTGAACTGTGGAGAGCGTTATGAATGCCTGGTCTGCTAATGAGCGTTGGAGTGATACGGCGTGAAGCATGACTGAGAGGGATTGATGGGCCATCCAGAGGCATGTGCGCAATGCTTGAGGCATCGCAGCGGTTACCGATACCATGAGATTTGAAGATTAAAAAGATAAGTCGTGTGCGACTGGTACATAAAATATAAATGCAAACAAGGGACGCCTGAGTATTGCAAACGATACGAAAATCTAGGCTGCTTTTCACGAGAGATCAGCAAATGCCATTCAGTAACAAAAAAAAAACAGTCAGCTGACACGGAAAGAATAGGAAGTAGGAACAATTCTCATCATTTAATCATAAGGACCTGCACCACGAGTGAAAGACAAATGAACAGGAGGTGTGTGTGTTGTCAGAGTATGTGCGGTAACGTGTGCAGGAGTATGTGCTGTATAGTGTGCAGGAGTGCGGGGACTTAGTCATTCAAGTCTGCTAGGACTTGTTAGGTTCATGAATCCCAAAATCATATATCATTCATCATGTAACATACGCGCTCATTATGAGGCGAAGAAAGGAAAATTTTTGAAAATAGGCTCTATATTGATATCTAACCCATGTAACAAAATTAATGCCCGACCGTGTGCCGTAGGAAACGGCGACGTACATGCATCGAGGGCGGAGACGGAGGCCGAGCGAGGTGGTGCGCCAGCTCGGGACATACGTCGCAGCGCGCAACTACGAGACGTCGTTGTGGCTACCAGACGGGAGTCTGGCGACCGTCTCGGCCGAGACGGACTGGGGACGGGCGGCCGCGACCCTGGAGGGTCGAGCGCTCATTGTCCACTTCGTCCCGAAGCCGGACAAACGCCTGACCGAGGCGACCCTCAGCAACTTGCTGCAGCATTTAGTTGTGCCCCGAAACGACGGAGAGATCGAGGCCAGGACCGCGAACAAGCGAATATCCTCGGTTTCGGTCTTTCCATACTATATATGGAAGGAAACACTAAGAGGGAGCGAATTTCTCCTCACAATGGAAGGCTAAAAGGGGATTTCCCCTGGAAGCAGACGACGACAATGCCGGAGGCCGAAGAGCTCGCCTCCACAGACCCGAGGGAGGCCAATATTATGTGAAAATGGCCGAAGCATAGGCGAGCGAGTTGTGGTCGCCGTCCTAGTTTTTTTTTGTGATATGTAATTGATGTCATGTTGTATTGTGTTGCATTGTAATTTGATGTCAGGTTGTATCAGTGTTCGCCAGTCGGGTTAGAAATGCACTGAGGCCAAGACATAGAAAAAAGAAATTATTACATAATTTCTTTTTGCGTTAGTGGGGGAAGGGTGTATAAAGTCAGGGTATGAAGTCAGATTCATCCCATCTTTGCCGTTGGCGTTGCCGGGCGAAAAAGTATAATTGATGTGAAGGCTGGATCTCATATTACACGGGTCATAAAATAACGACCGGCTTTCGTGCTATGGTCTTGGGAAATATATATCGGGGATGTTCTCAGAAGAGAAATCTTCCCCGCATTAAATCTGATAATTCGACGCTCGGGCCTAGGCAACCGCAGCACTATAAAATGTGGGAACCTCATACGACGGCGCAGAGCGCTGAGTTTAGTCTCGCCGTCCCGCGGACCATCGTTTAATTGCCGTAACGGGAGGCGGGCAGGGGCATGAGACCGGACCCCTCTCCCCCAGCCGCACCCCGGTTGGGTGGAGGGAGGCGAAGCTCAGAACCTTCTCGCCCCGTTGCTGCCCGGCTCGTGCAGTGACCCCCCTCCCCTTTGGGAGGGGTGAGCACTGTCCGAGCAGGATTGGAGTAGGACGAGTGGAGGGCACTTGGTGCGGAGCGGTAGTCGGGAAAGGACAGACGGTGTAGAGCCGTGGTCGTGAACGGACGTTCTAGAGTTCAGTTGAGGATTAAGACGAACAGCCGGTTTTGATACTTAGGAATTTGAGTTGATAGTAAAGGCCCATATCGGCAAGTGTTGAATTTAGAGGCTGTGTTCGAGTAAAGCGTGGCACGAACAACGATAATCCTTGGACTTGTTTGAGGGCGCATAATTTCAAGCGTTTGCTATACGCTTACCTTGGCTCAGCCTTTCGGTGGTTGCACATTTCTTGGCTCGTGTGTTGGCTGTTTGTACACAGTCTGTTGTCGTGAGAAATCGATCGAAGGAAGATCGTGAGGTGATTGTCGTATTGTCCCCCGAAATTTTATATGTGTTTTTACCTCGTGTGCTCTTGCCATCCGTACTTGCCTTCCTCTCAATAAATGAAAAAACCTGGGCCTCGTATATATCCTCTCTCTCATCTCTCTCGAAAGGGGCATAAGAAACACGTGCCGGCCATAAGCCATCGCTACCAAATTGACAACCTGAGTTAACGTAACCAATCCTTTAATTTTAGTCGAGGCTATCTATACGCCTCGTGGTGGCAGCTATCAGCGCTACCTCTCTTAACCCCTAAATGATTACGTAACGCTCTGCCGAGCGAGTCTGTCAGAAAAGTAACAGCAGATGAATGAAAGACACTTAAGCTTTGGAGCGGGCAGAAAATAACCCGAATTACATAGTATTGTCAGATGTGTCTTCACTATAAATCATCATATACTTCATGATTGACGCGGATTAAATGAACTTTAAGGCCATAAGGCAAAAGAGAGCGGAAGAAAAACCCGACTCATTCATCTGAAAAATAGCACTTTACAAGAAATATAAGTATTCGAAAATGTTCAAAGTACTTTCTGTGTTAATAAGGTACGAATATTTTTATCTAACAGAAGGCCTAATGATTTTTGTGGGCCTATGTGGAAATCATGCCTCGGAGTGAGTCCCTCTATTGTTACGCGGCAAAACTTCAGGCAAATTAAGTTTTCCTCAAACTTGAAATGCGCCTAATAACTTACGTGGAAATTTCACCGTACACAACGACATAGGCACGCACTGTCTATCAAATATTGCCAACAAAAAGTGAAAGGATTACATTTCTTTTAATTTCATGTACGGCTGTGGGTAAGAACACAAGAGTGATACTCTCACTGCCTGGTGCTTTAATGTAAAAACCATTGGTGTTTATACTCTGGGGTAAAATTACAAGAACAACTGGTAAAATACAACAATGTAATTTAATTTTATTTTGACTAAATTTAATTTACTGAAAATTTTAATTATATTTCAATTAAACAACTGGTTTTTAATTATGAAAACCACCAGTATTTGAGCTCTGTGACTCAGAAAAAACTGGTATTCAGCTTCATTTCAAGTAAATTAAATTTTATGTAATTTTAATTTCATTTGACATGAACGAATTTTATTTTCAATTGCATTCTAATTAAACTAGTATTTCATAACAAAAACCTATTGATATTTGAGCTCTGTGATTTAACTATAACGTGAGAAGCCATGCCACATTTGAAAATTCGAGCAGGATTATTCGACATTCCTTGTTCGCAGGTGACGAATTCGACTCGCGCGTTTACGAAGTAAACCAGTGAGTGGTTGCTTAACACGTTAATTCAACTCAAATTTATAGCTTATTGTTGTGACTAATTTTGAAAATAGCAATAATTAATAATATCGTGCTCTCTTTGTTCAAGTATTTACGTAAATTGAGTTCGTGACTACTGGTCGGTCAGCAGCATTAGGAAAATTCCCTCCGTGTACACCGGCGGATCACGTCGCAACCAACGTGTAGAGGTCACAAATTTATTTGCTCTCCTACGTGAATGTTTGAATTTTAGAACGTTCGTCGCCTGTTTCAAGAGCCTAGCATAAGGTAAATTGATACGGAACGTTTCCCCGAGAGTAAAATTTAAAAACAAATCGTCGCCTGTTTCCAGAACTGAATGGTTCTGGCAAATTGGTACGGAACGCAATGCATTATATCCAGCTCTTGCAGCTGTCTCAGTCGAATGTCGCCGGAAATTGCTGGGCATTTCGAGTAGTGGCGCAAAACTTGATGACAGGCGTCATTAGTTTTATTGAGTTCAAAAAGGGAAAAAATCTGAAGAATTGGAAAATTGTGTTACAGGTACTGTAAATGTGTGTAATACGGTGACTCTGAAGTGATACTTCTTACAGAGTTGCAACAGTACCGCGAAGGATTGACAAAATTATGAAAGATGTTGAGCAAATGACAAGCGTAGCTGAGGAAAATACGCTCGTATTTAAAAAAATAACGATAGTAAAGTGGAGAAGTTCGTGGTTAGAAAATAACACTCGTAGATGGAAAACGTCATTGAAAAATAACGCTCGTACGCAAACAAAAAGAAGTGGTTTAAAAATTACCGGTGAAGCTACAAGAATACCGCAAGTTACTCAGAAAATAATGCACATGAATAAGGAAAACCTGCATGTTTGAAGGAGATGCTCTGTCAAAGGAGAAATATTTGCTTTCTGGAATATTAGGCTTAACGCTAACCGCAACAATGTGAGGACCGGTGGTCACTGAGAACGTTTTCATAATGCTGCAGACCGACCAGTAGTCACAAATTCAATTTTCGTTGATACTAAACCATAACTAAATGAAGGCACGATTCAGTTAATATTAGCTATTTTCAACATATTTTAATACAAGTGACTTTAAATTCGAAATGAATATTGAACTTCAGTTTTACCTGCCACAGCCAGTGTGGTAAATGGAAAGACCACTTTAGCGATGAGCTCTATTGCTAAACCCAGAAGACAATTTTGTAGACGGCCTCCATTTTATTAGACAAGTAAAAATTCGAGTGTGTTAGTCTCGACATTTTCTTCTCGTTGATATTACATCGAAATCCAGCCATGTGTAATTGAGCTTTGTAGGAAGCGAGGGTTTATGAAGAGAATAGTCGACTGCGTATTCAAATTTAGGGAATATAAGACCTAATGTAGAGTATCTCTTCTGACGCCACTCGGAAGTTTAATATATGGGGGATCTTCAAAATTGCAATAAGCTCAACTGGTTGTAGTGTCGACTGAGTTCAAAGTTAGTAAAATGTAAATTAAAGGTTTCTCAAAATCAGAAACTGAGATAAATTAGGAATTGTTCTCAATTAGAAAATATTCTAAATTAGAGACTGCCTAAATTTTGCTGGAATTTTGTCTCAATTAGAAAATATTCTAAATTAGAGACTGCCTAAATTTTGCTGGAATTTTGTCTCAATTAGAAAATATTCTAAATTAGAGACTGCCTAAATTTTGCTGGAATTTTGTCTCAATTAGAAAATATTCTAAATTAGAGACTGCCTAAATTTTGCTGGAATTTTGTCTCAATTAGAAAATATTCTAAATTAGAGACTGTCCTAAATTTTGCTGGAATTTTGTCTCAATTAGAAAATGCTCTAAATTATAGACTGTCCTAAATTAAAAACACTCATTAAAAACGAATGCAAATTAGACACTGTCCTGGATTATTAACTGATATAATTATAAATTGATATAAATTAGAAGCTCTCGTTAGTAAGAAACTGACGTAAACTAGATATAGATATAAATTAAAAACAAATATAATTAGAAGCTAATATAAATTATAGACTAATTTAAATCTGAAAGTGTTCTGCATTAGAAACTGTTTTGCACTAGAAACTCTTCTGAATTAGAACTGTTTAAAAATGTGACACAGTTTACAAATTAAAAAACATTCAAAATAAGATTCTGTTCAACTTCAGAAACTGTCCCGAAGATTAAAAACTTTCCAAAAATTAAAACTGTTACGGAAAGAAGCAACCGTTCAAAAAACTATAATCTGTTCCAAGTCACGTGTTCAAAAAATTATGAACAATTCAAATTAGGGAATGATAAAAAATTAGAATCTGTTCATAAATTAGAATTTGTTCAAAAATTTAAATCTGTTCGAAAATGTAAATCTGTTCAAAAATTACAACAGTGCTCGAAGATAAGAAACTATGAAATATTAGAAATTATTCAAGAATTGTAATCAGTTAAAAAATTACAAGTGTTCAAGAAAATTGGACAGAAGCGACTCAAAAATTATAAAGTGTTTAAAATTAGAAGCCCATGAACTGTCCCATGATTTTGTGTACTTTGTCCAATTCTGTCTTGGTGCTGCGACAGCATTACAAGACACACTACCTTGTGAAGTCAAAGTTTTAGGAAGATATCACCTCACGCAGAAGAATTAAAAAAGAACTAGGATTCACATTTGCTGAATACTTAAAATGCATTATGTTACTTCACACTACTGAAAATGAATATTCTGCCGCTAAAAATGCATAATGATCCATTGGCTCAACCGCTGAAAATGCATAATATTCCCTTGGTTCGACCGCTGAAAATGCGTAATATTCCCTTGGTTCGACCGCTGAAAATGCGTAATATTCCCTTGGTTCGACCGCTGAAAATGCGTAATATTCCCTCGGTTCGACCACTGAATCGCGAGTAGCAAGCGACCCAAAATTCTGCCGTGACCGCATAAAGTTTCCTTCCAAGTCCATTCTCGCAGCGGAGACGCTTAGAAAGTTTCTAAGCGAAATACTGCGTCTGGGAAGAGCTGTATTTGCTCCGCAAATGTGTGTGGAGCTACGTTTCTACGTAATACCCCATCAGGTGCATAAAGGGCGAGCGAGAGAGACGTGTTTTTTTAAAGATGTTTAACGAGAATAAAATCCTAAATTTGCTTGCGAGGAAATTTTTCCCGGTTCCAGCTCTGTGATTTGATTTTTTCTACATGAAATTCAAGCCGGAACCGCACACAGCATCTGGCAACCCAAGCCCCAGGTTTGCCATATAGGGTATTTTTCTAGCTCTAATTCCTAGTTTTGCCTTTACTTTATGAAATTTGTACAGAAAAAGCACCCAGAAAGCTCTTATGGCTCATGTTTGGGGGCTTTTCATTGCTGATTTTTCTTGGAAATTTTTTTTTACAAATTTGTGAAGGAAAAGATACTTTGCTTCCTCCAGACTGACGCACTAGCGATGATAGCTTACCTGGAGAAAATATTTATCGAAAGAGCCAATCCTACGAAAAACACAATAATGTGTTATCCATTTTCATACCTAAATAACCATAGAGCCAGAGCCCTGAGAAATTTTTCATTAGCATCAACAAGACGGGACCGATCCGACTCAGAAATATTGTACTACTTGATCACTCTACATATTTAATTCAACCCATGGAATGTTATGTGTTTAACTGAAGTTCAACATTCAACTAAAATTCAAGGTCAATTGTAGTGTGCAACTCTGTTCGGTTCAATTTGAATAAAAAATTGTGAGCAGGCACAGGACTTGTAAAATAAGGTAACTATTACTGAAACACACATGTGAAACTTTTAGAGCTTTTGTCAATACCGATGAAATTCTCCCACAATTTCTAAGAAGTATATTTTAGTACAAAAGAAACTCTCCCAGAACATTTTACGAACATACCTCCATGTCGACGGAAGTATCGTTTTCTATCTGTACCTATTTAAAAAAAATTCGAGAAAAATGGGTGGAGAAATTTGTTGAAGATAAAAGGAAAATTACATAGCAAAATATGTTAGAAAATATGTGAAAAAATATGAGGATAGAGATATGGAATATATGGGGTGAAAAATTACTAAAAAATACACGGAAAAATATGGGAAGAAATAAGGAAGAAAAACGGTGGAAAATGTGGATAAAAATATGCGTGAAGAACGTCGTGGAAAATATCTGAAAGAATACCTGAAAATATGTGAAAAGTATCTGAATAAAATATAGGAAAATATATAGAAAACTATGAAGAAAAATCGGAAATAAATGAAAATCCTTCTCAGATGTAGCAATATAGGTTGAAAGTCGGAGTAGCGGTGCGTAATGGGGAAAGTTTCGCAAGATGAAGACTTTGAGTCGAGGACTTACAAATAATTTAAACACGCAACTGTAGCTCCGAAGTTTGGCTGATTCCCACCGCATTTGTGTAAGCAAGTTCAGATCGCTTGCAGGACGAGTTACCGAGTTATTTATACCCGTAGACCTTGCGAGTCGATCTGAAAACAATCAACTCGGGTGCCATTTAGTGCCTGATCTTGTTAGGGAAAATCGAAGCAATACTGCTAGCGGGAGGCTGTGTTCATTATGCGGTTGCATGGCGCAAGGAACAAGCAAGAAAAAAATACACGTATGTTGTGAAGTCATTCTTATCCAAGACGTTGACTACGCTTATGGACTGAAATCGAGTTTTGGTTTTTGAAATGACTTCAAGTCTTGGTTTTTGGAATATAGTGAAAATTTGGTGTTTAGAATGAAGTCACGTATTGGGACATATGTGTACCACGAGCTAAATTGTTTGATTCCCGGTATATATAATAGCAGCATTTCAATTATCCCATTGCCTGTTTTTAGAATAGATTATTGCGTACGTTGTAAAGTATCGTTGCAGTAGTGCATTCATCACCCTTTTAGATTAGAAAGGAATGAATTCGGGCAGTAAAGTCTGTTTTCTAATTCTGATACGACCTAACTAACCGTAGCAACCGCACGAACGTAGTCAACGTATTGAAGTCGAAAACAGCATACGCTTCGAATGAAAATGTGCGAGTCAAATCAAAATCATTAACTCTACAATTGTTTGGTATTTTAATTTAGTATAGTAATTTCATTCAATGGATAAACTCCAGGTCATAACTTCATGTGCTGCGTGTTATGACTCATTATTCAAAGCTCATTCAAAAAAATAACTCTCTTTAAGCAAATATAAATTTTTGAGGGAACATAAGATTATAAAACACAAACTTCAACATGTTCGATGGAGGAAAAATATAACATTGAATTCAGCGTTTTATATGTTCGTTTGACGAATCAAATTCTACGTAGTGAACGACTGGTATACATTTTTCAAATATTTTACTAGTAATAGTTGGATATTTTTTTCGCGTTCGCATAAAATGAAACCGTAAGCTCGCTACAGCTGCACCTGCATTATAGCTGGTTAAAAATTGTCGAATAAGTTGATAATTAACGAATATATTTTATTAGATTCGTTGGTTTAAGCCTTTTAACCACATCAAAGTTGATAGAGAATGGAAAAGGGAAGGCACCAGTTCGTTTGTAGCTGAGGGAACAGGGGACCCATGCACACGGTGTGTTCCCACACAAGGTCGAGGTGCAGAAAAACACCAAGTTAGGGGGTGGGTTAATGTAGCAAGACATAAATTGAAGGAACAAGTAGCAGGTCCTGGATAACAAGACAATAGTGATCTGGAAAAAAATGGTCTGTTTCAAAATAGAAATATGGTTCACCATCCAAAAAATTTAGATAGAAGAAAGGCCTATGTCAGGGTCTCATATCTTCCCGAGAAAATTAACGAAAAAAATCGTATTGATATAATTACCAAGTTTCACCCGACCCCGCATGAAACTGATACTTTGGTTCGTGTAATATCTTAAGCCCAAACTCGTTATCAAATATCTTAGGCCCAAATTCCTTTATTGGAAAATTTCATGCCCAATCTTATCCATCAATATTTCAAGCCCAAACTCATTCGAAGATAATTTTAAGACCAAACTCGTTGATAAAATATATTAAGCCCTAACTCACCATGGAATAATTTAAACCCAAACTAGCTCCTTAAATATTCTAAGCTCAAACTCATTCACAGAACATTTAAAGGCCAAACTCATCCATGAGAAAATTTGCTCCCAAAGTTCATGGAACATCTCAAGCCTTAACTTATGGGAAATATTCAAAGCCCAAACTCATTCGTGCAAAAATTTACGCCAAAGTTTATGTAATTCGAAGCCTAAACTGAAATCAGACAGAGCCGAATAATTCCTTCATGAAGTTCCTGTAACATCCCAGGAGATGAAAAATTCGGATAAATGAAATATTCATAACTATACTGATGAAACGTTCGAATCATATATGGCAGAGCCAAAAAATTCGTTCATATGTAATATCTCAAGTCTTAACTTCTATGAAATATTCGAATCAAACCAGACAGAGCCGAATAATTCGTTCCTAAAGCTTATTTAACATCTAAAGCCTTAACTCTGTTGAAATATTCGAAGCCCAAACTCAAACGAGGCAGGGCCAGAGAAAAAGAGGTGCAAGAAGTGATATGTAGGTTATCGCGTCAGTTCATACTTCTGATAGATTATTTTCTTTTAATTAGCACGTTGACTGCGATACGACCCATCGGTAGGTCGTGCTCAAGTTTTTCCGGCTGCTAAACGACCCATCGATGGGTCGCTTGAAAACGTTTTTAGCAATCTTTTAAAATTAATGGTATTTTACGTAATGTTTGGCATTAATGAACTTTCCAACAACTTTTTAATTTATATTTGAAGTGAATACTGAACTTTAGTTTAACCCATCGCAGTCAACGCAGTCAGCATTGCACTTCAAAGCTCTCAAAAATATATAGAAAAGCACCCATCGATCGGTTGTTTGAAAGAGTTTTAAATCTTTTAAAATTAATGATATTTAATGAACCCAAGTATAGTTTAGTATTTATAAAATTTCTAACAACTTTTGAATTCAAATTTGAGTTGAGTACTGACTTTCATATTAACCCATCGCAATCAACGCAGTCAACATTGATCTCCATTGCTCTCAAAAATGAATGAAAGTAATTGAGTTGAATACTGAACTTCAGTTCAACCCAACGCAGTTAACATTGCTATTCAATGTCTCAAAAATATGAGAAAGTGGCCCACCGATCGGTCCCCGAGCATGTGCACCCTGCAGGGGAGGTAGGCGGGCTGGCCCGACACCACGGAGATGTTGGAGGGGGTGGCCGAGAAGTAGGGGTGGGGCAGGCCAGGGGGGCCCGCCTCTCTGGGTCGCAGCCGAGTCTCCCCGTCTGGGGAAAAAGAGGAAATCGTTGGAGAAATGAGGAAAAGGTGGAAAGCGGCAAAGAAATGGGAAAAATAGAAAATCGGTAAAGAAATGGAAAGAAAAGAGGAAATCGTGAAAGAAATGGGGAAGAATCCTGCCTTGTCTCCCGCATCGGGAGAAAATGAGGACTAATTAACAACTATATTGTATTAACGTAGGGTTAATGAAATGGGTAAAAATCCTGCAATATCTCCCCATCTGGAGAAAAAGATGAATAATTAACGACTGTTATATATTAGAATTGGTTAATGAAATGCGTGAAAATCCTGTCTTGTCACCCCATCAGGGGAATAAAGAAAGTTGTATGAGAAATGGGTAAAAATCCTGTCTTTTTCAGTTCAAACAAGATACAAATGCATTGAACATTGACATTTACGTATTATGTTTCATGTTCACTGCTGGGGAAAGATGAGACAAATTATTAATGGATTACTTGAAAATCGCCAAATGTAAGGAAAACACAAATTATATTGGTCATTGAAAGTTATATGTTGTTTTTTATCTTACTGTCTAGTAAAAAATGAGAAAAATTATTAATAAATTAATTGATATTTTACAATGTAATTTTTTAAAGCGTAAAATAAGTAAGCGATTGAACCTCACATATTGTGTTTTACATATGTTAAGCTTGAAGCACGAACTATAAGTGTTATACAGTACGATTTTACGCAAAGCCGCGCAAAAACACAATCCTCTACTTGCAGAAAAAAATTAAGTCATTATTTTTATTTTCATCTATATGCGCATCAGTAAATATCAAAAACCTTAAAGAGAACTGAACAATTACATTAGGTGTTTTACATGCACGTAACTGAATTATAAAAGCATATAAGAGACTTGATTCATTACATTTAGTTTCTGAGGTTAAGACACTAGAGGACCAAGAACAGCTCCCTGAGGAACACCCAATGATTGCATGGGGCTCAAAAGAGCGGTTTGGGCTTTCTCCCAATCGAAGAACATTCTTAAAAAAAAGTAATGTAGACTTGGATTTGATGGGCTCCAGAATTCCCCTAGCCCTGAAGTACTAGTATTGACGTTCACACTATGTTTTCAACATTAAACTGCACTTGAGCGAAGTAGTAAAGGAGGTTCTAAGTAAAGACCGTTGGTGTATTAAATCCGACTTTGGCTCGGCAACGTAACAAATTTGCTCGAGGCCTTGGATAGCGCTCAAGTAAGTGCTGGTTAGCTTCCGAGAAATTCCTTCCCTTAAATTATGTTGCCGCTGTTATAAAGATTTACGACAGCAAAATTAGAGTGGCTCGGGCCGCTACTCCATATGTACGGCACTGTGGGTAAATAGCTCGCTGAGACGACTGGGTTCTGCGCAAAGTCAAAGTTTTCTTCTTCTGTGCGAATTTTTAGCGTTTATCGTCAAATGTAACAGAATCCAGTCGGAAACACTGATAAAAGTAAACGTCACGCATTTTTGAGAAATGCAAGTTTAAGTTCACATTACACTCGCATTTCTGAGAAGCTATGATATTAGATATTGAATTTCATTCTGAAGGAATTGCATTTCAAACTTCCCTATGACCAGTTGAAAAAACAACATGTAACAACCATGTCGTATCATAGGAACAAATTACATTATAGATTATGAGACAGCCTTAGCCTCCCGAACCACAAAAGATTAACATTATAAGTTAGTTTAAGCCTCCCTAACAGCTACAAAAAGAGCGTATCGAAGAGAGGAAGGAGAAGGCACCAATTAGTATGGAGATAAGAGAATGAGGAATCTATGCAGAAGGGGCATAGAAACAGCAAGTTAAGAAAGAGGTCAATGAAATAAGATAAAAGTTGAAGAAGAAAGTCAGAGGTGCTGATAAACAGGACAGTAGTGACCCAAAAAACGGTGGTCCTTAACATAACAAAAAAAAAAGCATTGTATTTCAACAAAAACAAGGCCTACCTAACTCTCAGCTCGGGCCCTCACATTTTCCCCCTGGGAGCGCAAATTCCCATAGATACAATAATTGTATCACCTTGAGGGGCCCGAATCTCAAAAAAGGCGGCCCAAAGAGAAAAAGGATTCATTACATTTGGTTTCATTGTTTACATCCAAATTTAAACATACATCCAAATTTAAAGTAAAACATTTCAGTATGGAGTTACAGGAACATGGAATTAATGCAGCAGGCATGTACCCAAACAAGAACCCGTGTTGAATAGGAAGTTGTGAAATACGTCATGAAACAAGATAAAAGTTGAAGAAAAGGAGAAGGTGCTGAAAAACAGGACAGTAGTGAACCGAAAAAAGATGGTCCGTAACAAAACAAGAAGCCTGATCTATTTTGACAAAAAGTTCTGTTTACCTTTTATCTTGAGACCTCACATATTTCCCCGTGATTTCGATGCATGAGATTCTGATACATATTTTCTTCGTATACATGTAAAATTTGTAGAACATAAATCATCGCAAAGATTTCATTGATTATTGATCATTCTCTTACCTAATTTCACCTATGATCTAATATAAAGTCTTACCTATAATTTCAACATAGCCTTTACCATATAATTTCATCACAAAAGATGTCGCTATACTCACTCATTGAACGTAAACGATTTTTTGATGTACTAAATGCGCTGTACTCGTTATGCATCATACAGGCTTAGACCAGTCAAATCTTCAGTAACACATCTAACGCGTATCTCAACTCATACGGATGATAAATTTTTACGCGTGATCCAACTTATTCAGTGGTTGATCCAAGTGGCGAATAATAAACTAATTTTACTCTTATAACTTAAATCTCATAAAATTTTACTCGTCTAACTAAAGGTTTACATAAAACTTTAACTACTGTTCTTAAAACTTGAGGTTCACATACAATTCTGCCCTTATAACATTAGGTTCAGATAGACGTGATACTACAACCCTTGTAATTTAAGGTTCACGGAAAATTTTACCTTTATAACTTCAAGCTCACATAATACGGTGCATTTCTCTAGGACCGACAGTGCAGTTGCTTTGTGAGTGAACTTAGCGCGAACAGACTGTGTTTACATGAACGTACAGGGACGCGAAAATTGACGATTGTGAACGTGTTGCGTTGGTGCCTGTGCGTGATCGGTGTTTGATGGCTTGGAACTTAGAGATATATTGGCCCTTTGGATTGTTTCTGCTGCCATTTACTTGGAACTTAGGGACATATTGGCCCTTTGGATTGTTTCTGCTGCCATTGACTTGGAACTTAGGGACATATTGGCCCTTAGGATTGTTTCTGCTGCCATTGACTTGGAACTTAGGGACATATTGGCCCTTTGGATTGTTTCTGCTGCCACTTACTTGGAACTTGGGGACAACTTGGCCCCTTGGATTGTTTCTGCTGCCATTTACTTGGAACATGGGGACAACTTGGCCCCTTGGATTGTTTCTGCTGCCATTTACTTGGAACTTTGGGACATATTGGCCTTTTGAATTGTTTCTGCTGCCATTTACTTGGAACTTGGGGACAACTTGGCCCCTTGGATTGTTTCTGCTGACATTCACTTGGAACTTGGGGACAACTTGGCCCCTTGGATTGTTTCTGCTGCCATTTACTTGGAACTTGGGGACAACTTGGCCCCTTGGATTGTTTCTGCTGACATTTACTTGGAACTTGGGGACAACTTGGCCCCTTGGATTGTTTCTGCTGCCATTTACTTGGAACTTGGGGACAACTTGGCCCCTTGGATTGTTTCTGCTGCCATTTACTTGGAACGTAGGGACAACTTGGCCCCTTGGATTTTTTCTGCTGCCATTTACTTGGAACTTGGGGACAACTTGGCCCTTTGGATTGTTTCTGCTGCCATTTACTTGGAACTTGGGGACAACTTGGCCCCTTGGATTGTTTCTGCTGACATTTACTTGGAACTTGGGGACAACTTGGCCCCTTGGATTGTTTCTGCTGCCATTTACTTGGAACTTGGGGACAACTTGCCCCTTGGATTGTTTCTGCTGCCATTTACTTGGAACGTAGGGACAACTTGGCCCCTTGGATTTTTTCTGCTGCCATTTACTTGGAACTTGGGGACAACTTGGCCCTTTGGATTGTTTCTGCTGCCATTTACTGTTGTATTGAAAACGACTTTAAATTTTGAGTTTGTAAAACGTTGATTGCGGTTGATTTACAATCCAAACTTAAAGTAAATTGTAGTATCATTTCGACAATAGCAAAAATGAACTGAATGGTGCCTTTATTTAGCTTTGATTTAAGTATTACTAAAAAGTGAGTTTGTGACTACTGGTACGTTAGCAGCATTATGAAAATCCGACGGCTCAGTCGAACGGCATGATTGCTAGTCAGAAAAATTACACTCAGCTCACTGCATTACGCTACGAATTTCCGCAGGGATTAGTTCTCAAAGACATCAAACCTGGTATTCTTTATAACCGGAAACAGTTTTCATCATGAAATTCATTGGTTTTCCTTTTTATAACCGAACCCGAGTTAATGTTTCTCCGAATTTTATGCTCAGGAAAACTCGCTAAATTCTACACAACCGTCAACCAGGGATTGCCATTTTACTGAGATTTGCTCAGTCACATCCCAGTGGCAACATTCACTCTTGGCATCGCATTTGCATGTTTCAGGAATTTCTTTTGCTGGATCGAAGTGACGATGAAATCCAGGCTAAAATTTTCAGGCTGTCAAACATGTCTACCTAATTCGTTTGTTACGATTCTGTATACATTAAAAATGTTCATTTTTAACTAATGCCAAAAACGTTCGTTTTTACATTGTTTGTTTTCATCTTACGCATGAGATTCCTTAACAATTGGTTTATTGGAAATATAATCTTCACATTGTACAACGAATATAACTCAGCATTCATGAGAACCACACTTCAATTCCTCTACACCATCATTCCATCACTCATACAGCTCCGAAAAGAAAGATCATATTCAAGCATTGCAATACCTTGAACTCCAGTAATAGCATTCAACCATACAGATCAAAAATGATAAAGATCATAATCATTCTTATTCCTCAAACAGCACAAATTTTTATAAAAGCATTTTTCAATAAAAACTTGAACCTCATGATTACTTGTACTTTTGTTCTATGTTATTTTATTTTCCTAGCAGTTTATATAAATACAAGTCTATAGAACGCTAATACCTCATACGTTCGTTGAAATTCATTGATAACAATTCATGTTACTATTCATTTTCATTTCATTGATAACATATAACATTAATAACACATGTCAGTTGAAATACATTTCACCACAACAAAAGCAGCACAAATCAGAGGGTAGCATGGAGAGGGGAATAAAGAAAGAGAGAAAGAATGAGAAAGAGAAGAAGGAAGGAAGGGAGCGAGGGAGGTCTGCCTTGTACCTCCCAAGGAACAGGAAGCTTCTCGTGTTTATCTCGAGTTAATGAAAGCAAACTGCGGTGTACGAGCTGTAATGTATGCACACGCATGCAGGCCGCAGCTAGCGTTCCGCAGGGTATCTTCTTTATAGGAACTTTGGCAGGATACGTTCTCCATGGCATCTTTGGCAGGATACGTTCTCCATGGCATCTTTGGCAGGATACGTTCTCCATGGCATCTTTGGCAGGATACATTCTCCATGGCATCTTTGGCAGGATACGTTCTCCATGGCATCTTTGGCAGGATACGTTCTCCATGGCATCTTTGGCAGGATACATTCTCCATGGCATCTTTGGCAGGATACATTCTCCATGGCATCTTTGGCAGGATACATTCTCCATGGCATCTTTGGCAGGATACATTCTCCATGGCATCTTTGGCAGGATACATTCTCCATGGCATCTTTGGCAAGATACATTCTCCATGGCATCTTTGGCAGGATACATTCTCCATGGCATCTTTGGCAGGATACATTCTCCATGGCATCTTTGGCAGGATACATTCTCCATGGCATCTTTGGCAGGATACATTCTCCATGTCATCTTTGGCAGGATACGTTCTCCATGGCATCTTTGGTAGGATACGTTCTCCATGGCATCTTTGGCAGGATACGTTCTCCATGGCATCTTTGGCAGGATACATTCTGCATGGCATCTTTGGCAGGATACATTCTCCATGGCATCTTTGGCAGGATACATTCTCCATGGCATCTTTGGCAGGATACATTCTCCATGGCATCTTTGGCAGGATACATTCTCCATGGCATCTTTGGCAGGATACATTCTCCATGGCATCTTTGGCAGGATACATTCTCCATGGCATCTTTGGCAGGATACATTCTCCATGGCATCTTTGGCAGGATACATTCTCCATGGCATCTTTGGCAGGATACATTCTCCATGGCATCTTTGGCAGGATACGTTCTCCATGGCATCTTTGGCAGGATACATTCTCCATGGCATCTTTGGCAGGATACATTCTCCATGGCATCTTTGGCAGGATACATTCTCCATGGCATCTTTGGCAGGATACATTCTCCATGGCATCTTTGGCAGGATACATTCTCCATGGCATCTTTGGCAGGATACGTTCTCCATGGCATCTTTGGCAGGATACGTTCTCCATGGCATCTTTGGCAGGATACGTTCTCCATGGCATCTTTGGCAGGATACGTTCTCCATGGCATCTTTGGCAGGACACACACTCCATGGCATCTTTTGCAGGACACATTCTCCATGGCATCTTTGGCAGGACACATTCTCCATGGCATCTTTGGCAGGACACATTCTCCATGGCATCTTAGGCAGGATACATTCTCCATGGCATCTTTGGCAGGATACATTCTCCATGGCATCTTTGGCAGGATACATTCTACATGGCATCTTTGGCAGGATACATTCTCCATGGCATCTTTGGCAGGATACATTCTCCATGGCATCTTTGGCAGGATACATTCTTTATGGAAATTTCAGGAAGATACGTTCTAGGATCAAGTCTACGCTCTCTGAAAGATCTCGTACCCTTCTAGGATCTGGTACCCTTCTAGGATCTGGTACCTTTCTAGGATCTCGTACCCTTCTAGGATCTCGTACCCATCTAGGATCTCGTACCCTTCTAGGATCTCGTACCCTTCTAGGATCTCGTACCCTTCTAGGATCTCGTACCCTTCTAGGATCTCGTACCCTTCTAGGATCTCGTACCCTTCTAGGATCTCGTACCCTTCTAGCCAGCGAACCCTTCTAGCCAGCGTACCCTTCTAGCCAGCGTTTTGCGCCGCAGATTCCCATCAGCCGTTATCATTACTTGCTTTTCTGACCACATCTTCTGAACCAAGCGGTACAACAATAGCCTCGTAGATCTTGCTTCGAAAATGCCAATTTCTTGAAAATTGGAAACAATGCTGCAGTGTTCGCGATGTAAACTCTCGTGGTTTCTCAAACTGCATCAAAAATTTCTAAAGCAAATAAACTGGGTCAGTGAGAAGCGCTTTTGCTGTATCAGCAAGGAAAACAAACATGTGGTTTTCGAAAATAAATTAACATTTTCCTCAGAAAAAAATAGCGTCCGTAAAAAGCACCGCTGCTGCAGCTGCGAATCAAAACCAAATCCTCAAAAATTTAAAAACGCATCTGCTTATCACGATAGAAAAAACGGCCTTTCGAAACTACGCACAGTGGCGCACAAAAATAAATAAAACCCTATAAATAAAGTTCATAGCAACACCCGCCACTCAGAAGCAAATAAACAGAAGTGCCAACACGAGCACCAACTGCACATCGCTATGGAAACGCTCGTCCGGCTCTCTAGTTGCACACAAAATTTCTCAGAGTTTACCCAAGGCGCTCACTGGAGTCTCTTAATACTCCTCAGTCACTCCGCTCCTGCAACTAAAAATGCAACCGAGAATGCAACCGGAAATGCAACCGGAAATGCAACCGGAAATGCAACCGAAAATGCAACCGAAAATGCAACCGAAAATGCAACCGAAAATGCAACCGAAAATGCAACCGAAAATGCAACCGAAAATGCAACCGAAAATGCAACCGAAAATGCAACCGAAAATGCAACCGAAAATGCAACCGAAAATGCAACCGAAAATGCAACCGAAAATGCAACCGAAAATGCAACCGAAAATGCAACCGAAAATGCAACCGAAAATGCAACCGAAAATGCAACCGAAAATGCAACCGAAAATGCAACCGGAAATGCAACCGGAAATGCAACCGGAAATGCAACCGGAAATGCAACCGGAAATGCAACCGGAAATGCAACCGGAAATGCAACCGGAAATGCAACCGGAAATGCAACCGGAAATGCAACCGGAAATGCAACCGAAAATGCAACCGAAAATGCAACCGGAAATGCAACCGGAAATGCAACCGGAAATGCAACCGGAAATGCAACCGGAAATGCAACCGGAAATGCAACCGGAAATGCAACCGGAAATGCAACCGGAAATGCAACCGGAAATGCAACCGGAAATGCAACCGGAAATGCAACCGGTAATGCAACCAGGAATGCAACCAGGAATACAACCAGAAATACAACCAGAAATACAACCAGAAAACAACAAGGAATACAACCAAGAATCTTGGAATCGTCAGTCCCGCAGCATCTGGAGTGCCGCCAAGAGTCGCTGCAGGATCCCAGAGGGAAGATACACTGCAGCGCCGCACCAAACATGGCGGTTTAGGG
Source organism: Morinoia aosen (assembly GCA_030386875.1). NCBI lineage: Eukaryota > Metazoa > Arthropoda > Malacostraca > Amphipoda > Talitridae > Morinoia > Morinoia aosen. Next base: position 29,783,421 of record CM059570.1, on the reverse strand, counting down.
CGTAAAATGACAATGTTTTTTTGGCTATGACGAGGCTGCGGCGCCGCGTGTTGGGAACGGCAGCATTTTGCAACATTTTCGCGTCATATTTGGGCTGTATTCGCGTCTTTTTTTGCTAGATTTGCGTCATATTTGTGCTGTATTCGCGTCTTTCTTGCTAGATTTGCGTCATATTTGTGCCGTATTCGCGTCATATTTTTGCTAGATTTGCGTCATATTTGTGCCGTATTCGCGTCATATTTTTGCTAGATTTGCGTCATATTTGTGCCGTATTCGCATCATATTTGTGCCGTATTCGCGTCATATTTTTGCTAGATTTGCATAGTATTTGCCCTAGATTTGCGTAATATTTTTCCTAGATTTTTGTATTATATTTGCTGAATTTGCGTATTATTTTCGCTAGATTTTCGCTGAATTTGCGTATTATTTTCGCTCGATTTGCGTATTATTTTTGCTAGATTTGCGTAGTATTTTCCCTAGATGTACTTAATATTTTCGCTATACATGCGTATTATTTTTCCTGGATATACGTCATATTTCATTAGATTTGCGTATTATTTTCCTAGATATGTCATATTTTCGGTAGATTCGCGTATTATTTTCCCTAGATTCACGTCATATTTCGCAAGATTTGCGTCATTTTGCGACAAATCCAAACCATTCCGCACCAAACGAGCCCTGTGAAAAAGAAACATCTCGGTAACTTGAAGCGCAACATCGCTAAAGTAAATGTTCAAAAAATTCAGCGCAAAGTACATGCTCGCATGAGTGGAATAAATCAGATAGGTATTTTAAATCCCCCAACTACATTGAAGGTGTTACAAAGAGGGGAACAAAATGGGCACCATTTAATGTGGGCTATCCATGCACAAGGTGTGTTCCAACACAAGATCCCCTGCGCATAGAAACAACAAATTAGGGACGATGTGTATGAAACAAAATGAAAATTCATGAAAAAAGTAAGAGGTGCTGGAAAACCAGACAGCAGTGAACAAAAACACACACACAAAACACGCGCACAAAACACGCGCACAAAACACACACACAAAACACACGCACAAAACACACGCACAAAACACACACACAAAACACACACACAAAACACACACACAAAACACACGCACAAAACACACACACAAAACACACACACAAAACACACACACAAAACACACACACAAAACACACACACAAAACACACACACAAAACACACACACAAAACACACACACAAAACACACACACAAAACACACACACAAAACACACACACAAAACACACACACAAAACACACACACAAAACACACACACAAAACACACACACAAAACACACACACAAAACACACACACAAAACACACACACAAAGCACGCACAAAACACACACACAAAACACACACACAAAACACACACACAAAACACACACACAAAACACACACAAAACACACACACAAAACACACCCACCCACCCAATAACACCCACCCACCCAATAATACACACCCACCCAATAACACACACACACCCACCCAATAACACACACACACCCACCCAATAACACACACACACACCCACCCAATAACACACACACCCACCCAATAACACACACACTCACACAATAACACACACACACCAACACCAAATAACGCACAATATAATACACATAATAACACATACATAAAAGGTTACATAGTTCAAAACACACACAATAACACACAAAAAAGACGTTACATAGTTCAAAACACACACAATAACAAACACACACACATAAAAGGTAACATAACTCAACACACAATCAACGCCCACAAGTGGCTTCATCAAGCGCGAAACGGGCAAATTTCGGCCATTTTTACAATATTAATATGCCTGACAAATGAGAGACGCCCAAGTTTTCGCATCCAATTTAAATTCGGGCCTGAAATTCATTAAAAGTTTGAGGACGTCGTGCCGGCACCTCCGATGATTTTAGGGCCAATATTATTGGTGGTGGTGTGGCGGTGGTGGTGTGGCGGTGGTGGTGGTTTGGTGGTGTGGTGGTGGTTGTGTGGTGGTGGTTGTGTGGTGGTGGTGGTTTGGTGGTGGTGGTTTGGTGGTGGTGGTTGTGGTTGGGGGTTGTGGTTGGGGGTAGTGGTTGTAGTTGGGGGTAGTGGTTGTAGTTGGGGGTGGCGGTGGTGGTTGGGGGTGGTGGTGGTGGTTGGGGGTGGTGGTGGTGGTTGGGGGTGGTGGTGGTGGTGGTGGTTGTTGGGGGTGGTGGTGGTGGTGGTTGGGGGTGGGGTGGTGGTGGTTGGGGGTGGGGGTGGTTGTTAGGGGGGGTGGTGGTGGTTGTTAGGGGGGGTGGTGGTGGTTGTTAGGGGGGTGGTGATGGTTGTTAGGGGGGGTGGTGATGGTTGTTAGGGGGGGTGATGATGGTTGTTAGGGGGGGGTGGTGGTGGTGGTGGTGGTGGTGGTGGTGGTGGTGGTGGTGGTGGTGGTGGTGGTGGTGGTGGTGGTGGTGGTAGGTGGTAGGGGTGGTGGTAGGTGGTAGGTGGTGGTGGTAGGTGGTGGTGGTGGTGGTGGTGGTGGTGGTGGTGGTGGTGGTGGTGGTGGTGGTGGTGGTGGTGGTGGTGGTTGTTGGGGTTGGTGGCGGGTGGTTTTGTGTGGTGGTGTGTGGTGTGGTGTGAGTGGTGGTTGTGGTTGTGGTGGTGGTCGTAATTGTTAGGGAGTGGATGTTGGGGTGGTTGTGGGAGTGAGGGTAGCGGTAGGTGCAGGTTATGATGGTTGAAGTGAGTGCAGGTTGTGGTGGTGGTGGTGGTGGTTGTGGGGGTAGAAAAAGCAATAGTGGTTGAGTTAATGTTGACATTCTTATTGGTATGCCGCTAATATTTCGATTAGAGAAGAAAAATGAGGACTGTTAAGCGACGGCAATATTACTATTCAATATTATGTTGTTACAATTTCTTATAGATAGAGATTCCCTAGTTACAAATTATTAGTTAGTCTAAGCCTCCCTATCCGCCACAAAGGCGATCCAAAGAGAAGATGGAGGAAGGCATCATTTAGCACGGAGTTAAGGGAACGCGGAATCTATGCAGAAAGCACATAGAAACAGTAAGTTGAGAAAGAAGATTATGAATCAAGATCAAAGTCGAACAAGAAAATAGTAGGTGCTGAAAAACAGGACAGCAGTGAGCCGAAAAAAGGTGGTCCTTAACAAAACATTTTATTTATACAAAAAGAAGGCCTACCTAACTCTCAGCTCTGGCCCTCACATTTTCCCCCTTGGAAGGACCATAGTCAATACAAAGGCGATCTCGAGAGAGTGAAGAGAAGAGACCATTTAGTGAGGGCTTCATAAAACGGGGAATCTATGCACAAGATGTGTTCCCTCACAGGACACCCTGCGTATAGAAACAGTAAGTGGGGGAGGAAGAGGTAGAAGAGATAATGCAGAAATAATGAAGGTTAACTGGAGAAATTTAAAATCAGAAAAGTTAAAGAAGGAAAATTTGAAAATGGAAAATTTAAGGAAGAAAAGTTCAGAGAAAGAAAATTTAAAGATATAAAATTTAACAGAGGAAAATTTAATGTAGAAAAAATTGAAGAAGGAAAATTTGAAGAAGAAAAATTCAGAGAAAAAGTGTTGGACAAAAAATTAAAGAAGGTATATTTAAAGAAAGTAAACAACGTGAACAAAGCAAACTTAACGAAGGCAAACTAAAAGATGAAAAATTGAAAAATAGGAAATTAAAAAAGTGGGAAAGAGAAACAGATTCAAGGGCTGATTTCAGAGGGTGTAATCTGATGAGCAATTTCGGCGTTTCGGCTGCAAACATTAGAGAAAAAATGAACATTTTTCCTACTTTTCTCACAAATTTCAATATATTTGACGACAAAATGTTGATTAACTCATTTCCTCAGGCCACGCAAAAATAAATTCTACGATTTCCACCAGAATATTTCAGAGCATCCAAACATTTTGGTTGCAAACTTATCAGTCAATTTATCTTATGTCATTCGCTTCTAATTATTCATATTTCCCCCCACTTCGATAATTTTGAGCTCGTAATTCGTTTCTCTCAACGTAATACCTCCTTATCCATAAATTTCCTCTCTGCATTTCTATCAGATTACACCACACAAAGCCACTTTTTCACAATCCTGTTTTTCACAATCCTATTTTTCCCAATCCATATCCCCCCATTTACCACCCTACATATCCTCCCATTTACCACCCTACATTCCCCATTTAGCACCCTACATTCCCCCATTTAGCACCCTACATTCCCCCATTTAGCACCCTACATTCCCCCGTTTACCACCCTACATTCCCCATTTACCACCCTACATTCCCCCATTTACCACCCTACATTCCCCCATTTACCACCCTACATTCCCCATTTACCACCCTACATTCCCCATTTACCACCCTACATTCCCCCATTCACCACCCTACATTCCCCATTTACCACCCTACATTCCTCCATTTACCACCCTACATTCCCCCATTTACCACCCTACATTCCCCCATTTACCACCCTACATATTTATCATTTACCACCCTACATATCCCCCATTTACCACCCTACATTCTCCCATTTACCACCCTACATTCCCCATTCACCACCCTACATTCCCCATTTACCACCCTACATTCCCCCATTTACCACCCTACATTCCCCCATTTACCACCCTACATTCCCCCATTTACCACCCTACATTCCCCCATTTACCACCCTACATTCCCCCATTTACCACCCTACATTCCCCCATTTACCACCCTACATTCCCCCATTTACCACCCTACATTCCCCATTTACCACCCTACATTCCCCCATTTACCACCCTACATTCCCCCATTTACCACCCTACATTCCCCATTTACCACCCTACATTTCCCCATTTACCACCCTACACTTCCCCCATATATTACCCTACTTTTCCCCTATACATGCCCCATTTACCACGCTACCCATTCACCAGAAGCCCCCACTCACCACCCCATGACGCCCAGAAGACAGAGCAGCACCGCTCCCCACACTGCAGAGCACTTCACAACATCCAGCGCCTCTACGATGTCGTAAACCGTAACGACACACGGCCTGCCTCTCTAGCGCTCGCAGAGACCACGTCGTCGTATAATTTCCGTCGTTAACGGATTTAACTAGAACCTAATTGTCATTTGTACAATGGTGCCTGCGACTGTCTCGCGATACCGCACGCGAGGTGAATTTGCTCGAGTGTCTCGCAAGATTAACGTTTGCTCCGCCAAGAAACCTCTACATAGTCTTTGTTGCAATAGAAAAAATGAAAGTCGCTGTTGTCGTAGTGGAAATTCAGCGCTTGGAGAGCGTAATGGATTGAAATGGTGATAGTACGAGACATGTTTCATTACTGAATGAAATGGTGATAGTACGAGACATGTTTCATTACTGAATGAAATGGTGATAGTACGAGACATGTTTCATTACTGAATGAAATGGTGATAGTACGAGACATGTTTCATTACTGAATGAAATGGTGATAGTACGAGACATGTTTCATTACTGAATGAAATGGGGATAGTACGAGACATGTTTCATTACTGAATGAAATGGGGATAGTACGAGACATGTTTCATTACTGAATGAAATGGGGATAGTACGAGACATGTTTCATTACTGAATGAAATGGTGATAGTACGAGACATGTTTCATTACTGAATGAAATGGTGATAGTACGAGACATGTTTCATTACTGAATGAAATGGTGATAGTACGAGACATGTTTCATTACTGAATGAAATGGGGATAGTACGAGACATGTTTCATTACTGAATGAAATGGTGATAGTACGAGACATGTTTCATTACTGAATGAAACGGGGATAGTACGAGACATGTTTCATTACTGAATGAAATGGGGATAGTACGAGAGATGTTTCATTACTGAATGAAATGGTGATAGTACGAGACATGTTTCATTACTGAATGAAACGGGGATAGTACGAGACATGTTTCATTACTGAATGAAACGGGGATAGTACGAGACATGTTTCATTACTGAATGAAATGGTGATAGTACGAGACATGTTTCATTACTGAATGAAATGGTGATAGTACGAGACATGTTTCATTACTGAATGAAATGGTGATAGTACGAGACATGTTTCATTACTGAATGAAATGGGGATAGTACGAGACATGTTTCATTACTGAATGAAATGGTGATAGTACGAGACATGTTTCAAAACTGAATGAAATGGTGATAGTACGAGACATGTTTCATTACTGAATGAAATGATGATAGTACGAGACATGTTTCATTACTGAATGAAATGGTGATAGTACGAGACATGTTTCATTACTGAATGAAATGATGATAGTACGAGACATGTTTCATTACTGAATGAAATGGTGATAGTACGAGACATGTTTCATTACTGAATGAAATGATGATAGTACGAGACATGTTTCATAACTGAATGAAATGGTGATAGTACGAGACATGTTTCATTACTGGATGAAATGATGATAGTACGAGACATGTTTCATAACTGAATGAAATGGTGATAGTACGAGACATGTTTCATTACTGGATGAAATGGAAGACGTGTTTCAAAACTGAATGAAATAAAGCAGTAGATTTTAAAAGTTTCAAATTTAAGAAAGTTGAATGAGTTCGCAGTGGGGAAAAAGATATGTTTTAGAAATGCTTGCTCTCATGACAACATTTATACACAGAGTTGATCATGTTTAATGCGTGCGCAACACGATGTGCTTTATTATTATATAAGAAAGTTTTAGCCTCCCTTAACCACGACAAAGATGTTCCAAGAGAGGAAAGAGGAAGGCACCATTTAGTATGGAGTTGAGGGAACGCGGAATCTATGCACAAAGTGCACAAAAACAGTAAGCTAGGAAAGAAGTTCATGAAACAAGAAAAAAGTTGAAGAAGAAAGTAGTAGGTGCTGAAAAACAGGACAGCACCGAAAAAAGATGGTCCGGAACAAAACAAAAACCTATTTTATTACAACAAAAAGGAAGCCTACCTAATCTTTAGCTCAGGCCCTCACATAGTCCCCCTGGGACACGATGTGCTTATGTGTACATATAAACAATGCAATGTATAACAATGTAAATGGAATCCACAGTTAATTATACATAATTACATACGTAATTAAATGTAATTATACACAATAACATAAGGAATAAGTGAAACCGAACTCATAAAAAAGTTTAATTGTTAAGATAAGTTAAGTTAAGGGGATCAACCCAGCGATTTTTAAATTTTGATCCGATTTGTCTGAAATTTGTCCAGTATATGTATTTTTTGAAAAGAAACACATTTTACTCATGTAACCTTTTCGATTCGGGCCTATGTTTTCTTTAATTTGAAATATTAGTTTTTAGTTCTATTTTTATGGATACTTTCAAACAATAGAAGTCAACGAGTTTTTATGCTAGAACAAATTCATAGACAGTTTTGAAATCCCTATAACATTTCTAACAAACTAAACGATCCGAATTTTTCATTGATCTTTTCATTTTCTTTTGATATGCGATTTTCGATCACCAACTAAAATATACCAAATTTTTTTTGAACTGTGTGAAAAAATTAAATGTACAAATTGGAAAATTGGGATCTTTTAGTTTGCTAGAAATTTTCCAAGGAGTCCAAAACTGTGTTTTATTTTCTAGCATAAAAACTCACTGACTTCTATTCTTTTTTATGTTGAAAATGATGTTTTTACCCAAGAGGCAAAAAATCAAATTTCGTGGTGATGTATTATCCGATACATTTTTTACTTGAATGCTGTATTCATGTTGCATTATCATCTAAAAATAATATGCATGCATAATTTCATATCAACACTGAATTGCATGTTATACGTGTATAAATTGAATTCAAAAATTCATTTATTTTCCATTTTCAAATCCATTGGAAATCCATTTCATATCAAATCCATTGGACTCCTAAATAAAGTTAAAAATTTCCTGCCTGAAACAGCTTTACGAATGCTCTACCGAACGCTCATTTCACCATGCATGCAATACGGAATAGAAGCATGGCACGGAACTGATAAAAATAAAACCAATGTAATTTTTACTCTGCAAAAAAGAGCCATCAGAGCGGTAAAGAATCTAGAATAAAATGCTAACACACAAATAATTCATTCAAAAATTTACAAATACTCAAACTTTCGGATCTCTACAAAATCTCCATTTGTAATTTCATTTACAAAACATTAAGAAATGATGGCGACAATAGCCTAAAAAAATTATTAACTGCGCAAACTGGTCATCACGACCATTTAACCCGAAATAGAAGTAAATTCATGCTTCCTTATTATTCAAAGGCCCGGGCGCAACACAGTATCGTCTTCGTTGGAACTAAAACTTGGAACTCTATACCTGCGGAGATCCGTGAAAGTAATTCTTACAAGGTATTCAAAAGACATCTTGAGTCTCCCTTCCTATCAGAATACTAGTCGTGTAAGATCAGCATGTCATATCATGCCTCCTACATGTAACTAATGATAATGTAATAATGTAACTTGCCATGATCTTCAGTCTGCTCTTAAATCGTTTTATCGAACATACTGTTAAATATAGCCGATTTGACCTATATTGTAAAATACAGCATAAAATATCGAGTAAATTATTTCACTGATCAGTCTAATGCGAAACTAAGTTAAGTTAATTAGGTTAAACATTATTGTACACCTCTGAATAACGTGATGGTAGGATGCCCTAGGAGTCCCTGAACTTGTTCGGGCCGACAGGTAGCTATACTCTAGTTTGACCATTGTACTAGACTTGAGAAACATTCTACCTATCACCTGTGGTAGATAAATTTCTTGAAGAATTGTTAATTATTATGTGTGGACTGATTCATCTGAAATAGCCATTATATGTAATTTTTTTAAAATAACATTTTACTCGTGACATTTTTTCGATTTTGGCTTAAGTGTTTTAGAAAATGAGAAATATTTTTTTATGTTATTCTATCTGATATTTCAAATAAATACAAATCCACGAGTTTTCATGCTACAACAAAACCCAAGACAGTTTTGGAGTCCTTGAAACATTGCTAACAAACTGAGGAAGCAAGATTTTTCATTTTCTTTTTGTTTTTTTCTTTCTATGGGGTCAATAATTCACAATTTCTGGTTCCCTTACACCCCATTTTAAGTGGAGGGGGGGGGGGCTTCTAACGGCCGTAGCCCCATAATATTTTAGGATACAATAGCCCATCGCCTGAGGTTTCTTTTTCAACCGAAAATGACCAATTGGCCTCAAAAATCCCTGGGTTCTCCCCCTTAATTAACTTCACCACAAGTGTTGAAAAGAGGAGAGGGATGAAGGCACCATCTAGTGTGCAGTTAAATGAATGTGGAATCTATGCTCAGAATGTATTTCCATACAAGATTCCCTGCGTATAGAAACAGTGCGTAAAGAAAAAAGTTTATGAAACAAGATAAAGGTTGAAAAAGCAAATCATAGGCGCTGACAAACAGGATAGCAGTGAAGCGAAAATAAACGGTCCTTAGCAAAACAAAAAACCTATTCCACTTCAACAAAAAGAACGCCAATTACCTCTCACCTCTGGACCTCACATTTCCCCCCTGAAAGCGCTAGTCCAAACAGATACAATATTTGTATCTCCCTGAGGGTCATCAAGAGGCTGAATTATAATTCTGTATAATTCTGTATTATCCAACGCGTAATTCTCATAATCTTGTCAAACGCGTAATTCTCATAATATTGTCAAACGCGTAAATCTTACAATATTATCCAACGCGTAATTCTCATAATATTGTCAAACGCGTAAATCTTACAATATTATCCAACGCGTAATTCTCATAATCTTGTCAAACGCGTAATTCTCATAATATGGTCAAACGCGCAAATCTCATAATATTGTCAAACGCGTGAATCTTACAATATTATCCAACGCGTAATTCTCATAATATTGTCAAACGCATAATTCTTACAATATTATCCAACGCGAAATTCTCATAATATTGTCAAACGCGTAATTCTCATAATATTGTCAAACGCGTAATTCTTACAATATTATCCAACGCGTAATTCTCATAATATTGTCAAACGCGTAATTCTCATAATATTGTCAAACGCATAATTCTTACAATATTATCCAACGCGTAATTCTCATAATATTGTCAAACACGTAATTCTTACAATATTATCCAACGCGTAATTCTCATAATATTGTCAAACACGTAATTCTCATAAAATTGTCAAACGCATAATTCTTACAATATTATCCAACGCGTAATTCTCATAATATTGTCAAACGCGTAATTCTCATAATATTGTCAAACGCGTAATTCTTACAATATTATCCAACGCGTAATTCTCATAATATTGTCAAACACGTAATTCTCATAATATTGTCAAACACGTAATTCTCATAATATTGTCAAACGCATAATTTTTACAATATTATCCAACGCGTAATTCTCATAATCTTGTCAAACGCGTAATTCTCATAATATTGTCAAACGCGTAATTCTTACAATATTATCCAACGCGTAATTCGCATAATATTGTCAAACGCGTAATTCTCATAATATTGTCAAACGCGTAATTCTCATAATATTGTCAAACGCATAATTCTTACAATATTATCCAACGCGTAATTCTCATAATATTGTCAAACGTGTAATTCTTACAATATTATCCAACACATAATTCTCATAATATTGTCAAACGCGTAATTCTCACAATATTATCCAACGCGTAATTCTCATAATATTGTCAAACGCATAATTCTTACAATATTATCCAACACGTAATTCTCATAATATTGTCAAACGCGTAATTCTTACAATATTATCCAACGCGTAATTCTCATAATATTGTCAAACGCATAATTCTTACAATATTATCCAACGCGTAATTCTCATAATATTGTCAAACGCATAATTCTTACAATATTATCCAACGCGTAATTCTCATAATATTGTCAAACGCATAATTCTTACAACATTATCCAACGCGTAATTCTCATAATATTGTCAAACGCATAATTCTTACAACATTATCCAACGCGTAATTCTCATAATATTGTCAAACGCGTAATTCTCATAATATTGTCAAACGCGTAATTCTTACAATATTATCCAACGCGTAAATCTCATAATATTGTCAAACGCGTAATTACAATATTATCCAACGCGTAATTCTCATAATATTGTCAAACGCATAATTCTTACAATATTATCCAACACGTAATTCTCATAATATTGTCAAACGCGTAATTCTCACAATATTATCCAACGCGTAATTCTCATAATATTGTCAGAGGCGTAATTCTTACAATATTATCCAACGCGTAATTCTCATAATATTGTCAGAGGCGTAATTCTCATAATATTGTCAAACGCGTAATTCTTACAATATTATTTAACGAGTAATTCTCATAATATTGTCAAACGCGTAATTCTCATAATATTGTCAAACGCGTAATTCTTACAATATTATTTAACGAGTAATTCTCATAATATTGTCAAACGCGTAATTCTCATAATATTGTCAAACGCGTAATTCTTACAATATTATTTTACGCGTAATTCACATAATATTGTCAATCGCGTAATTCTCATAATATTGTCAAACGCATAATTCTTACAATATTATCCAACGCGTAATTCTCATAATATTGTCAAACACGTAATTCTCATAATATTGTCAAACACGTAATTCTTCCAATATTATCCAACGCGTAATTCTCATATTGTCAAACACGTAATTCTTACAATATTATCCAACGCGTAATTCTCATAATATTGTCAAACGCGTAATTCTCATAATATTGTCAAACGCATAATTCTCATAATATTGTCAAACGCATAATTGTTACAATATTATCCAACGCGTAATTCTCATAATATTGTCAAACGCGTAATTCTCATAATATTGTCAAACGCATAATTCTTACAATATTATCCAACGTGTAATTCTCATAATATTGTCAAACGCGTAATTCTCATAATATTGTCAAACACGTAATTCTTACAATATTATCCAACGCGTAATTCTCATGATATTGTCAAACGCTAAATTCTCATAATATTGTCAAACGCGTAAATCTTACAATATTATCCAACGTGTAATTCTCATAATATTGTCAAACGCGTAGTTCTCATAATATTGTCAAACGCGTAATTCTCATAATATTGTCAAACGCGTAATTCTCATAACATTGTCAAACGCATAATTCTTACAATATTATCCAACGCGTAATTCTCATAATATTGTCAAACACGTAATTCTCATAATATTGTCAAACACGTAATTCTCACAATATTATCCAACGCGTAATTCTCATATTGTCAAACACGTAATTCTTATAATATTGTCAAACACGTAATTCTTACAATATTATCCAATGCGTAATTCTCATACTATTGTCAAACGCGTAATTCTCATAATATTGTCAAACGCATAATTGTTACAATATTATCCAACGCGTAATTCTCATAATATTGTCAACCGCGTAATTCTCATAATATTGTCAAACGCATAATTCTTACAATATTATCCAACGTGTAATTCTCATAATATTGTCAAACGCGTAATTCTCATAATATTGTCAAACACGTAATTCTTACAATATTATCCAACGCGTAATTCTCATAATATTGTCAAACGCGTAATTCTCATAATATTGTCAAACGCGTAAATCTTACAATATTATCCAACGTGTAATTCTCATAATATTGTCAAACGCGTAATTCTCATAATATTGTCAAACGCGTAATTCTCATAATATTGTCAAACGCGTAATTCTCATAATATTGTCAAACGCATAATTCTTACAATATTATCCAACGCGTAATTCTCATAATATTGTCAAACGCGTAATTCTCATAATATTGTCAAACGCATAATTCTTACAATATTATCCAACGTGTAATTCTCATAATATTGTCAAACGCGTAATTCTCATAATATTGTCAAACACGTAATTCGTACAATATTATCCAACGCGTAATTCTCATAATATTGTCAAACGCATAATTCATACAATATTATCAAACGCGTAATTCTCATAATATTGTCAAACGCGTAATTCTTACAATATTATCCAACGCGTAATTCTCATAATATTGTCAAACACGTAATTCTCATAATATTGTCAAACGCATAATTCCTACAATATTATCCAACGCGCAATTCTCATAATATTGTCAAACGCGTAATTCTTACAATATTATCCAACGCGTAATTCTCATAATATTGTCAAACACGTAATTCTTACAATATTATCAAACGCGTAATTCTCATAATATTGTCAAACGCGTAATTCTTACAATATTATCCAACGCGTAATTCTCATAATATTGTCAAACGCGTAATTCTCATAATATTGTCAAACGCGTAATTCTTACAATATTATCCAACCCGTAATTCTCATAATATTGTCCAACCCGTAATTCTCATAATATTGTCAAACACGTAATTCTTACAATATTATCCAACGCGTAATTCAAACCATCGCATTACGCATCCAAGCCGTGTTTCCTAAACAGGTCTTTTGAATTCAGCATTAAAACTCATTACATTTCAGACACAGAGGTATCAGGTGCACCTGATTAATTAATTTCGTAATTAATTAACCCATTAATTACGCACGGTCTCCATTGGATGAGCAGCAGGGGCCTCAACGGACGTAATTGACCGTCGCTTTGAAATTGTAAAAAAAGTAAACATATATCCCGTCCTCCGTCGCTTTGAAATTGCTCACGAAAAAAGCTTTTCATTCTGGTCTAAAGATCATGTTATGTTTGCGTACTAGCAGGGATTGTTTCATGTTATCTTTGAGGACTAATTCTCATTAACAAGGGTTGTTTCAAGTTCTTCAGCGACCTGATATGGGGTACTTTGTGCAACGTGAAGTTCAACTGACCTCGTATTGGACAATGGAAATTAGAAAATGGGGTGATCAAGTGCGCGTTTGGGCGTCGGTCGTTTCGGTGTTGCAAAGTCGGAATCTTCTTACTTAATAATACCCCTGGTGTGTTTATTTATGTGTTTAGCGTCCGCTTCTTCCGTGTGTCTGTGACGCTCACACGGACGCTCAATGACCGTATCTGTGATACGAGTTTCACCAGTGCACAAGTACAAGAATATTTTGATGGCGGGTGCTGTTAGGATGGATATATTTGTTGGGCATCCACATAAGGAAAATGTTTTCAAGGAAAATGTCGCATCCCGTCGTCTTTGGCGGGTCGTGTACGCTGGCTAGGAAAATATCACATACGCAACCCGATTAACTGGGCTTAAAATGTTATTGCACATCACAATGCGAATGTTATTGCATATCACAAACACAACCCGACTCATAGACTTTGAAATAATTTATAACAACAGGAAATTGTGATAGACACCACCCGACTAGCTGGGTTGAAAATGTTATTTCATATCATTTGGAAAAACTTACCGACACAACCCGACTAACTTGTTTGAGATGTCAATTAATATAATATTATAGACACGACCGAACTAAGTGGTTTGAAATATCATTAAGTATCTTTACGAAAATATTATGGACATAACCCAAGCAAGTGGCTTTGAAATTTAATAAATATCAGTAAGAAAACAGACACAATCGATCATGGTGGATTTGAATTTTTATAAAAATTCAAAGATAATCATATACTTTTCGTGCTTAAAATGTATAAAGTATCACAGGCAAATACTAACTTATTAGGCTTGATATGTAAAAGAATGTCGCAAATATTAACACTAATTAAAATTAAAACATCATAAAACATTACAGGTTCAACTCAAATCATTACTTAGGTCATCAGGAACGATCTAATCTATTTAGCAAACCTCAATCTTATCTAAGTCAATTTAATTTACTCAAATCTAATCTACTTCATCAAAAATAAATCATTCCCCCTAATTACTCAAGTTTTATATAATTTACTAAAACTTCGTCTAATTTAATCTAAATCTATCTAATGTGCTTTAAGTTAAACCCAATTCAACTTGATTTAACCTTATTTAATATAATCAAAACCGTTCTAATTCAGCCTTTTCAAGGTAGCTGAAATGAAAAGAATCCTAGTCATCATATTTGAACCCCGTACCTCTGGTTTCAAAGCTCGTATTATTCTTCATTGTGCTGAATTTTTATTCTGCCAGTCTTTTGATGTTCAAACTTGCTTTAATGTTCGCACATGCGCAGCTTCTTGTTCATTGAGTGTTTAATTTTCATTCACATTCAAAGCCGCTGAAAAAACAGTTTTTGCAGTGATGGAACAGATAATGGTCATCAAAGCATCGTTAGAAGTTAGAATTTTTCGTTGAAAATACCTCATGCTTGGATTAAAAAGATTTTGTTCCATGAGTCCACGAGAGATAAAAGTTGGATTTAAATTGTGTTGTACGATTTAAAGATTTCTCAATATTGAATTAACTACTTAACGTAATTCAAAGATTAATTTTTAAATATCTTTGTTACTATGTTAAAAGTGTAGTGCAGTTGGAAGGTACATCGAGGAGTCACGAGCTTCATGATTTATCATCAGCAATAAAAATCACTGCATAATTCAACATGTAAAGTAAACACAGATGATCGATCGATTGATTATAAGAAAGTTCACCCTTTGCCACAACATAGATGTTCAAAGAGAGGAAGGAGGAAGGTACCATTTAATTTTGAGTTAAGGGAGCGCGGAATCTACGCACAAGATGTATAAAAACCGACAGCTAAGAAAGAAGTTCATGAAACAAGATAAAAGTTGGAGAAGAAAGTAGTAGGTGCTAAAAAACAGGACAGCAGTGAACCGAAAAAAGATAATCGGTAACAAAACAAAAAACTTATTCTATTTCAACAAAGAGGCCTTAAGTCACGGAACCTCACATTTTCCCCCTGAGAGCGCTAATTCCCATTGATACAATAGTTGTATCTCCCTGAGGGATTCATCAGCAATAAATTCAGCAGTAAAATGTATGAAGTATGAGCAGTAAAATCCCGATAATTCCAGATGTAGAGCCAACACAGCTCATCTTTAGACTTATTTGAATGGGTGATTTTCAAATAAATAACTTTCGGCTTTGGCACCAGTTGAGAGGCCACAAAATAACAAAATTCATTCAAGCAAAGGTGTTACAAAATCAAAAGTTCATATGTCCTGCGTTATATACAGGATCACGCATTGTCGGGCACACAACCTGCATAATTTTAGGTTAATGAAAGAAAACATTGTTTATATAGTGAAAACCTGCGACTTATTCGAAGTTGGCGCTAGCGTTCGACAACCATCCTCACAATCGCTCACAATCACATTCAAGTTCAATCACAATCGCTCACAATCACATTCAAGTTCAATCACAATCGCTCACAATCACATTCAAGTTCAATCACAATCGCTCACAATCACATTCCAGTTCAATCATAGTCGCTCACAATCACATTCCAGTTCAATCACAATCGCTCACAATCACATTCAAGTTCAATCACAATCTCTCACAATCACATTCCAGTTCAATCATAGTCGCTCACAATCACATTCCAGTTCAATCATAGTCGCTCACAATCACATTCCAGTTCAATCACAATCGCTCACAACCACATTCAAGTTCAATCACAATCTCTCACAATCACATTCCAGTTCAACCACAATCGCTCACAATCACATTCAGGCGCAATCACAATCACAATTTCACTCAGGAGCAATCACAATCACCACAGCACATAGTTACTGCGCACCGAAAGTGAAAAGTCCTACAAAAACATTGGCTAACGAATACGAACGTAAGTAGTTTTTAAAATGCAACAAATTTGTATCGGATGATGAATTAATAAATGGAATTGCTGTTCAAAATTTCCTTTCCTCATTAAATCGCTCTCATTCGTCGCTACTGCCACCGTGTGAACAGGAAACTTGAATAAAGGAAACCAATAAAAGCATTCAAAAAAAAAAAAAAGGAAGGAGGACGGCACCGTTTAGTAATGACTTTAGGAAACGAGGAATCTACGCACGAAGTGCATAGAAACCGGTAGTTGGAAAATAAGTATTTGAAACAAGATGAAAGAAGAAAGTAGTAGGTGCTGATAAACAGGATAGCAATGAACCGAAAAAAAGATGGTTCGAACAAAGAAAAAAAAATCAACAAAAGGAAGACCTACAAACCTGTGAGTCGCGACCTTACATATTCCCCTTGGGAACATAGTTATTGCTACACTCAGGGTATAACTTGTCAATATTGGAAGAAATTCATTCGAAAGTTCTCGTACCAGAAAATAGAGGACTCGAATGATACAACAAAGCGCATCATTTGTTTGATAAATTTAGTTTCAAAACGTTTTTCATTTTTAAGAATTTATTACACGAAAGAAATATGTTAACGAGGCAAAATAACCCAATTTTATCGAGACTGGAACACTCGTCATGAGCGAAAGTTATGCAATATAAAAATCCTTACTTAAAATCCATTAATTATTTGATAATGCAAACATTACATCGCCACTCGCCACAACCACACCGCCCAGAAAACTGGACAACAAACTGCCCAGTAAACTGGACAACAAACTGCCCAGTAAACTGGACAACAAACTGCCCAGTAAACTGGACAACAAACTGCCCAGTAAACTGGACAACAAACTGCCCAGTAAACTGGACAACAAACTGCCCAGTAAACTGGACAACAAACTGCCCAGTAAACTGGACAACAAACTGCCCAGTAAACTGGACAACAAACTGCCCAGTAAACTGGACAACAAACTGCCCAGTAAACTGGACAACAAACTGCCCAGTTAACTGGACAACAAACTGCCCAGTAAACTGGACAACAAACTGCCCAGTAAACTGGACAACAAACTGCCCAGTAAACTGGACACCAAACTGCCCAGTAAACTGGACACCAAACTGCCCAGTAAACTGGACACCAAACTGCCCAGTACACTGGACACCAAACTGCCCAGTACACTGGACAACAAGCTGCCCAGTAAACTGGACAACAAGCTGCCCAGTAAACTGGACAACAAACTGCAAAGTAAACTGGACAACAAACTGCCCAGTAAACTGGACAACAAACTGCTCAGTAAACTGGACAACAAACTGCCCAGTAAACTGGACAACAAATTGCCCAGTAAACTGGACAACAAACTGCCCAGAAAACTGGACAACAAACTGCCCAGTAAACTGGACAACAAACTGCCCAGTAAACTGGACAACAAACTGCCCAGTAAACTGGAGAATAAAAGAGAAAATAAACTGGCCGGTGAACAAATCAATTAAGTACATTGTAAAGTGACCGTTAAAATAGCGAATGAACTTAGTTTAAAGCCATCCAGTGAACTGGCCAACAATTATCCAGACTACCAATTAATTGGCCACTAAACTAACCAATAAATTGGGCAGGTTACTAAACCAATTTATCCAACTCCCAAATAAACTGGTCAATAAACAGTCCACAAAACTCGCCAGCAAACTGGCACTGAAGCGGCCGGCAAAACAGCCAGTATACTGGCCAGTACACACACGGCCCAGTAAGCGCTGGCAGAGGCCGCAAAGCGCCTGAAATTTACGGTCAGATTGAGGATCTAAACCCTAGGCCTCCCGCGCCTACCGATGTGAGCCTTGCGGCGGACGGGGGAGGTGCCGGCAGACAGGGAAGGTGTCGGCAGACAGGGAAGGTGCCGGCAGACAGGGAAGGTGCCGGCAGACAGGGAAGGTGCCGGCAGACAGGGAAGGTGCCGGCAGACAGGGGAGGTGCCGGCAGACAGGGGAGGTGCCGGCGGACAGGGAAGGTGCCGGCGGACAGGGAAGGTGCCGGCGGACAGGGAAGGTGCCGGCGGACAGAGAAGGTGCCGGCGGACAGGGAAGGTGCCGGCGGACAGGGAAGGTGCCGGCGGACAGGGAAGGTGCCGGCGGACAGAGAAGGTGCCGGCGGACAGGGAAGGTGCCGGCGGACAGGGGAGGTGCCGGCGGACAGGGGAGGTGCCGGCAGACAGGGGAGGTGCCGGCAGACAGGGGAGGTGCCGGCGGACAGGGAAGGTGCCGGCGGACAGGGAAGGTGCCAGCGGACAGAGAAGGTGCCGGCGGACAGGGAAGGTGCCGGCGGACAGGGGAGGTGCTGGCGGACAGGGGAGGTGCCGGCGGACAGGGGAGGTGCCGGCGGACAGGGAAGGTGCCGGCGGACAGGGGAGGTGCCGGCGGACAGGGAAGGTGCCGGCGGACAGGGGAGGCGCCGGCGGACAGGGGAGGTGCCGGCGGACAGGGGAAGTGTCGGCGGACAGGGGAGTAACCCACGAGTTGAGGAAGAAAAGAACTCCCGAGTCAGATAACTAGGAACAAAAACAAAGCGACGGTCACAACTAGGGTAACTTTGGACCGCCTTTTCTCCCCAGATCAGGAACTCAATTGTGAGCTCGTTTACGGACAGGGAACTTCTCTCTGAAGGTGCCTGCATCCTCGGGTATTCATTTGCTTTTTCAATTTATTTTTTACCTTATTTTTGATCAATTGTTTATTTTATCTGTTATTTTTTTTCGGAAGACAACAGTGTCTAAAAATTGTTGTACATTGCGCTGGGCTGCAACATTTTCTAAAAATATCGTCAGTTGCGAGTTTTTGTTGATGAAAATTTGAAGATTTAGCTTCAAGCGATATGATTAGATAATCAATTATTTTACGTTGCCTTCACCATAACAAAAGGTGTTACGAAGGATTCCAGGCGTTGTTACGAAGGTTCCAGGCATTGTTACGAAGGATTCCAGGCGTTGTTACGAAGGATTCCAGGCATTGTTACGAAGGATTCCAGGCATTGTTACGAAGGATTCCAGGCGTTGTTACGAAGGATTCCAGGCATTGTTACGAAGGATTCCAGGCTTTGTTACGAAGGATTCCAGGCTTTGTTACGAAGGATTCCAGGCGTTGTTACGAAGGATTCCAGGCCATCTGAAATTCTCAACTATTTTAGAAGTATCGCAGCAACAGGAAAACTGTTGACGAACCTCGACTTAATAAATACCAGTCAGCAAACCTGACTTTCTCTCCTATTCCTGAAATACCAGGAAGATTCCCCCGGAATAACCAGCCTCAGAAATACGGCCTTTTATCGATCAACTGACCACCTTCAGGTACCCTACGAAAGGGACATCATGAAAAGGGCGGCGCCCGGACAAGGACCATCCCACATTACCCATCACCGACATACAAAAATTTTACGCACATAATGACTGCAACAACATGAACCAATAATCTCCCTTATTTTCCAAACAAAGAAATAAATGATTGTAAAAAATGGAATAATAACGAAACGAAGGATATAATAATAATAATCGTAAAATAAAGGGAAATGTAACAAATAGGCGATCTTTTACCTGCTTGCGGCTCAGCGATGTGCTCTCAAGCTCACTAAATTCCAGCTCTCTCTGAACTGGCAATTTTCTTAACAGCTTTTGGCAAATTTACTCGACAGACACAAAGTGTGCGTGCGTGTGCGTGCGCGTGTGCGTGTGCGTGTGCGTGTGCGTGTACGTGCACGAGCACGTGTGCGTGTGCGTGTACGTGCACGTGTGAGTGTGCGTGTATGTGCACGTGTGCGTGTGCGTGCGTGCGTGTGCGTGTGCGTGTGCGTGTACGTGTGCGTGTACGTGTGCGTGTGCGTGTACGTGCATTTGCGTGTGCGCGTGTGTGTGCGCGTGTGCGTGTGCGCGTGTGCGTGTGCGCGTGTGCGTGTGCGCGTGTGCATGTGCGCGTGCGCGTGCGCATGTGCGCGTGCGTGTGCGCGTGTGTGCGTGCGCGTGTGTCCGTGCGCGTGTGTGCGTGCGCGTGCGTGCGTGCGTGCGCGTGTGTGCGTGCTGTGCGTGCATGTGCGTGCATGTGCACTACATGCACATGTATGTGCGTGCATGTGCACTACATGCACATGTATGTGCATGAAGGCCTAGACAAATCGGAAGCGCTTTGCTTTCTTCCATTTCGACTGCGGTGAAAATGGACGACATTTCGCAGCCTCAGCAACAGGTGCCGGCGTCGTAAGTTGGACACCAGGTCGTGAGTTGATGGAGGATGGAACACGGCAAGCTGAGCCTCGTCCTGTGTGTGGCTGTGGTGTCCGCCCTCGGCTCTATGGGTGGTGCCTTCCATGCATATATATATATATATGGGTGTATATATATATATATATATATCAATAGCTCAAAGTCATATCACCCCCAGAAACAATTACTGAGTCTGGTAAAGCGGGCTCTCCGTCCACGCTACCCCCTCCCCACTCCTCCATGCCCATTACCCCCTCCCCACTCCTCCATGCCCATTACCCCCCTCCCCACTCCTCCATGCCCATTACTCCCTCCCCACTCCTCCATGCCCATTACTCCCTCCCCACTCCTCCATGCCCATTACTCCCTCCCCACTCCTCCATGCCCATTACTCCCTCCCCACTCCTCCATGCCCATTACCCCGTCCCCACTCCTCCATGCCCATTACCCCCTCCCCACTCCTCCATGCCCATTACCCCGTCCCCACTCCTCCATGCCCATTACCCCGTCCCCACTCCTCCATGCCCATTACCCCCTCCCCACTCCTCCATGCCCATTACCCCCTCCCCACTCCTCCATGCCCATTACCCCCTCCCCACTCCTCCATGCCCATTACCCCCTCCCCACTCCTCCATGCCCATTACCCCCTCCCCACTCCTCCATGCCCATTACCCCCTCCCCACTCCTCCATGCCCATTACCCCCTCCCCACTCCTCCATGCCCATTACCCCCTCCCCACTCCTCCATGCCCATTACCCCCTCCCCACTCCTCCATGCCCATTACCCCCTCCCCACTCCTCCATGCCCATTACCCCCTCCCCACTCCTCCATGCCCATTACCCCCTCCCCACTCCTCCATGCCCATTACCCCCTCCCCACTCCTCCATGCCCATTACCCCCTCCCCACTCCTCCATGCCCATTACCCCCTCCCCACTCCTCCATGCCCATTACCCCCTCCCCACTCCTCCATGCCCATTACCCCCTCCCCACTCCTCCATGCCCATTACCCCCTCCCCACTCCTCCATGCCCATTACCCCCTCCCCACTCCTCCATGCCCATTACCCCCTCCCCACTTCTCCATGCCCATTACCCCCTCCCCACTTCTCCATGCCCATTACCCCCCTCCCCACTTCTCCATGCCCATTACCCCCCTCCCCACTTCTCCATGCCCATTACCCCCTCCCCACTTCTCCATGCCCATTACCCCCTCCCCACTTCTCCATGCCCATTACCCCCTCCCCACTTCTCCATGCCCATTACCCCCTCCCCACTTCTCCATGCCCATTACCCCCTCCCCACTTCTCCATGCCCATTACCCCCTCCCCACTCCTCCATGCCCATTACCCCCTCCCCACTCCTCCATGCCCATTACCCCCTCCCCACTCCTCCATGCCCATTACCCCCTCCCCACTCCTCCATGCCCATTACCCTCTCCCCACTCCTCCATGCCCATTACCCCCTCCCCACTCCTCCATGCCCATTACCCCCTCCCCACTCCTCCATGCCCATTACCCCCTCCCCACTCCTCCATGCCCATTACCCCCTCCCCACTCCTCCATGCCCATTACCCCCTCCCCACTCCTCCATGCCCATTACCCCCTCCCCACTCCTCCATGCCCATTACCCCCTCCTCCCCACTTCTCCATGCCCATTACCCCCCTCCCCACTTCTCCATGCCCATTACCCCCTCCCCACTTCTCCATGCCCATTACCCCCTCCCCACTTCTCCATGCCCATTACCCCCTCCCCACTTCTCCATGCCCATTACCCCCTCCCCACTTCTCCATGCCCATTACCCCCTCCCCACTCCTCCATGCCCATTACCCCCTCCCCACTCCTCCATGCCCATTACCCCCTCCCCACTCCTCCATGCCCATTACCCCCTCCCCACTCCTCCATGCCCATTACCCCCTCCCCACTCCTCCATGCCCATTACCCCCTCCCCACTTCTCCATGCCCATTACCCCCTCCCCACTTCTCCATGCCCATTACCCCCCTCCCCACTTCTCCATGCCCATTACCCCCTCCCCACTTCTCCATGCCCATTACCCCCTCCCCACTTCTCCATGCCCATTACCCCCTCCCCACTTCTCCATGCCCATTAGCCCCTCCCCACTTCTCCATGCCCATTACCCCCTCCCCACTTCTCCATGCCCATTACCCCCTCCCCACTTCTCCATGCCCATTACCCCCTCCCCACTTCTCCATGCCCATTACCCCCTCCCCACTTCTCCATGCCCATTACCCCCTCCCCACTTCTCCATGCCCATTACCCCCTCCCCACTTCTCCATGCCCATTACCCCCTCCCCACTTCTCCATCCCCATTACCCCCTCCCCACTCCTCCATCCCCATTACCCCCTCCCCACTCCTCCATGCCCATTACCCCCTCCCCACTCCTCCATGCCCATTACCCCCTCCCCACTCTTCCATGCCCATTACCCCCTCCCCACTTCTCCATGCCCATTACCCCCTCCCCACTCCATGCCCATTACCCCCTCCCCACTCCATGCCCATTACCCCCTCCCCACTCCATGCCCATTACCACCTCCCCACTTCTCCATGCCCATTACCCCCTCCCCACTTCTCCATGCCCATTACCCCCTCCCCACTCCTCCATGCCCATTACCTCCTCCCCACTCTCCATGCCCATTACCCCCTCCCCACTCTTCCATGCCCATTACCCCCTCCCCACTTCTCCATGCCCATTACCCCCTCCCCACTCCATGCCCATTACCCCCTCCCCACTCCATGCCCATTACCCCCTCCCCACTCCATGCCCATTACCCCCTCCCCACTCCATGCCCATTACCACCTCCCCACTTCTCCATGCCCATTACCCCCTCCCCACTTCTCCATGCCCATTACCCCCTCCCCACTCCTCCATGCCCATTACCCCCTCCCCACTCCTCCATGCCCATTACCTCCTCCCCACTCTCCATGCCCATTACCCCCTCTTCACTCTCCATGCTCATTACCAGGGTTGCGGAGTCGGAGTCGGGAGTCGGAGTCGCCGGAGTCGGATGTTTTAGGGTGGAGTCGGAGTCGGAGTCGGAGTCGCTTCTCTGAAGTGTGGTGGAGTCGGAGTCGGAGTCGGAGTCGCTACTCTGAAGTGTGATGGAGTCGGAGTCGGAGTCGGAGTCGCTTTTCCGAATGTGGTGGAGTCGGAGTCGGAGTCGGAGTCGTTCATTCGGATGTGGAGAGTCGTGGTTGGAGTCGCTATTTTTTGGTGTCTTCGATTCTAATTTTTGCTAAAAATTATTTATAAGTCTTTAAAACTAGAAGTAAACCAAAACAGAGTTAGAAAGCTTTGCTGAAAAGTCTAAAAAATACGCAATGTTTTCGTTGATTGTTTTGTTCTAAGTTTGGAACAGCGTATTTATTCCTATCACCTAATACCGTCATGTTATCTAGTCATTGAGGGTTTGCACAGATATATATGAGAAACCTACGAGTGCGAAATATAATTTTTATACCCAGCATTAATGTATAATTTGTAGTTAAAAGCAGGAATTAGTAATTGAAAGCATCGCAAATTCATTCTGTAAATTTCTGTTTTGTTCATTTTTCCTTCAATTAATACATAGGAACAGGAAAATAGTAGTAAATGTGTTGCAAGTTACTTGCAGAACATTTCAGCTGATGCAATACATTGTACTCACATAAAGAGTGGTAACTCTGTATGCTCAAAATGATGCATTGATTGATAATGATCATAAACATTTCTAGTCTTTTGGTTATGATTCATTGCCAATGAGTAGTCTTTGCCGAAACCTGAAGCTATGGTCTAGTGCACAAAGACTTCTAGTTTTCAAGTCATGTTATCAAAATTGATATGGCTTCCATGTTTTTAAGTCAAGTTAACATGTATTAATAATAAAATTTCTTCTCATTTCTCAAGTTATTCCTTGAATGTAATTTGGTTCTTTCAGAGTTATATTGTTTTTCACTATATCATCATCATATTTAATTTTTTATCTTCGTATCACTCCCTAGTTTCTAAGCTAGTATACGCTGAAATGCAGAATTTTATAATTATGTTGATACATTTTAAAAAACTGAAGAGTATTTGTTTTGTAGCATTATGTAATTAATTACTTCTTGTTAAGAAGGTTTGGAAATGTTGTAAGGTTATCTATATCGGCATTGAGACACTTAAAAAAAATAAAAATACGATGTAAACGAGCTGCAATGAAATAATTACACACACCAGCAAAAACTTCACTTCAGTCACACACACATTGTAACTGAAAACAATGCACTATCTCAGCTGCAATGGTTTTTTGCATTTATGCGATAGTACAAATTCTCTTGCTTGAAACGTTTCAAATTGCTCCAAAAAACACGAAATGAGAAGAACCTGGGCGTTTATTAAAATAACAAAGTGTCCAATACAAAGTAAAAAGTTAGACAAAAATAAGAGATAGTATCATAATACACGCAAAGAAGCTAGAAGTGACTTTTATTCGTAAAAAAAAACTTTCCAAAAACGTCAGGCCCCTGCAATGAAAGCAGAAGAACTTTTGCTTATTATAGCCGAAATGTAACATAGTGTTGAGCAATAATATGACCCTTTTTCTGCATTGTTACCCTGCATAGTGTAGATACAAAGAAGAAAAGGCAGTGTGCAAATCTTACCTACCTTATCTACACGTATATCATAATTTTGGGGATTTGAAGCATAGTCATTGAATTAACTACTATAATTTCACTGAATTAGTGCATACTTAGCAATAAAAAACTGTTGATGCATATCTATGCTTCTCAGGGTAATATACAGGGTGTTTCAGATTCAGAATAAGAGGCAAAAAATTGCACACCAAGTAGAAGATATCCAAATAAGAACTTTTTCTTCTATAAAAACTTTCCGAAGAAAAAGACATTGAGATATTAGCAGTTTATTGTTTTAAAGGGTGAAATTTAATGAATAAACTACTCGCAATATTTATTTTGAATTTACGTTGATCGGGCGAAATGTGCTAGTTGCAAGACCTCCTAGATCTCCTGACATGACTCCACTCGATTTCAATTTTTGGGGACACGTGAAGAGCCTTGTTTATGCTACACCCATTGGGTCTGAGGAAGATCTTGTGGCCAGAATTGCAGTGGCTGCAGGTGAGATACCTTAATGTCAGACGTGTTTCCTAATCTTCGGCAGCCGTTAAGGCTAACATTCGAAAAGTGCATAGATGTAGGTGGAACACATTTTGAACAATTTTTGTAAAGTAAATTCAGAATCAATACCGCGAGTGATTGTGCCATTAAATTTAACCTTAAAAACAATAAACACCTAATGCCTCCCAACCCCGATTTTTTGGGTGAAAATTTCATAGGACAAAAAGTGTTTATTTGGCCATTTTCTACTTGATGTGTAATTTTGTACCTCGTTTTCTGAAACACTCAGTATACATAATTGTGTACACGACTCGTCAAATGACGGGATTCGATATTGTCTGTATAGAAATCTTCCAGATGTGGACCATAAAGAAATATTTTCATCCTAATAGCACCCGCGATTAAAATATTCTAATACTTGTGCACTGGTGAAACTCGCATCACAGATACAGTAGTTAAGCATCTCTAAGAGCGTGAAAGGGAGACAGATCAACCAACAAAGACGAACAGCCAATTTTGTTTGTTCAATGAAATTTCCTGTTGAATATTTTCCGTATTTCTGATGGCGGCTTTGTGGAAGAAAAAGTTTTCTTCAGTTGGCCTCTCTTAGTTCACAGACAAGAATTTGAAACTGATGAAATTAGATCTTTTTGTTCGTTGTTTTTTGTTTTGCAGCTGCATATTTTTTTTCCGGTTTTTGTGTTTAAATTTAACTTTCTATAAATAAGCATGTTTGCGCTTCTAGCAGACAGCATCAACCTTAAATCACTGTAATTAACATTACTCAAGACGCTTTGGCGTTCACTCATTAAATTATCTTTGAGCTTGCTCTGCTTGGGCAGCATGTCGTCCTTTTAATAAAAGTGGGTCTGGTACCTCTAACTTATTTCTATTGCGTAAGAAGCAGTCTCTTTCTGCGACTTGAAACTCCTCGACCCGGCTTTTGCAGCCTCTTGAATAGGCACTTACTATTCAAGGTAATTAATTGTCAATTAATTGTTAACATCTTAGTGCTATATGTAATCTTACAATAAGATACGATATTCACCTAGTCGGCGACCGGACATCTTAAAACTCTGTATCTCTCTACTCAGAACGCCTCTAAAATTTCCTACCGGAGTACCGTGCTGATGACCGGCCGCGTCCATTGGGTGTCTTCTATTTTTAGCGAGTATCGTTTTAAAAACTAACCTTACGTTAAAGAAGATTTTCGGTCTTCATTTTAAAGGAATTCAATAATAAAAATTTCACAGAGGACGCTCCTGTGCGTACTGTTGGAATCCTCAAGATCCGCCTAACTTGGGTACGGTTTCTCTTTTTGCGCATCTCGGGAAACGACTTGCTGTTGTTCCCTTGAAGTTCTTCTGTATTTGAAATAAATGTTCGACCAATTGCTCTTAAGTTTTAATTCCTAAAACTTCATTGTATTAACATAGGAGAGATTACGCTCACAAAATAGCTAAACCTATTTATTAATTTGTTCAAAGGAGACACTTGACCATTTATTGTATAAGAACAATCAATACTATACTGCGTGTCCCACAAAAATGTCCCGGACTTTTTAATTGATAATATCTACGCTTAAATTAACATATTTTAATTGTCTTTTATTTACAATTTATTCAATTTTGTTTCCTTTTGAAATAATATAAGTTTTTGAAAATCAGTTGAATAAACTTCAAGATGATCGATTTACTGAAAGGGGTAGAAAAATTGTTCAAAGGGAAAGTTTTAAAAACAACACTGGTGTTCTTCTTCATTCTTCAATACCTACTGTTGAGAATAACTTCATAACGATGTATCGTACATACAACTAAGTATTTAAACCCTCTGAGAGGTTTCAAGTTTCAAGTGTTCTCAATAATAGTGTTTCAAGGACTGATAGAAAACGGTGGAATAATGGGTAAAACTCTTCGTTCAATGGTGGCTAGAAGTAATACTTGCCTTGAGAGAAGTGGAGGGTATGTCGTTAGATACTAAAATTACTTTATTTATTTAAAAGTTATATAAGGTAATGATTTGTTACTCCTTAAAATTTTTGTGTGTTCAGTTTTATGGAAACTACAAAATAAGGAAGAACATCAATATTGTTTTAAAAACTTTACATTTGAACAATTAATTTTTCTACTCCTTTCAGTAAATTGGACATTATAAAGTGGTTATTCAACCGATTTTCAATAACATAAATTATTCGAAAAGGAAACAAAATTTACTACATTGTGAACGAAGGCAATTCAAATATATTAATTTGAAGCTGAGATATAATTAATTAAAAATCGGGGACATTTTTACAGGACACCCGATATAATAAAAAAACAGGTGTCCGTCAATGATAAGTATATGTTCTCGTGCGTAATTTCCCCTATCTCATTACAATGGGAATCTGCTTGCTTGGACAGTATCATAAATACATACATACATACATACATACATATACCGGGCTTATCCTCCCTGTGGGAGGGTAGCCGACAGCAGGCCACAATCCCCACACTCAGTCACTAGGAGGCGAGAGAGGCAGCACTGGCCGCACCTAAACTGCCAGGATCAGCAGCAGCCCAGCACAACCCCCTCCCACAGTCAGGCCCGACAGCCACAGCTGGTTTACCCCGACCGCTTCATTGAGTGCAGCCCCTCCCCCCGCACATGACAGGTCAACCCCATCACACGCGGGCAGCTTCCAGTAACGCGTCAAAAATAAAATTACCTCCTTATACACTGCCCCCACTCACTTCTGTCCGCAGCCATCCCTCTCGCCACGTCCACAGTCAGACCCCTCTCATACAAAGCACGTCTCACCCCATCCATCCAACTCATCCGTGGTCTACCTCGCGCTCGAAGACCACTCACTTCCGACATATATATCTTTTTCACCAGCCGCTCAACATTCATTCCTTCAACATGCCCAAACCATCCAAGCACTCTTTCATCCACTCGCCTGCTCAACTTATTGATAACACCCGTCTGTCCCCTAACCAACTCATTCCTGATCCTATCTCTTCTAGTTACTCCATACATGCTCCTCAAACACTTCATCTCAAACACATCAAACTTCCTCCTCTCAGCTGCTCTCAACCCCCAGGACTCTGCTCCATACAACAAAACTGGCACAATCAAACTTTCATACAGTCCCCTCTTAACATTCATACTCAAACTCCTGCATTCAAAAACTTTCCTCATTGCACCCAATGTCTTACAACCTTCACTCACTCGATGCTTCACTTCTACTTCCATACTATCCTTAATAGTCACATCCGACCCGAGGTACCTAAAATGCTCTACCTCCTCTAAAACTTCCCCATTCAACCTCACATCCAAAGTTCCAAACACTCCACCTCTTGAACATCTCATCACCTTACTTTTATTCACATTTACCCTCAATGTCCGCCTTTCGCACACTCTACCAAACTCTGTAACCAGTCTCCAAACTCAGTATCATAAATACCATCGAAATATGAAAAATCAGGCATCTGCTCACTTGTGTTTATAAGTAAAAACCATTGCGTGAAAATCGAATCAACTGTCAAGAAAATGCGGCTCATCGCATTTAAATTTCAAAGGCATTTAAATGCTTGAAAGGTATGGCAAATTTTTTAAAAACCTCTTGCGAACAATAATTTAAATTACAATTCAGATAGGTATTATGTTATACAATTTTCTTGGTTGTTGTGTGCGTTTGTGACGTTTTTAAGTATGCTTAATGACCGTATCTGTGATACGAGTTTTACCAGTCACAAGTATGAGAATACTGTATTTTAATCGCGGGTACTATTACAATGGATATATTTGTTTGCCATTTTTATCTCAAGATTTTTTTAAAACGATACCATTGGATCCCGTCATTTTTGACCAATCATGTACACTAGTATCTTGATTATTAACAATCTGTAGTCAATTTAAAAGTCGTTCGATAATAAAGAATATAATGAATATATGCACAGGTTTCAACACCTGCAACTGTTTACTACTAAGAATGACTGTCGTGTGTTTATTTATACGTTTTGTGTCACGCTGTTAAGAATAATTGATAGGAAAAAATTTGCACGGGAGGTTTTGGTTCCAGTTCACGGTCAATTAATACACTCATTTTCGTTGTGCAATAGCTCTGCAATAAGTCACTTTCATCACAATTAGAGCGATACATAGCCTTATATACTCAAGTTTGTATCGTGAATACCGAGTTCGGCGGGGTATTGCATATTACAATATGCTGTTTTGTATATTACAATATACTGTATTGCAATGTACTGTATTGCATATTAAAATATACATACACAAGTTCGCAGTTGCTTTCAGTAATGCTGAATTTCTGTTTCTTGGATACGACACGAACGGCTATAACTACTTCTCTTGCGGCTTAAAAATGCTGTGTTCTGAGTGTTTATTACTATTATAAGAAATTTAAGTTACCTTTGGAATAAGCTGAAAGCATGGAAACTCCACTCAAACGAAAATTTGTTGAAGAAAGGTATTGAATCTCGTCATTTTTGACGGTGTGTGTACACTAGTTAAGAAACAAAATATTCATCTTATAAATTATGAATAGGTGAAGTTGGAGCCACAAAATTGTGAATAGGCGGAGTCGGTGTTGGAGTCGCCAAATTCTGGAGAAATGGAGTCGGAGTCGCCAAATTCTGAAAAGGTGGAGTCGGAGTCGGAGTCGGAGTCGCCAAATTCTGAAAAGGTGGAGTCGGAGTCGGAGTCGGAGTCGCCAAATTCTGAAAAGGTGGAGTCGGAGTCGGAGTCGGAGTCGCCAAATTCTGGAAAGGTGGAGTCGGAGTCGGAGTTGGAGTCGCAAATTTATTCCACCGACTCCGCAACCCTGCTCATTACCCCCTCCCCACTCTCCATGCCCATTACCTCCCCCCCCCCCCCCCCATCCAAAAGCCTCATTAAAGAGGCCATCAAGTCAGAAGCGCACGCTCGCTGGCCGTTGAGAATTCCAGCGAGCATCTGAGCGATTTGGTCCCCACAGCGACTCACTATTAAGCATGCGGGCTCATTTAACTTGTAAATATCCGCTAATTCCCCGCTGGGTGGGAGTTATGGGGAAAACATTTATGGTATTTCCTCAGTCCGGTCAAGTTTTGGTTTAGAGGTTAGGTTCTCACGGACCTCAAGTTTTGATAATAGGGAGGACGGTTTCTCAGTTGTGTTGGAACTCTGAAAAAACGAAGAGTAATTCCTCACTTGGTTCGGGTTAGAGAAAAAAACGAAGGGTAATTCCTCACTTGGTTCGGGTTAGAGAAAAAAACGAAGGGTAATTCCTCACTTGGTTCGGGTTAGAGAAAAAAACGAAGAGTAATTCCTCACTTGGTTCGGGTTAGAGAAAAAAACGAAGAGTAATTCCTCACTTGGTTCGGGTTAGAGAAAAAAACGAAGGGTAATTCCTCACTTGGTTCGGGTTAGAGAAAAAAAACGTAGGGTAATTCCTCACTCGGTTCGGGTTCTGGAAACAAACGAAAGCTAAATTCTCACGCGGTTCAAGTTCAAAGAACACACAAAACAGTTTCACAGTTGGCTGGAGTTCTGCAAGCGAAGCACGCGTGTAAACCTCCCATTTTTGGGCCTGAATCGGTGCAGCATTTGGTTTGAGGCGTGAACAAAATTAGACGCGAACAAAAATTAGACGCGAACAAAAATTAGACGCGAACAAAAATTAGACGCGAACAAAAATTAGACGCGAACAAAAATTAGACGCGAACAAAAATTAGACGCGAACAAAAATTAGACGCGAACAAAAATTAGACGCGAACAAAAATTAGACGCGAACAAAAATTAGACGCGAACAAAAATTAGACGCGAACAAAAATTAGACGCGAACAAAAATTAGACGCGAACAAAAATTAGACGCGAACAAAAATTAGACGCGAACAAAAATTAGACGCGAACAAAAATTAGACGCGAACAAAAATTAGACGCGAACAAAAATTAGACGCGAACAAAAATTAGACGCGAACAAAAATTAGACGCGAACAAAAATTAGACGCGAACAAAAATTAGACGCGAACAAAAATTAGACGCGAACAAAAATTAGACGCGAACAAAAATTAGACGCGAACAAAAATTAGACGCGAACAAAAATTAGACGCGAACAAAAATTAGACGCGAACAAAAATTAGACGCGAACAAAAATAAGACGCGAACAAAAATTAGACGCGAACAAAAATTAGACGCGAACAAAAATTAGACGCGAACAAAAATTAGACGCGAACAAAAATTAGACGCGAACAAAAATTAGACGCGAACAAAAATTAGACGCGAACAAAAATTAGACGCGAACAAAAATTAGACGCGAACGAAAATTAGACGCGAACAAAAATTAGACGCGAACAAAAATTGGACGCGAACAAAAATTGGACGCGAACAAAAATTAGACGCGAACAAAAATTAGACGCGAACAAAAATTAGACGCGAACAAAAATTAGACGCGAACAAAAATTAGACGCGAACAAAAATTAGACGCGAACAAAAATTAGACGCGAACAAAAATTAGACGCGAACAAAAATTAGACGCGAACAAAAATTAGACGCGAACAAAAATTAGACGCGAACAAAAATTAGACGCGAACAAAAATTAGACGCGAACAAAAATTAGACGCGAACAAAAATTAGACGCGAACAAAAATTAGACGCGAACAAAAATTAGACGCGAACAAAAATTAGACGCGAACAAAAATTAGACGCGAACAAAAATTAGACGCGAACAAAAATTAGACGCGAACAAAAATTAGACGCGAACAAAAATTAGACGCGAACAAAAATTAGACGCGAACAAAAATTAGACGCGAACCAAAATTAGACGCGAACAAAAATTAGACGCGAACAAAAATTAGACGCGAACAAAAATTAGACGCGAACAAAAATTAGACGCGAACAAAAATTAGACGCGAACAAAAATTAGACGCGAACAAAAATTAGACGCGAACAAAAATTAGACGCGAACAAAAATTAGACGCGAACAAAAATTAGACGCGAACAAAAATTAGACGCGAACAAAAATTAGACGCGAACAAAAATTAGACGCGAACAAAAATTAGACGCGAACAAAAATTAGACGCGAACAAAAATTAGACGCGAACAAAAATTAGACGCGAACAAAAATTAGACGCGAACAAAAATTAGACGCGAACAAAAATTAGACGCGAACAAAAATTAGACGCGAACAAAAATTAGACGCGAACAAAAATTAGACGCGAACAAAAATTAGACGCGAACAAAAATTAGACGCGAACAAAAATTAGACGCGAACAAAAATTAGACGCGAACAAAAATTAGACGCGAACAAAAATTAGACGCGAACAAAAATTAGACGCGAACAAAAATTAGACGCGAACAAAAATTAGACGCGAACAAAAATTAGACGCGAACAAAAATTAGACGCGAACAAAAATTAGACGCGAACAAAAATTAGACGCGAACAAAAATTAGACGCGAACAAAAATTAGACGCGAACAAAAATTTGACGCGAACAAAAATTTGACGCGAACAAAAATTAGACGCGAACAAAAATTAGACGCGAACAAAAATTAGACGCGAACAAAAATTAGACGCGAACAAAAATTAGACGCGAACAAAAATTAGACGCGAACAAAAATTAGACGCGAACAAAAATTAGACGCGAACAAAAATTAGACGCGAACAAAAATTAGACGCGAACAAAAATTAGACGCGAACAAAAATTAGACGCGAACAAAAATTAGACGCGAACAAAAATTAGACGCGAACAAAAATTAGACGCGAACAAAAATTAGACGCGAACAAAAATTAGACGCGAACAAAAATTTGACGCGAACAAAAATTTGACGCGAACAAAAATTAGACGCGAACAAAAATTAGACGCGAACAAAAATTAGACGCGAACAAAAATTAGACGCGAACAAAAATTAGACGCGAACAAAAATTAGACGCGAACAAAAATTAGACGCGAACAAAAATTAGACGCGAACAAAAATTAGACGCGAACAAAAATTAGACGCGAACAAAAATTAGACGCGAACAAAAATTAGACGCGAACAAAAATTAGACGCGAACAAAAATTAGACGCGAACAAAAATTAGACGCGGACAAAAATTATACGCGGACAAAAATTATACGCGGACAAAAATTATACGCGAACAAAAATAAGACGCGAACAAAAATAAGACGCGAACAAAAATAAGACGCGAACAAAAATTAGACGCGAACAAAAATTAGACGCGAACAAAAATTAGACGCGAACAAAAATTAGACGCGAACAAAAATTAAACGCGAACAAAAATTAGACGAACAAAAATTAGACGCGAACAAAATTAGACGGAGACGAAGTTAAACGTCAACACAAGTAGACGTAAACACAACTAGAAACGCCGATTTCTTGTCTGGGAGCTCGTGTGATCAATTTTGTGCAATAGGAACTAGCGCTCAGTCATCATAACTATGAGGGTTAAAGTAAACAAATTATGCGCACTGTTGAAAAGGATTTGAACGAAAATTAATCCCAAAAACTGATAGTTGAAAAAAAAACTGGTTTCGGGGATGCACCTGTGTAGAACACGTGCGTGAGAAAAGTAGAAGATGAAAAAAGAAACTAAATGTCTTCTTTGGAGGTGACGAGATGAAATAATATATGTTTTTTTAAAACCAAAGCAGTTTTTTCGAAAAAAAGTTAGAAGCTGCATTCATCCAACTTACGTTGCTTTTCAAGCTTCAGCTGCTCCAACCAACTGATCTAAACTTCAACTGGTTCCCTTTTGCGTTTAAATTCGCAAAAAATTAACATACGTTACAGTTCATGTTATTTAAGGAATAGGAATAATTAAAAGATTTATAGGAATAATTAGAGATAAATGAAGTTATCGTCGAGAAAATCCCAGCATGATTTTCTTGAAATAATAATAACAAAACGGGCATAGAACAAAGTATGAAATTATCTAATTGCATTATAATCAAAAACATTATCCGTAGAATTCGAATAATAAACAAAACGGGCATAGAACAAAAAATTATCTAATTGCATAAAAATCAAAAACATCATCCGTAGGATTCGAATAATAAACCATTCCCAGAATTTCGTATCAAGAATAGGAGAAAACAACTCATCCAAAAGTGAACAAAATCAACTCGACCAGCAATCGACGCCACCAAAGATTGCCACAACCGCAGACTTGAGGGGTCGAAATGATCTTCAAACAATCCTGGGCCAGCCTTCCCTTGAGATTACGGCTGGAATTTACGGCAATCAATCCGGGAATGATTGCCGAATCTTGCTCTCGCCCCGACAATTACGGAAGACTGTCGACATCGCAGACAGGAAAACCCTTTAGTGATTGAGGTTCAAATTCCGAGTTGCAAGCGGGAGAAGCCTTTAGTGAGAGAAGCCCAGTTGCCTTTAGTGACTGGGTTCAAATTTCCAATAGCCTTTAGTCATTGGGGTTCAGTCCTTAGCTGCAAGTAAGAGAAACCTTTAGTGAGAGAAGCTCAGTTGCCTTTAGTGACTGGGGTTCAAATTTCCAATAGCCTTTAGTCATTGGGGTTCAGTCCTTAGTTGCAAGTAAGAGAAACCTTTAGTGAGAGAAGCTCAGTTGCCTTTAGTGACTGGGTTCAAATTTCCAATAGCCTTTAGTCATTGGGGTTCAGTCCTTAGCTGCAAGTGAGAGAAACCTTTAGTACGTGGGAGAAGCCTTTATTGAAAGAAACCCAATAGTCTGTAGTGATTGAGGTTCAAATTCACAATTACTTTGAGCGATTGGGGTTCAGGCATTAGTTGCAAGTTGGAGAAGCCTTTATTGAGAGAAACCCAATTGTCTTTAGTGATTGGGGTTCAAATTCCCAATAGCCTTTAATGATGGGGATTCAAATTTTCAGTAGCCTTTAGAGATGGGGGTTAAAATTCCTAATAGCCTCTAATAATGGGGGTTTAAATTCCCGATTGCCTTTAGCGATAGCGATACAACCCTTGAAAAGTGGGAGAAACCTTCATTGTTTGGGGCTCAACCCCAAGATCCAAATAGGAGAAGTCTATATTGATTGAGGTTCAAACTCTCAGATGTAAATCCTATAGATAATTTTGAACGTCCCTAGGAGCAAGTGGGCTCGAAGATTTTAAGATTATAAGTTGGTTTAAGCCTCCCTAACCGCTGCAAAAATAGAGCGTATCGAAGAGAGGAAGGAGGAAGGCACCATTTAGTATGGAGATGAGAAAATGAAGAATCTATGCTGAAGGGGCATAGAAACAGTAAATGAGAAAGAAGTCATGAAATAAGATAAAAGTTGAAGAAGAAAGTCAGAGGTGCTGAAAAGCAGGACAGCAGTGAACCGAGAAAGGTGGTCCTTAACGTAGCAAAAATCTTTCATTTCAACAAAAGGAAGGCCTACCTAACTCTCAGCTCGGGCCCTCACATATTTTCCCCCGGGGAGTGTTAATTCCCATACATACAATAGTTGTGTCCCCCTGAGCTAGGGGTCGTGAGAAAGTGAACAGATTTTAAAATCCCAGGCGCAAACGAACGCATGATTCCGTACCAGAAGGATGACTTTACAGCTCGTGCGTCATAAAATCGTCCGAGCATCTGATCAGCTCAAATAATTGACCGGAAATCAACATATAAAAAGTTGTAACAGGTCACTGCAGAGAATTTACGGCAAAATTTAGATATAAATGGTTTGTAGTCGCACATCAGCGTATAGAATGTAAAAATAGACTTAAGCGACTACTTAATATTAAGTTCAATGCCAAACTCAAATTTAAAGTCAATTGTAGTATAGTACGATTTGAAAATTTCGTATTTTGAAAATATCAAATATGAACTGGATCGTGAAAATATCAAGTTTGAACTGGATCGTGCTTTCATTCAGGTTTGATTAAGTAATAATAAAACTGAATTTGCGACTACTGGTTGGTCAGCAGCACTATGAAAATCACATCCGTGTACCACCGGTGGCGCACGTCGCAGTCAAAGTGTTAAATGATTGCGTTGCTGATTAGATGATTATTATTAGATATTTAGTTAAAGCTTTCTTATTCGCCACAGAGGCGATCCAGAGAGAGGAAGGAGGAAGGCACCATTTAGTATGGAGATATGGGAACGTGGAATCCATGCAGATAGGGCAGAGAAACAGTAAGTTGAGAAAGAAGATTATGAAATAAGATCAAATTTGAAGAAGAAAGTTGTAGGTGGTGAAAAATAGGACAGCAGTGATCTGAAATAAGGTGGCCAACATAAGAAAAAAAAATTATTTCAACAAAAAGAAAGCCTACCTAACTCTCAGCTCGGGCCTCACACATTCCCCCTGGGAGCGCTAATTCTCATGAATACAATAGTTGTATCCCCCGGAGGGGTGTAGCAGATGATTAGTCAACAGAAATTTCCAAAAAATGAAAGTGAATAGTTTTATGGGCCAATTAGTCAACAGAATTCACAACAGAGCACAAGACACAAGCGCCAGAAGGAGCAGCTGATCAGTTCACAAAGTTCACAACAGAGCACAAGACACAAGCACCAGATGGCGCAGCTGATCAGCCGGCAAAATTCGGAGCATCACAAGATATAAATGGCTGCGGCAGCCGAGCAATTTAGAAGCTCCTCAAGGAGACGCAGGCGGGGAAGGATCAGGAGTTGTAAAGACCGCCGCAATTTGGGAGCTGCGCCCTGAGCTGCTGGAGATAAGGCCGGGCCTCTGGAGGCTGTGTAGGCCGTGCAAATGTGTCGGTCTGGCCTGCCTCCGTGGCCTGCGCTTGTGGCCTGCGCTTGTGGCCTGCGCTTGTGGCCTGCCCTCGTGGCCTGCCCTCGTGGCCTGCCCTCGTGGCCTGCCCTCGTGGCCTGCCCTCGTGGCCTGCCCTCGTGGCCTGCCCTCGTGGCCTGCGCTTGTGGCCTGCCCTCGTGGCCTGCGCTTGTGGCCTGCGCTTGTGGCCTGCGCTTGTGGCCTGCGCTTGTGGCCTGCGCTTGTGGCCTGCGCTTGTGGCCTGCGCTTGTGGCCTGCGCTTGTGGCCTGCGCTTGTGGCCTGCGCTTGTGGCCTGCGCTTGTGGCCTGCGCTTGTGGCCTGCGCTTGTGGCCTGCGCTTGTGGCCTGCGCTTGTGGCCTGCGCTTGTGGCCTGCGCTTGTGGCCTGCGCTTGTGGCCAGTCCACAACCTGCCCACAACCTGTCCAAAACCTGCCCACAACCTGCCCACAACCTGCCCACAACCTGCCCACAACCTGCCCACAACCTGCCCACAACCTGCCCACAACCTGCCCACAACCTGCCCACAACCTGCCCACAACCTGCCCACAACCTGCCCACAACCTGCCCACAACCTGCCTGTGGTGTTCTCCCTCAGGCTGCTTTACACTCCGGGCAGACTTGTGAATATCTATTGACTTGTGAATATCGATAGACTTGTGAAATATCTTTGCCCGAAGTGAGTGCCTGAGGTGCAAACGAACCGGCAAGGTGAGGAAAACACAACTGGAATAAACGCCGTATTATTATGAAGATCGCCGACAATAATGGCACAAGGGAATATTACAGTCGAGTAATACAGTGACAGATGACGTCTTGGCGGACCGACGGTTGTCGGGGAGACGCTGCGTGGTTGAGGGGCGAGAGCAGACCGGTGAGGCTGCTGCTGTCCGAGGGTCTCCGACCATGGAGTACCAGAGGCGGTAGCGGGGAACTGGTGCGCCTAGCAAGCAACAAGACGTGGCGGCTGGCTGTCGAGGAGGCGGTGAAGCCGACGGGTGAGGTGCTGGCGGAGCGTCGAGGCTTAGTGTGAATATCAGGGACGCTGAGAGTGTACTGAGCTTCTTTGATGATTCGAGAGTAAGAATAGGAGTAAAGAGTTAAGTCGGAGATAACACAGATGAAATGGAAATATAGAGAAGAAGAAGAGGTGTACGAGAAAAAAGAGGATTAGAACCGGCTCTACCGGCAAGAATGGGCATCGTTCTGAGCGAGTGGTCTGTTTATGCAGTTA
Source organism: Morinoia aosen (assembly GCA_030386875.1). Classification (NCBI taxonomy): domain Eukaryota; kingdom Metazoa; phylum Arthropoda; class Malacostraca; order Amphipoda; family Talitridae; genus Morinoia; species Morinoia aosen. The sequence continues at coordinate 29,744,395 of CM059570.1, read as the reverse complement.
GAGGATAGTTAATTAGCTGCCAAGCCTTTATTATTTGCAGTTCAAAATTTGTGAGGTCCAGAAAACGCTGTTTTTGTTATGGAGGTTGATTTTATCCATGTTTTATTCCATGTCCCTCACGCCTTCCACCGCACCCCCCACGACAAGGGCGCGTTGCGGTCAGCGTCAGGGCGAGTATCCGGTGTTCTGAGTTGTCGTTTCCCTAACGATCCCCCTGTTCGCCGTGATCATACGATCCGTTGCGAGCAGGGAGTTGATTTGTAATTACTTTTAATTTCAGTACATAGGTTGAGGTTCTGGTCCTCTAGCTCTATTTCTGCTGGGTGGAAGAAATTTATTTGTTTTGTTTCCAATGGCGAGTTTGTTTTTTGTTGATTCATCGATTATAAGATCTAGATTTCTCCATACTCTTTTGGCAAGTTTATGAAGGTGTACGTTCAAGGAGTCAATATTGGCCAGATCGTGAGTTGTGTGGGTGTGGACATGATCAAAAAGGGTGATTCCAAGAACAAAACGCACTGCTCTGTTTTGGATAGTTTGCAATGTTTTTATTCCTGATTTAGGTAACATATGTAATGGAATTGGAGGATAAGTAATGATGGACCGGACGTAAGCTAAGTAAAGTTTCCTTTTGTTTTTGAGGCTTAAGTTGTGGAATCTGTAAAGAGTAGAAAGAACGCCTTTTGCTTTGGATGCTCTGTTCCGGACGTGACTGCTGTAACCAGTTTTTGTGAAGCTAAGCCCTAGCACTTTACCGGAGGAATCATAGTTGTAGTCTTTGTCTCCTATAGTAATTGTTTCGTTTTTAGTTTTTAAAACAGGGATGATTTGAAACTTGTCTGAATTTGTTTTTATTCTCCATTTGTGCTCATAGTCGTTAATTTGTTTTATTTCTTGAGCTGTTTTCCTTGCAAGAAACTTCTCTGATCCATTTTGAGAGATTATCTGGGTTATATCGTCTGCATATAGAATGTTGAAATTGAAATAGCTTATTGGTTGCGGAATATCGTGTGTATAAAAGATGAACAGTGAGGGGGACAAAGCTCCGCCCTGCGGAACACCGCTATCGACTGGGAACACTGGACCGAGGTAATCGTTAATCCTAATTTGTGTTGTCCTTCCTGTTAAGTAGCTGTTAAGTGTTCTGGTTAGGAAGTCTGGAAGCTGACAGCTGAGCAGTTTGTCGCGCAGTCCATCGTGCCAGACCCGATCAAATGCTCTGCTAATGTCCCTGAGTACTACGTTTGTTCTGAAATTATTTGAGGCGTTGGCAGCAAGTATCTCACAGAAGAGTCCAAGTGCAGTGTTAGTTCCTCTGCCCTTCCTAAAACCAAACTGAAATGGATGGTGTAGCTTATGTTGTGTAAGAAATTGTGTGAATCTAGTGTTGATTACCTTTTCAAAGAGCTTCCCTGGAACGCTTAAGAGTGAGATCGGTCGGTAATTAAGATGTGACATCGGGGATTTGTTCGGTTTTGGTATAAATATCATTATAGAATGTTTCCATTGGCACGGAAAGAACCCCAATGCAAGTGCTGAGTTCATTAAGGTGGCAAGATTTTGTAGCATGTTGAATGGTAAGTTCTGGAGGTGGTATTTTGTTATTCCATCTAGCCCAGGAGATTTTTGCTTTGTTAACTTGATGTAGTGTTGTAAAATGTTTGTGGTTACTAATGATGTCTGGCAGGTAAGTCGTTTCAGATCGCAGTGTTCGTAGTGAATCAGCTTCTTTTGGGTATCTTTGATGTGACGGCAGACTTTTCGGAAATGGGCTTTATCAAATTCTTCATCCTCTTCGTGGTGTCTACTGAAGATTTGCTCCCAGTACCTTCTAAAAAGAGCTTCCTTTTCTCCATCGTCGTAGACTTCGTCGCCGCTTTCGTTCTTCAAATATCTCTGTTCTTTCTTCGACTGCACGCCCCTCAATCTCTTCACCGTGCTCCAAGAGTCGCCATCATTCCTTTCCGTGTCGAGCTTCTCAACCAGCGAGTTCCAGGCCTCAGTTCTCTGGGACATATATTCCTCGGAGATGAAAAATCTTAGTTGAGAGATAGCGTGCATTCTGTCTGGCGTGGGACCGAAGCGAAGGATTTCTTTATAAATTTCGTCATGTATTATATTAGCCCTCTTTATGTTTTCTGTTGTTTTGCCTGTAATCAGTGTCCGGTGGCGCGTCGTTGGAACGTGGCGTGAGCTTGCTTCTTGAATTTGATTAGTCCAGTTAGTCAGTTTTTCTTCCAGTTGCTGCGTAGTGATATTTTCTGCGTTGACAAGAGGATGCTGTAGAAGATCTTCCTTGTATCCGCTCCAGTTTGCCTTGCGGTAGGTCAGACGAGGCTTAATTTGAATCTGAATTGGATGGGTAGTTATTGTAAATAAAATAGGGTAATGGTCACTAGGGGTGTTTGGGCCTACTTTTGCGTGTGTGTTATGGTAAGCGTAGCGGTTCGTGATAATCATATCTGGTGAAGTTTTTGATCTGTGAGTGATGAAGGTTGGAAAATGTGGACCCTCCCATATGGCATGCTTTCTGTCTATCAACATGGTGACTTGTTCTCCTGTTGTGTTGTTGTTGCCGGATCCAAATCTGACATGTCGAGCGTTGATGTCCCCAATGAAATAAACCGGAGTCTTCTTATTGAATAGTTTGAAATAGTCAGGATAATGCAAATAGCCGATTCTTGGTGGTATGTAGGCCGTTGCTACCGTTACTTCTCCGAGCCTCGTTTGGACATGTATGCTGAGAAGGTCGCTGAGATAGTCTTCACATATTCTGTAGATTAGGTCCCGCTTTATAGCAATTGCTGCACCGGAATGGCCTTCGTTTGACTTATTAGTTTTGTAAACATTGTAGTTGTAGATCTTTATATCTTCTCCTGACTTCATTCCATGGCTGTTCAGCAATATTATGTCTGGATCTTCTTTGAGGTATATGTTCGTAAGTGACGTTTTGTTTGCTTTCCAGCTTCGGACGTTATGTTGAAGAATCTTGAGACTGTTGTTGTTCATTCTCCCTCTGTGCGAACTTTTTTGGGGTCTACTCTTTCTGGCGTTTTCTGGTGCCCTGTTCGTATTTTCCGGAATTCTTGTTTCCCGACCCAAACAATCCTGGTTTTCTTTTCCATTAATTTGCAGTTGTCGATTAGCAGCTCGATAATTTCCAGAGGTTGAGTACATTCATCTTTAAGTTTGTATTTCAGTTTACCTTCGCCTACCAATTTCTTAAATTCTCCAGCTTCTACATCTCTTCGAAAGCCATCAAGCATGAAGACATCAACACCGTACCGGGATGCTGGTCTAATTGGGACGTGATCCACTGAAGATCTTTGTGGCGCCGGTTCCGAGTACGATCTTGCTGAGGCTTGTTGTTGTTGCAGTTGCTGTTGTTGCTTGGCAATTTGGGCATGTGGTTGTAACTGCTGAATCCGTTCAGTTGAAATTTTTGATACTGCTCCCTGTTTCTGTGGCTGTTCCGTTTCCATCTCTTCTCCCTCCTCCGCCTCCGCAGAACTGGCTTCCGAGTCCGATTGAGTCTGAAGTTTCTTCATAACCTTCACCACTCTCGTCAGCAGGTCTCCTTCAAACAGCTGACTCGATTTAGGGTTATCGTCAAACTGAAGTGTTCTGAAGTTGTTCCTTTTGAGAGTCCGGTTCAGATGATCGTTGTAGGTTCCTGGAGTTATTATATTTGCCATATGGGCATCCAAAATCATCACCAGTGCAGTCATTCCGCTGTCCGCCATCAGTTCTGCTGTGAGCCTGGTCCTGTGTTCCTGTCTTTCCTCTTGTTGAATGGTTTTCTGAATTACTTTAGCATATGTTTCTTGCTGTTTTTCTTTTTCCTTCTCTTCAATTTGCTTCATTTTTTCGTTCATTGCACTTTTTCTAATAGGGCAACTCATTGCCATGGTCCTGTGAGATCCGCCGCAATTGAGACATTTTTTGTTTTCCGATGTGCACTCTCGGTAGTCATGGTCTCCCGAGCACTCCGAACACACCACGGTGTTTGGTGTGGGGCAATCTTTCGTCGCATGTTTTTCGATTTGATAGCACTTGAAGCACATCAGTAGATCGATGAATTTTTCTTTTTGAATTTGAGATGATGATATTTTCACGTTGTAGCAGAGAAATCCGTTCTGGAGCGCGTGATTAGCCATGGTGATGGTGCTGAATTCAATTTTGAATACATGGGTTAGGTTCCGGAATTTTATGACTTCTTTCACTGTTAGTTGGGCATTCTTCCTGTTGATTTCCTCTTTGATTTCATCAGCCGTATGTCCACCGACCCAGTTATCTATTTGGCGACAAATGACAGAGCGTTGGGCTCTAATCTTCGGTGGAATCCTCGCTTCCAGTCCAATGTCCCTCAGGGTAGCGGTTGCTCGATCGTCCAGCAGCTTCTCCACATCTGCTTCGAATTCCGTGAAGGCATTGAATCCGTTGCCAACCTCCCTTAGGCCAGTCAGAGGAAGTTTCAGAGTCTTCTGAATAGTTTGGAAAACTTTGGCTTTGTCCGGAGGTTCCCTTGGGTTCAAGAAGCGGAGCATCAGTTTACCGAACTGAGGCATCCTACTAACAAAATTGTCTGTATATGTCTACAGAAGTCGTGGTTTAGTCTGTATATGAAATCTGATGCGCCAATCTGGTGGTGGATTGCTTTTGGAAGGGTGATTGGTTGAAAAACTGGAACAGAAGTGAACCTATCTGTGAGTGGTGTGTGGTCGGAAACAGAGAAAGTGTAAAAAATAATTTACGAGGACCCGTGCCCCCACTCTCCCCCCCACCGGACTCGGTTACCCTAGTCGGCTAGAGGGATCGTCGGATCACAGGATTCCCACTCACTCAGAAAAAAAAAACACCCAATCCTGCAAGAAAACCGATTAGTAAAGAAAATCAAAGAAACAGGAGAAAAATAATCGCGCTCGCAAGCTAAAGAGCTCGCCAAGATGAATACTCACTAAGAGAGTCGTAACCCAGACAGTAATTATCCATCCTACTGAGCTCCGCTGGCTGCGCGGCTGTTTATATAGGCCTCGCTGGAGGTTGACTTTACCCGTCCGGGTCTCTGATTGGCGGGAACGCCTGTTTACTTTCACGTCGGACCGCGCGGTGTATTGAAGCGTGCGAGGGAACGCCTGTTTACTTTCACGTCGGACCGCGCGGTGTATTGAAGCGTGCCAGGGAACGCCTGTTTACTTTCACGTCGGACCGCTCGGTGTATTGAAGCGTGCGAAGGTTGTGGTGGTGTGTGTTCATACCACCACATGCCCACAACCTGCCCACAACCTGCCCACAACCTGCCCACAACCTGCCCACAACCTGCCCACAACCTGCCCACAACCTGCCCACAACCTGCCCACAACCTGCCCACAACCTGCCCACAACCTGCCCACAACCTGCCCACAACCTGCCCACAACCTGCCCACAACCTGCCCACAACCTGCCCACAACCTGCCCACAACCTGCCCACAACCTGCCCACAACCTGCCCACAACCTGCCCAAAACCTGTCCAAAACCTGTCCAAAACCTGTCTAAAACCTGTTTAAAACCTGTCCAAAACCTGTCCAAAACCTGTCCAAAACCTGTCCAAAACCTGTCCAAAACCTGTCCAAAACCTGTCCAAAACCTGTCCAAAACCTGTCCAAAACCTGTCCAAAACCTGTCCAAAACCTGTCCAAAACCTGTCCACAACCTGTCCACAACCTGTCCACAACCTGTCCACAACCTGTCCACAACCTGTCCACAACCTGTCCACAACCTGTCCACAACCTGTCCACAACCTGTCCACAACCTGTCCACAACCTGTCCACAACCTGTCCACAACCTGTCCACAACCTGTCCACAACCTGTCCACAACCTGTCCACAACCTGTCCAAAACCTGTCCAAAACCTGTCCAAAACCTGTCCAAAACCTGTCCAAAACCTGTCCAAAACCTGTCCAAAACCTGTCCAAAACCTGTCCAAAACCTGTCCAAAACCTGTCCAAAACCTGTCCAAAACCTGTCCAAAACATGCCCAAAACATGCCCAAAACATGCCCAAAACATGCCCAAAACATGCCCAAAATATGCCCAAAACATGCCCAAAACCTGTCCCATCCATTTCCCATGCTGCCCAATGGGTAAAACACAATCATGTCAGTAACATTGAGCAGCTATGAAAGAGCTTGCAGACTTTCGTAAACTACAGCGCGACCTGGAGACTTAGCTGGTCTGGTGAAATTTGTAGAAAACTGACAAGATACGGGAAAATATTTCGGAAACGTGAAAGGCTCACGACTGAAGCAACTGCGAAATCTTTCAACATGTCATAAGAATATGTTTAACAAGTTTTAACATGTATAACATGTCATAAGATGTACCAGCGAAAACTTTCAACATGTCAAGATACTGACAAGATATACCAAGTCGCTTCAACTCACGAACTTTTTTAAGCTGTAAGATCAGATCAAAATATTGGTTAAATTCAGTGTCTTTGCCCACAACAAAAGTGTTCAAGAGAAGAAAGAAGAAGCGCAAATTAGGATGGACTAGAGAACAAGGAATATATGCACAAGGTGCATAAATAATATGTTGAAAACAAAGTTTGTCAAACAATGTCAAAGTTAAAGAAGGAGGTACTAGGTGCTGAAAAACAGGACAGCAGTGAACCGAAAAAAATGGTCCGTAACAACACTAGAAACCTATTCCATTTCATCAGATTAGATTAGATTATGTTAGTTTGAGCCTCACCTAACCGCTAAAAAAATAGTATTTCGAAGACAGGAAGGAGGAGGGCACCATTTGGTCAGGAGATAAGAGAACACGGAATCTATGCAGAAAGTGCATAGAAACAGTAAATTGAGAAAGAAGTTCATGAATAAATATATAAAAATTGACGAAGTAAGTAGTAGGCGTTTAAAAACCAGACAGGAATGAACCGAAAAGAGTTGGTCCTTTAACGTAACAGAAAATATTTTTTTCAATAAAAGGAAGGCCTACTTAACGATTAGCTAGAGACCTCACATAGTCTCCTTGGGAGTGGTAATTCCCAAAGTGGTAATTCCCTTTTAAAAGTGGTAATTTCAAAGCGGTAATTCCCAATGTGGTAATTCCCTTTTAAAAGTGATAATTCCCTTCTAAAAGTGGTAATTCCAAAGTGGTAATTCCCAAAGTGGTAATTCCCTTTTAAAAGTGGTAATTCCAAAGCGGTAATTCCCAATGTGGTAATTCCCTTTTAAAAGTGATAATTCCCTTCTAAAAGTGGTAATTCCAAAGTGGTAATTCCCAAAGTGGTAATTCCCAAAGTGGTAATTCCCTTTTAAAAGTGGTAATTCCAAAGCGGTAATTCCCAATGTGGTAATTCCCTTTTAAAAGTGATAATTCCCTTCTAAAAGTGGTAATTCCAAAGTGGTAATTCCCAAAGTGGTAATTCCCTTTTAAAAGTGGTAATTCCAAAGCGGTAATTCCCAATGTGGTAATTCCCTTTTAAAAGTGATAATTCCCTTCTAAAAGTGGTAATTCCAAAGTGGTAATTCCAAAGTGGTAATTCCAAAGTGGTAATTCCCAAAGTGGTAATTCCCTTTTAAAAGTGGTAATTCCAAAGCGGTAATTCCCAATGTGGTAATTCCCTTTTAAAAGTGATAATTCCCTTCTAAAAGTGGTAATTCCAAAGTGGTAATTCCCAAAGTGGTAATTCCCTTTTAAAAGTGATAATTCCCTTCTAAAAGTGGTAATTCCAAAGTGGTAATTCCCAAAGTGGTAATTCCTAAAGTGGTAATTCCCAAAGTGGTAATTCCCAAAGTGGTAATTCCTTTTTATTCAATAAAAAAAGGCCTACCTAACATTTAGCTAGAGACCTCACATAGTCTCCCTGGGAGTGATAATTCCCAAAGATACAATAGTTGTATTGCCCAGACGGAGACAGTATTTCTAAAAATGAATAGAAACTCGAGACGAAAAACGCTTCAAGTTTATCGAGTGATCGTCTTTCTTTTCATGATGAAGACAAAACGCAGGTACTTGAATCGTAGAACGACGCAATGAAGAAAATAACGTTCATGAAAAAGATAAAGTTCATGGAGGAAATAACGGTCATATAAAGTTAATGAAGCAGATAAAGTTCGTGAAGAAAAATAAAGTCAGTAAAGGAAATAAAGTTTGCGAAGGAAATATAATTCATAAATGTAGGAGATAAGTTCGCCTAGAGGATAGAATTCAGGCATGAAGGAATAAAAATTCTAAAAGAAAAAAAGTTCATGAAGAACAAAAGTTCCCAAAGAAGAAAAAGTTCATGACGGAATAAAAAGTCTTAAAGAACAAAAAATTCAAGAAGAATATAAAGCTCACGAAGCAGATTAAGTACACCGCATGTTTTACGAGACACCATGAAGCAGTCCCGTTTATCTCAGCAAAAGAATACGCAAAATTCAGAGAGCATTGTTTCTTCGCTAGCAGGCGGGCGTTGGCCACAATGCAGAGGCATTATTAAGAGCCATCAGCAAGTCAGAGCAGCTCTGGAACAGGGGGCGCAAAGTCCGCAGACTTTTGGAAATAGAGCCCGACTGTCCGTGTCTGGAGTCTCGATGTTAATTCCTTTGCTAACTTGGCTTTAGGCCAGGCATGAGTGCTCCATCTAGCGGACGACGGGTGCTTTGCCACAGGACTTGGCTGCTCTACAAAATCGACTTACATGACGGGAGGCTTAGCTCCGCACATGCGTTTTTAGACCCGAAATGACGACTAGAAAAATTGTCGACTTTGTTGGTTTGCTTTAAAAGAATCTTGGCTTTTTCGTAGCAGTGAATATGAGAAAAATAAATACGATTGTCGACAGCGGTGCTTCATTTGAGGAATCTAAGCTTCTTTGGAGGAAGGAATACCAAAATGATGAAATCAAATTGTCGACAACGATGGTTGTTTCAAAAGAATCTTTGCCTTTTCATAGGAGTGAATATGGAAAAATACATAGAATTGTCGACAGTGATGGTTCGTTCTAATAACCTTAGCTGCTTCATGGAAATGAATACAAAAATGACAAAGAAAATTGTTGGCTATGATGGTTTGTTTTGATGAAATCTTAGACTTTTTATAGGAGTGAACACCAAAAAACTCTCACAGTTGTTAACAACGATGCTTTATTTTGATAGACTCTTAGTCCCTTCATGGAAGCGAATGCCAAAAAAAAATGCATAAAATTCTCGACAGACGGTTCTTTTCACTAGAAATTTAGTATCGTCAGAGAACAGAGTACCAAAAAACGCACACAAATGGCAACAATGATGGATGATCACTTTAATAGAATCTTCAGAGGAATAGAATCTTGCGCTGTTCTTGCGCCCTTCTCAAGTAAAACATAAGTCTAACATTGAGAGACAATAATTAAGTACTCAATACACGAAAGTTCTTTCGTACGCACAAAGCACGTTCATTTGGGCCATCAATTTCGTTTCATTCCCTATGAAATATTGAATTCAAGAAGACTTTTTTGCAAGAAAAGAGCGAAATCTTCCGGACTGTGCTTTTTATTTTGCATTTCAGTCATCTTTGGCAGGCTGTAGAGCACGAGCCATTATCATTTACGAGGGTTGAAATGTCTCCTAAGGCCTTGACGGAGCATTAACCGCAGAAAAAGATGCTTTGTTTCCTTGATGACTCCATAATAATTCGAAATAGAGCAATATCCCGCCCCTCTGATGCATTTTTCTTCTGCTGTCCAATTTTCGCGCAGCTTGAAAACCGAAATTGAAAAAACAAAGGCGGTGTCGGTGACATTTTACCGAATACAACTCATAGTGTGTTTATTTATATACTAACGTACACGACCCGTCCAAAATGACGGAATTCGATATTTTCATTGTATAAATCCTCCAGATTCGGATGACCAACAAATATGCCCATCTTAATAGTACCCGCAATTATAATATTATTGTACTTGTGCACTGGTGAAACTCGTATCACATACGTTCATTTAGCATCCTCATGAGCGTGAGGGAGAGGCGGACCAACCAATTTAATGTGTTCAATAAGATTCCCATTCAAATAACATTGGAGAAATTACACTCTACAATTCACTGAGTTATTACTTTATTAGATTATTAGTTAGTTTAAGCCTCACTATCCTCAACAAATGAGATCCAAAGAGAGGATGGAAGAAGGCCCCATTTAGTATGGAGTTAAGGGAACGCGGAATCTATGCAGAAAGGGCATATAAACAGTAAGATGAGGAAGAAGTTTATGAAACGAGAAAAAAGTTGAAGAAGAAAGTAGTAGGTGCTGAAAAAACAGGACAGCAGTGAACCGAAAAAAGATGGTCCGTAACAAAACAAAAACCTATGATTTTTTAACAAAAACAAAGCCTTCCTAAAACCTTTAGCTCGGGCCCTCACATAGTCTTATTAATTTATTGATAAATCTAGGGAGACACCTGGCATTTTACTCTATGGTATTGATTTATGTGTTCAGTGTCCTCTTCTTCCGTCTTTCTGTGACGCTCACAAGGACGCTCAATGACCGTATCTGTGATACGAGTTTCACCAGTGCACAAGTACAAGAATATTTTGATGGCGGGTACTGTTGGGATGGATATATTTGTTGGGCTTCCACGTCTGCAGGATTTGTTTGAGCAAAATATAAAATCCCGTCATTTATGATGGGCCGTGTACGCTAATATGAAATAAGAACATGAGTTAGCTCGCGGGAGTCACGATATGAAAAGAAAAAAAACATTCAAAGAATTCCGATACCATACAAAAATTGTCCACAAGTAATACAAATCGATCTTACTACAAATGTGATTTACAGTACACTTTCAGTATTCTTACGCAGTCATGAGCGCTACAGTGTTTTGATGGAAATTCTTTTACAGCCACAGCATTGCTCCCGAATTCATGTCATTTGCGATGCTGCGGTGGTCGTGTGCTTACGGCATTGTGGTGGTGGTCGTATACTTACGGCATTGTGGTGGTGGTCGTATACTTACGGCATTGTGGTGGTGGTCGTATACTTACGGCATTGTGGTGGTGGTATACCTAGGGCATTGTGGTGGTAGTATACCTAGGGCATTGTGGTGGTGGTCGTATACTTCCGGCATTGTGGTGGTGGTCGTATACTTACGGCATTGTGGTGGTGGTCGTATACCTACGGCATTGTGGTGGTGGTCGTATGTTGCGCAATTAGTGGCAAACGAGGTGCTCCAGTTTATGTGCTTCTGTTTATCATCGAAAACAAAAACTGGAGCCGCCGAAAAACCGCGTGCGATAATCTGATTGTTGTTGTCGGATGAGTGATGTTCGAAATAATGATTCTTGAATGTGACAATCGAACTTCAGTCAAGTGAATGATGTTCGCAATAATATTCGAATGATAGTCTAGTGTCGACTTTTGTTCAATTGCATAATGTTCTAAATAATGATAGTTGAATGCGATAATCGATCTCGAATCAAACGAATGATACTTAAATCGACTTTTACGTAATTAAACGAATGTTTTAAAAAATTATATTCGAATGCAATAATCGAGCTGCGGTCAAACGCAATCTAAATTCAATGTTGTTGCGACATCAAAACAGACGTCGGTCGAGAAACGCCAGTCGTCGGTCGAGCAACGTCAGTCGAGAAACGCCAGTCGTCGGTCGAGCAGCGTCAGTCGACAAACGCCAGTCGTCGGTCGAGCAGCGTCAGTCGACAAACGCCAGTCGTCGGTCGAGCAGCGTCAGTCGACAAACGCCAGTCGTCGGTCGAGCAACGCCAGTCGACAAACGCCAGTCGTCGGTCGAGCAACGCCAGTCGACAAACGCCAGTCGTCGGTCGAGCAACGCCAGTCGACAAACGCCAGTCGTCGGTCGAGCAACGCCAGTCGACAAACGCCAGTCGTCGGTCGAGCAACGCCAGTCGACAAACGCCAGTCGTCGGTCGAGCAACGCCAGTCGACAAACGCCAGTCGTCGGTCGAGCAACGCCAGTCGACAAACGCCAGTCGTCGGTCGAGCAACGCCAGTCGACAAACGCCAGTCGTCGGTCGAGCAACGCCAGTCGACAAACGCCAGTCGTCGGTCGAGCAACGCCAGTCGACAAACGCCAGTCGTCGGTCGAGCAACGCCAGTCGACAAACGCCAGTCGTCGGTCGAGCAACGCCAGTCGACAAACGCCAGTCGTCGGTCGAGCAACGCCAGTCGACAAACGCCAGTCGTCGGTCGAGCAACGCCAGTCGACAAACGCCAGTCGTCGGTCGAGCAACGCCAGTCGTCGGTCGAGCAACGCCAGTCGTCGGTCGAGCAACGCCAGTCGTCGGTCGAGCAACGCCAGTCGTCGGTCGAGCAACGCCAGTCGTCGGTCGAGCAACGCCAGTCGTCGGTCGAGCAACGCCAGTCGTCGGTCGAGCAACGCCAGTCGTCGGTCGAGCAACGCCAGTCGTCGGTCGAGCAACGCCAGTCGTCGGTCGAGCAACGCCAGTCGTCGGTCGAGCAACGCCAGTCGTCGGTCGAGCAACGCCAGTCGTCGGTCGAGCAACGCCAGTCGTCGGTCGAGCAACGCCAGTCGTCGGTCGAGCAACGCCAGTCGTCGGTCGAGCAACGCCAGTCGTCGGTCGAACAACGCCAGTCGTCGGTCGAACAACGCCAGTCGTCGGTCGAACAACGCCAGTCGTCGGTCGAACAACGCCAGTCGTCGGTCGAACAACGCCAGTCGTCGGTCGAACAACGCCAGTCGTCGGTCGAACAACGCCAGTCGTCGGTCGAACAACGCCAGTCGTCGGTCGAACAACGCCAGTCGTCGGTCGAACAACGCCAGTCGTCGGTCGAACAACGCCAGTCGTCGGTCGAACAACGCCAGTCGTCGGTCGAACAACGCCAGTCGTCGGTCGAACAACGCCAGTCGAAGGTCGAACAACGCCAGTCGAAGGTCGAACAACGCCAGTCGAAGGTCGAACAACGCCAGTCGAAGGTCGAACAACGCCAGTCGAAGGTCGAACAACGCCAGTCGAAGGTCGAACAACGCCAGTCGAAGGTCGACAAACGCCAGTCGAAGGTCGACAAACGCCAGTCGAAGGTCGACAAACGCCAGTCGAAGGTCGACAAACGCCAGTCGAAGGTCGACAAACGCCAGTCGAAGGTCGACAAACGCCAGTCGAAGGTCGACAAACGCCAGTCGAAGGTCGACAAACGCCAGTCGAAGGTCGACAAACGCCAGTCGAAGGTCGACAAACGCCAGTCGAAGGTCGACAAACGCCAGTCGAAGGTCGACAAACGCCAGTCGAAGGTCGACAAACGCCAGTCGAAGGTCGACAAACGCCAGTCGAAGGTCGACAAACGCCAGTCGAAGGTCGACAAACGCCAGTCGAAGGTCGACAAACGCCAGTCGAAGGTCGACAAACGCCAGTCGAAGGTCGACAAACGCCAGTCGAAGGTCGACAAACGCCAGTCGAAGGTCGACAAACGCCAGTCGAAGGTCGACAAACGCCAGTCGAAGGTCGACAAACGCCAGTCGAAGGTCGACAAACGCCAGTCGAAGGTCGACAAACGCCAGTCGAAGGTCGACAAACGCCAGTCGAAGGTCGACAAACGCCGGTCGAAGGTCGACAAACGCCGGTCGAAGGTCGACAAACGCCGGTCGAAGGTCGACAAACGCCGGTCGAAGGTCGACAAACGCCGGTCGAAGGTCGACAAACGCCGGTCGAAGGTCGACAAACGCCGGTCGAAGGTCGACAAACGCCGGTCGAAGGTCGACAAACGCCGGTCGAAGGTCGACAAACGCCGGTCGAAGGTCGACAAACGCCGGTCGAAGGTCGACAAACGCCGGTCGAAGGTCGACAAACGCCGGTCGAAGGTCGACAAACGCCGGTCGAAGGTCGACAAACGCCGGTCGAAGGTCGACAAACGCCGGTCGAAGGTCGACAAACGCCGGTCGAAGGTCGACAAACGCCGGTCGAAGGTCGACAAACGCCGGTCGAAGGTCGACAAACGCCGGTCGAAGGTCGACAAACGCCGGTCGAAGGTCGACAAACGCCGGTCGAAGGTCGACAAACGCCGGTCGAAGGTCGACAAACGCCGGTCGAAGGTCGACAAACGCCGGTCGAAGGTCGACAAACGCCGGTCGAAGGTCGACAAACGCCGGTCGAAGGTCGACAAACGCCGGTCGAAGGTCGACAAACGCCGGTCGAAGGTCGACAAACGCCGGTCGAAGGTCGACAAACGCCGGTCGAAGGTCGACAAACGCCGGTCGAAGGTCGACAAACGCCGGTCGAAGGTCGACAAACGCCGGTCGAAGGTCGACAAACGCCGGTCGAAGGTCGACAAACGCCGGTCGAAGGTCGACAAACGCCGGTCGAAGGTCGACAAACGCCGGTCGAAGGTCGACAAACGCCGGTCGAAGGTCGACAAACGCCGGTCGAAGGTCGACAAACGCCGGTCGAAGGTCGACAAACGCCGGTCGAAGGTCGACAAACGCCGGTCGAAGGTCGACAAACGCCGGTCGAAGGTCGACAAACGCCGGTCGAAGGTCGACAAACGCCGATCGAAGGTCGAGAAACGCCGATCGAAGGTCGAGAAACGCCGGTCGAAGGTCGAGAAACGCCGGTCGAAGGTCGAGAAACGCCGGTCGAAGGTCGAGAAACGCCGGTCGAAGGCCGAGAAACGCCGGTCGAAGGCCGAGAAACGCCGGTCGAAGGTCGAAAAACGTCCGTCGAAAAACGTCCGTCGAAAAACGTCCGTCGAAAAACGTCCGTCGAAAAACGTCCGTCGAAAAACGTCCGTCGAAAAACGTCCGTCGAAAAACGTCCGTCGAAAAACGTCCGTCGAAAAACGTCCGTCGAAAAACGTCCGTCGAAAAACGTCCGTCGAAAAACGTCCGTCGAAAAACGTCCGTCGAGAAACGTCCGTCGAGAAACCTCCGTCGAGAAACCTCCGTCGAGAAACCTCCGTCGAGAAACCTCCGTCGAGAAACCTCCGTCGAGAAACGTCCGTCGAGAAACGTCCGTCGAGAAACGTCCGTCGAGAAACGTCCGTCGAGAAACGTTCGTCGAGAAACGTTCGTCGAGAAACGTTCGTCGAGAAACGTCCGTCGAGAAACGTCCTTCGAGAAACGTCCGTCGAGAAACGTCCGTCGAGAAACGTCCGTCGAGAAACGTCCGTCGAGAAACGTCCGTCGAGAAACGTCCGTCGAGAAACGTCCGTCGAGAAACGTCCGTCGAGAAACGTCCGTCGAGAAACGTCCGTCGAGAAACGTCCGTCGAGAAACGTCCGTCGAGAAACATCTACCGTAAACCATCAGTGTAGAAATATCGATCGAAAACGGCGAATTAATACCATGCAAAAACATTACTAATTTAATATTGTGCTTAGAATATCATCGGAGAAATCTAACGTCTATAATATTCTTACCAGGAAACTAAAATCGCCTTCGTAGTGTAGACTTACGCGCTGTTACGGCGCGAGTGAAGCTGTTTCAGAGCAGCCACTTAAAGTATTAACGCGTTTCCCCCGAAGGGACCCACCGGTGGTCACTGAGGGGATTTTCATAACGCTGCTGACCGACCTGCATACGCCAACTCAACTTTCATAAATACTTAATGGAAGCAAAATGAAGGCGCGAACCCGTTCATGTTTGCCATTTTCAAAATTACTCGCTATAATTGACTTCAAATTCGGGTTAAAAACTGAACTTCAGTGTTAACCCATCGCAGGAAACGAGTCAACTCGAGACGCAAGCGACCGCTTTACGCAGTACGCGCTCGCTAGGTACGCTCTGAAACTCGTTTATTATAGCAGGTAACGCCGCAATTTGTTTACGGTCCAGCTACCGACACGCAAACACGGCTGTGAACATCAACCTCTGCTCATTCAAAGTAAAAATGGAATAGGAAAGTATATGAAAACTAGCAGGGATTTATATAATGGAATCTAATAGGGCATGACAACATGTATGAATTTATTTAATGGAATAGAATAGAATTTGGCTAGAGGGACGAGTTGATTTATTCAATTGATTACTTAATAGTTAGTTTTTATAGCAGAGATGTTCAAAGAAAGGAAGGATGAAGGCACCATTTAGTATGGAGTTAAAGGAACGCAGAATTTATGTACAAGGTGAGTTCCCACACAAGACATTTGACGCATAGGAACAGTAAGTTAGGAAGAAAGGATATGAAACAAGATTAAAGTTGAAGTACAAAGTAGCGGGCGTTGGAAAACAAGGCAGCAGAAACCGAAAAAATGGCGTATGCAGAAAAAAACAACCAACTTTATTTTAATAAAAGGAAAGCCTACCTAACCTCCAGCTCGAGACCTCACATTTTCCCCTAGAAGTACCAGTAAAACACTAGTTTTCCACTACTAAAGTGTTC
Organism: Morinoia aosen; assembly: GCA_030386875.1. Lineage (NCBI taxonomy): Eukaryota > Metazoa > Arthropoda > Malacostraca > Amphipoda > Talitridae > Morinoia > Morinoia aosen. Next base: position 29,728,080 of record CM059570.1, on the reverse strand, counting down.
CAAATGTCCCACAGTGAAGTGTTCTAAATATCCCATTTAAAACTTTTCCAAGTATCACACAATGAAATATTCCAAATGTACAATAATAAAGTGTTTTAAATATACCACTATAGAGTACTTGATAACACAGTAAAGCATTCCCACCCGCTACATTTCAAGGAAATGTACACTAGCCGGATATTCATAAGTATATCTGTCACCATATGTTCCTCCCATTGTCTGCAACTGCTCATTTGTCGAGGACATTTCTTTTAAGGCTGGAAATCCACTCCAAGGCAATATCCCAAAGCCCGGAAATCCCCTATTGGCCAATATCCTCATTCCGTGAATTAAGGAAATTGGAGCAGGTAGCACGAGCGGCTGAGGAAGTAAGGAGCTCATTCCCAGAAATGTGGCGACGCTCCATTGAGGCTGAGACCTGCGTGTTGGGTGTCGCCAGGCCGCTGCCAGCTTGCCAGCTGTCCAGCGTGCCAGCTGTCCAGCGTGCCAGCTGTCCAGCGTGCCAGCTGTCCAGCGTGCCAGCTGTCCAGCGTGCCAGCTGTCCAGCGTGCCAGCTGTCCAGCGTGCCAGCTGTCCAGCGTGCCAGCTGTCCAGCGTGCCAGCTGTCCAGCGTGCCAGCTGTCCAGCGTGCCAGCTGTCCAGCGTGCCAGCTGTCCAGCGTGCCAGCTGTCCAGCTTGCCAGCTGTCCAGCGTGCCAGCTGTCCAGCGTGCCAGCTGTCCAGCTTGCCAGCTCTCCAGCTTGCCAGCTTTCCAGCCGGGGAGAAGAATGGGACGCCAGCTATACGCGCCCCAGAAAACCTGGCATTTCGGGTGCATGGCTGAAAATTTCGGGACGGTGCAAGTAGGCGCTGTTAGGAAAGTCTAATGAAGTACACACGGCGACTGCAGCGACTGCTGCGCCCCTGGTGGCAGATGGAGCTTGTGTCGACTGCATTCGGGCGCGCGACTCGGTGTTTCTTTTCAGCCAGTGCCTTTGTTCTACACGTGCCTTTGTTCTACACGTGCCTTTGTTCTACACGTGCCTTTGTTCTACACGTGCCTTTGTTCTACACGTGCCTTTGTTCTACACGTGCCTTTGTTCTACACGTGCCTTTGTTCAACACGTGCCTTTGTTCAACACGTGCCTTTGTTCTACACGTGCCTTTGTTCTACACGTGCCTTTGTTCTACACGTGCCTTTGTTCTACACGTGCCTTTGTTCTACACGTGCCTTTGTTCTACACGTGCCTTTGTTCTACACGTGCCTTTGTTCTACACGTGCCTTTGTTCTACACGTGCCTTTGTTCAACACGTGCACTTCAACACGTGCACTTCAACACGTGCACTTCAACACGTGCACTTCAACACGTGCACTTCAACACGTGCACTTCAACACGGCACTTCAACACCTGCACTTCAACACCTGCACTTCAACACGTGCACCTAAACACGTGCACTTCAACACGTGTCCTCCAACACGTGCAATTCAACACGGGCATTAGAGGTGTAACATCTCGTATGTTTACTTAAAACTGGTGATCTCAAACGGGCCAAGAAACGAGTTGTGCTTACTCCCATTAGAGAGTTATAAAATGAAATTCTTTACGAATAGCTCGGTAAAATTAAACAACAAATTTACACCGCATCACTACCCAAGTTTACGCACTTTCACAGCACTGCTAATTATACTTCACTCACTGATGCTGAATTAAAATATAGATTAGATTATTGCTTAGTTTAAGCCTCTCCAATTGCCACAAAGGCGATCCAAAGAGAGTTAGGAGGAAGGCACCAATTCGTATGGGGTTAAGGTTACGTGGAATATCTGCAGAAAGGGCTTAGAAACAAAGTTGAGAAAGAAGTTCATGAAAAAAGATGAAATTGGACGAAGAAAGTAGTAGGCGCTGATAAACAGGACAACAGCGAACCGAAAAAAATGGTCCATAACAAAACCAAAAACATTTTATTTCAACAAATAGAAGGCCTGCCTAACTCTCAGCTCAGGACCTCACACATTTCCCCCTGGGAGCGCTAGTTGTCATAGATACAATAGTTGTGTCCTCCTGAAGGACTTACACTGCATTAAAGAATAAAATTCACCCATCTCCACCGCATCATCATTAATAAATCACCCATCCCCACCGCATTATCATTAATAATTCACCCATCTCCACCGCAATATCATTAATAACTCACCCATCCCCACCGCATTATCATTAATAATTCACCCATCTCTACCGCATTATCATTAATAACTCACCCATCCCCACCGCATTATCATTAATAATTCACCCATCTCCACCGCATTATCATTAATAATTCACCCATCTCCACCGCATTATCATTAAAAACTCACCCATCTCCACCGCATTATCATTAAAAACTCACCCATCTCCACTGCATTAACATTAATAACTCACCCATCTCCACTGCATTATCATTAATAACTCACCCATCTCTACCGCATTAGCATTAAAAACTCACCCATCTCCACCGCATTATCATTAAAAACTCACCCATCTCCACTGCATTATCATTAAAAACTCACCCATCTCCACTGCATTATCATTAATAACTCACCCATCTCCACTGCATTATCATTAATAAATCACCCATCTCCACCGCATTATCATTAAAAACTCACCCATCTCCACCGCATTATCATTAATAAATCACCCATCTCCACCGCATTATCATTAATAACTCACCCATCTCTACCGCATTATCATTAAAACCTCACCCATCTCAACCGCAAATTCATTAAAAGTTCACCTATTTCAATTGCATTATCATTAATAATTCAGCCATCTCCCCCTTCAGCCAAGCGCCACAAAAACTCACTTCAGGGCTGCCGCCCCAAAAAACGCCAGTTTTCACCCAACAAACCTCGCCATGATGGACCGAGACAGGCGCAGCGAAGTGCTACGGCTTTATGAGCGCAGCTTTTATTTTGCTATTTCTATCACTGTACGTGTTAATTTTGAGTCTCCTTAGACACAGCAGAGGTGGTCGTAAGAGAGTGAAGAGAAGGGACCATTTGGTGAGAGCTTAGAAAATGGGGAATCTGTGCACAAGGTGCGTTCCCCATACGTAATACCGTTCGCATAGAAACAGCAAATTAGGAAGGAAACGAAAGAAAGGACAATGAAAAGATAGCAAAGATGGAATGAAAATAGATAGAAGTAAAAAGGGTTCCAAAAGACAGAAGTCCCAATAGCCTGTTTATAGTTCAGGGGACTTAACAGTAGACGAACCCATCGCTAATAATCATAATAAACCAACACTTTCACTGTGGCAGGTAGAATGAAGTTTAACATTCAACTAAATTTGTAACTCAATAATCTTAAATAATGTTGAAAATAGCAAACATTAACTGGATAATGCTTACATTAAGTTTTCATTAAGTATTTAAGAAAATTAAATTTGTGACAATTGGTCGATCCGTAGCATTCTGAAAATTCCTTCTGTGCACCCCCGGTAGCTCACGTCGTAGTCAAAGTGTTAGTCACAAGTTACGCCACGTAAGATGGCTTCAAATTACCGCACATTATGAAGCACATAAGGAAATATAAACATATTTAATTCATCATTCTGCATCAGGCATTTCCTAGCAGGTACACACGCACGAGATGCACAGGAAATCTTTCATCACACTTGACAATGCACAAGATGTTTACTGAAACAAAAGCCCCGTGCATTTACTACTTTCTATTTGCGCAGATCAGACACATAAGATTATAAGATTTTAACTTAGCTTAAGCCTCCCTAACTGCGCCCTAAAGAGCGCATCGAAAAGAGGAAGGAGGGAGGCACCATTAATATGGAGATAAGAGAATGAAGAATCAATGCAGAAGGGGCATAGAAACAGCAAGTTGAGAAAGAAGTTCATGATATGAGGTAAAAGTTGAAGAAGAAAGTCAGAGATGCTGAAAAACAGGACAGCAATGAACCGAAAAAAGATGGTCCTTAACTTAGCGAAAAAAACACTTCACTTCAACGAAAGAAGGCCTACCTAACTCTCAGCTCGGGCCCTACATTTGCCCCATGGGAGCGCACACATTATCATAGACACAAAAGTTGTATCCCCCTGAGGGAACACATAAGCCCATTGATTAAATCTACGTAAGTCTTTGATTAGATGCACGTAATTATATTCTAGTTTACTGAGACGTCATCCACAGCAAACTCGTAAGCTCTTTGATCAGACAATTATATTCATGTTCACTATAATGCTTGAGTGTGATATTTGACGAACTGGTTACCAGAACCGTACGACGCTACAATGCTCAATGATTTGTGTACAATTATGGACTACAATGCACAATGGAGTTATATGTGCAATAAAAGCTATAATGTACAAAGGATTTTAATACAATAATAAGCGACAATTTAGAATGAAGATTTCGAAAATTATCGGCAACATTGTACAATTTCACAATTAGTACATTTATAGGCCTACAATGTACAACGGAGTTTTTACTATTACAGTTTTTTGTACATAAGTCACTTTGATACACCCACATACAAGGAACTCGTGTCTCCACACTAACACGCTCTCTTTTATACCTACCGAAAGCTAGCATAATGAACATCTTTGCATTATTGTAAAGTTTCTAATTATTTCTAAATTTATATACGTCGTGCAACCAAGACAGGCTAGCACGTTGTGTGACAACTTCATTCATTGTAAAATTTAAAAAGAATCTTGGATAAATTATTCATGATCCAAGCACAC
>CM059570.1:29675558-29722867 GCA_030386875.1 Morinoia aosen | reverse complement strand
GAATCACTCCTACGTATCAGCTCGTATGCCAATAACGAGCTCGGAGGAAATAGAATATTTTATGACAAAACTAATTCATATTTCCTAAGCTAATACTGACACAAAAGAAAGTTAACTGGAGTCAGAGACATGAAAAGGATTTTCTATAATGGGGAGCAAAATATCTGGAACATTATTGGAGCGAAATGTGAAATTAACTACCTGACTAATCTTGTTATAATATGCTCACGAGCGTAAGAAATGACAGAAAATTGCCACACAAGGCTAACAAAAACATTTTACGGCATGAAAAAGAAAATAAAATTTTGATATCCTAAAAAGTTGATGCGTAAGATGAATTACTTCGATTTTTAAAATGTCTTAAAAAATTACTTTGAAATGTCTTGAGTGCGAATAAACTTCATAAATGTGTTCTAAATGTTGATTTGTTGATTCATCAACTTCTCAACATTTTGACTCACTTTGAATATATTTAGGTGCTGAAAGTCATTCATGAAATATCATTGACTGTTCATCTTCTGCCAGGTGGTCAATTGAATTGTGGTCTCTGGAACAAATTTTTGAATGTGTAAGTCACGTAACCAGTAAATTAAAGCGCCGACAGCTGTCTGTTTTCAGCTCCTCAGACTTTTTTCTTCAAACGAGTATATCACTGTTTTACTGTTTATTACTGACTTTTTATGCGCAGGGAGTCTTGCCTTGTGCCTTGCCTTGCAAGGCATTTTTGCCTTGCAAAAATGAACACGCCTTGCGCATAAATTCATTTTCTCCGAACTCCATCCTAAATGGCGCCTTCATCCTTCCTCTCTTTGAACATTTATTTTGTAGTAAGTGTGGCTAAAACTAATTTATAATCAATCAATTACCTTTTCCCTGAACTCTAAATTGTGCCTTCCTCTTTCCCCTCTTTGGAATACCTTTGTTGTGGTCAGCGAAGCTTGAAGTAGCGTATCTAATCTAATATCAAATGATATGCAGGTACATGGTTGAGCTGTGCGCGTGGTACACATGTATATTTCATTCATACTTGTCTCGCGTCAGCACAGTTATAATATTCCAAGAACACTTTCACCGTACAGTTGTCCTTAAATGTCTCTCGTACACCTACCGTACATATTTGGTCCAATTAATAGTTAAACTTTGAAGTGGTGACCTTCTTCTACCATCATGTTGACTAATTTTTTTCAGTTCGACACGCGTTAAAAGATGGAGAAAATTGTTTCGTCTTTTAACGCGTTATGACCGGGAAAAATTCCATATAGTTGAGGAGTTAAAAAAGCATGTTATCTAATATTAATTATAACCTAGCATTGAGTCGCAACCAACAACCGCAATACGCTCCAAAATGGCTACGTGACAGCAGGAAAATCTCTCCACAACCTTCGGCGAAATTATCGAATTCGCCCGCTGAGGCTTCTAATTATTTCTGTGGCCCTTATTGAAGTCCAATATGGCGTACCCCGACTGTTTCCTCTCTTTTCCCTCACTTGCTGCCTCTCTTCCCCTCACTTGCTGCCTCTCTTCCCCTCACTTGCTGCCTCTCTTCCCCTCACTTGCTGCCTCTCTTCCCTCACTTGCTGCCTCTCTTCCCCTCACTTGCTGCCTCTCTTTCCTCACTTGCTGCCTCTCTTTCCTCACTTGCTGCCTCTCTTCCCCTCACTTGCTGCCTCTCTTTCCCTCACTTGCTGCCTCTCTTTCCTCACTTGCTGCCTCTCTTTCCTCACTTGCTGCCTCTCTTTCCTCACTTGCTGCCTCTCTTTCCTCACTTGCTGCCTCTCTTCCCTCACTTGCTGCCTCTCTTCCCCTCACTTGCTGCCTCTCTTTCCTCACTTGCTGCCTCTCTTTCCTCACTTGCTGCCTCTCTTTCCTCACTTGCTGCCTCTCTTCCCTCACTTGCTGCCTCTCTTCCCTCACTTGCTGCCTCTCTTCCCTCACTTGCTGCCTCTCTTCCCTCACTTGCTGCCTCTCTTTCCTCACTTGCTGCCTCTCTTCCCACACTTGCTGCCTCTCTTCCCACACTTGCTGCCTCTCTTCCCTCACTTGCTGCCTCTCTTCCCTCACTTGCTGCCTCTCTTTCCTCACTTGCTGCCTCTCTTTCCTCACTTGCTGCCTCTTTTCCCACACTTGCTGCCTCTCTTCCCACACTTGCTGCCTCTCTTTCCTCACTTGCTGCCTCTCTTCCCACACTTGCTGCCTCTCTTTCCTCACTTGCTGCCTCTCTTTCCTCACTTGCTACCTCTCTTCCCTCACTTGCTGCCTCTCTTTCCTCACTTGCTGCCTCTCTTCCCACACTTGCTGCCTCTCTTTCCTCACTTGCTGCCTCTCTTTCCTCACTTGCTACCTCTCTTCCCTCACTTGCTGCCTCTCTTTCCTCACTTGCTGCCTCTCTTTCCTCACTTGCTGCCTCTCTTTCCTCACTTGCTACCTCTCTTCCCTCACTTGCTGCCTCTCTTTCCTCACTTGCTACCTCTCTTCCCTCACTTGCTGCCTCTCTTTCCTCACTTGCTGCCTCTCTTCCCACACTTGCTGCCTCTCTTTCCTCACTTGCTGCCTCTCTTTCCTCACTTGCTACCTCTCTTCCCTCACTTGCTGCCTCTCTTTCCTCACTTGCTGCCTCTCTTCCCACACTTGCTGCCTCTCTTTCCTCACTTGCTGCCTCTCTTTCCTCACTTGCTACCTCTCTTCCCTCACTTGCTACCTCTCTTTCCTCACTTGCTGCCTCTCTTTCCTCACTTGCTGCCTCTTTTCCCACACTTGCTGCCTCTCTTCCCTCACTTGCTGCCTCTCTTCCCACACTTGCTGCCTCTCTTTCCGCACTTGCTGCCTCTCTTTCCTCACTTGCTGCCTTTCTTCCCTCACTTGCTGCCTCTCTTCCCTCACTTGCTGCCTCTCTTTCCGCACTTGCTGCCTCTCTTTCCGCACTTGCTGCCTCTCTTTCCGCACTTGCTGCCTCTCTTTCCGCACTTGCTGCCTCTCTTTCCTCACTTGCTGCCTCTCTTTCCTCACTTGCTGCCTCTCTTCCCTCACTTGCTGCCTCTCTTCCCTCACTTGCTGCCTCTCTTTCCTCACTTGCTGCCTCTCTTCCCTCACTTGCTGCCTCTCTTTCCTCACTTGCTGCCTCTCTTTCCGCACTTGCTGCCTCTCTTTCCTCACTTGCTGCCTCTCTTTCCTCACTTGCTGCCTCTCTTCCCTCACTTGCTGTCTCTCTTCCCTCACTTGCTGCCTCTCTTCCCTCACTTGCTGCCTCTCTTTCCTCACTTGCTGCCTCTCTTCCCTCACTTGCTGCCTCTCTTCCCTCACTTGCTGCCTCTCTTCCCTCACTTGCTGCCTCTCTTTCCTCACTTGCTGCCTCTCTTTCCTCACTTGCTGCCTCTCTTCCTCACTTGCTGCCTCTCTTCCCTCACTTGCTGCCTCTCTTCCCTCACTTGCTGCCTCTCTTTCCTCACTTGCTGCCTCTCTTTCCGCACTTGCTGCCTCTCTTCCCTCACTTGCTGCCTCTCTTTCCTCACTTGCTGCCTCTCTTTCCTCACTTGCTGCCTCTCTTCCCTCACTTGCTGCCTCTCTTCCCTCACTTGCTGCCTCTCTTTCCTCACTTGCTGCCTCTCTTCCCTCACTTGCTGCCTCTCTTTCCTCACTTGCTGCCTCTCTTTCCGCACTTGCTGCCTCTCTTTCCTCACTTGCTGCCTCTCTTTCCTCACTTGCTGCCTCTCTTTCCGCACTTGCTGCCTCTCTTCCCTCACTTGCTGCCTCTCTTTCCTCACTTGCTGCCTCTCTTTCCGCACTTGCTGCCTCTCTTTCCTCACTTGCTGCCTCTCTTTCCTCACTTGCTGCCTCTCTTTCCTCACTTGCTGCCTCTCTTTCCTCACTTGCTGCCTCTCTTTCCTCACTTGCTGCCTCTCTTCCCTCACTTGCTGCCTCTCTTCCCTCACTTGCTGCCTCTCTTTCCTCACTTGCTGCCTCTCTTTCCGCACTTGCTGCCTCTCTTTCCTCACTTGCTGCCTCTCTTTCCTCACTTGCTGCCTCTCTTTCCTCACTTGCTGCCTCTCTTCCCTCACTTGCTGCCTCTCTTTCCTCACTTGCTGCCTCTCTTCCCTCACTTGCTGCCTCTCTTTCCTCACTTGCTGCCTCTCTTCCCTCACTTGCTGCCTCTCTTCCCTCACTTGCTGCCTCTCTTTCCTCACTTGCTGCCTCTCTTCCCTCACTTGCTGCCTCTCTTTCCGCACTTGCTGCCTCTCTTTCCTCACTTGCTGCCTCTCTTCCCTCACTTGCTGCCTCTCTTTCCGCACTTGCTGCCTCTCTTCCCTCACTTGCTGCCTCTCTTTCCTCACTTGCTGCCTCTCTTTCCTCACTTGCTGCCTCTCTTCCCTCACTTGCTGCCTCTCTTCCCTCACTTGCTGCCTCTCTTTCCTCACTTGCTGCCTCTCTTCCCTCACTTGCTGCCTCTCTTTCCTCACTTGCTGCCTCTCTTCCCTCACTTGCTGCCTCTCTTTCCTCACTTGCTGCCTCTCTTTCCCTCACTTGCTGCCTCTCTTCCCTCACTTGCTGCCTCTCTTTCCTCACTTGCTGCCTCTCTTTCCTCACTTGCTGCCTCTCTTCCCTCACTTGCTGCCTCTCTTCCCTCACTTGCTGCCTCTCTTTCCTCACTTGCTGCCTCTCTTTCCTCACTTGCTGCCTCTCTTCCCTCACTTGCTGCCTCTCTTTCCTCACTTGCTGCCTCTCTTTCCTCACTTGCTGCCTCTCTTCCCTCACTTGCTGCCTCTCTTTCCTCACTTGCTGCCTCTCTTCCCTCACTTGCTGCCTCTCTTTCCTCACTTGCTGCCTCTCTTCCCTCACTTGCTGCCTCTCTTTCCTCACTTGCTGCCTCTCTTCCCTCACTTGCTGCTTCTCTTCCCTCACTTGCTGCCTCTCTTCCCTCACTTGCTGCCTCTCTTCCCTCACTTGCTGCTTCTCTTCCCTCACTTGCTGCCTCTCTTCCCTCACTTGCTGCTTCTCTTCCCTCACTTGCTGCCTCTCTTCCCTCACTTGCTGCTCTCTTGCTGCTTCTCTTCCCTCACTTGCTGCCTCTCTTCCCTCACTTGCTGCTCTCTCTCCCTCACTTGCTGCTCTCTCTTCCCTCACTTGCTGCCTCTCTTCCCTCACTTGCTGCTTCTCTTCCCTCACTTGCTGCCTCTCTTCCCTCACTTGCTGCCTCTCTTTCCCTCACTTGCTGCCTCTCTTCCCTCACTTGCTGCCTCTCTTCCCTCACTTGCTGCTTCTCTTCCCTCACTTGCTGCCTCTCTTTCCTCACTTGCTGCCTCTCTTCCCTCACTTGCTGCCTCTCTTTCCTCACTTGCTGCCTCTCTTTCCCTCACTTGCTGCCTCTCTTCCCTCACTTGCTGCCTCTCTTCCCTCACTTGCTGCCTCTCTTTCCTCACTTGCTGCCTCTCTTCCCTCACTTGCTGCCTCTCTTCCCTCACTTGCTGCTTCTCTTCCCTCACTTGCTGCCTCTCTTCCCTCACTTGCTGCCTCTCTTCCCTCACTTGCTGCCTCTCTTCCCTCACTTGCTGCCTCTCTTTCCTCACTTGCTGCCTCTCTTCCCTCACTTGCTGCCTCTCTTCCCTCACTTGCTGCCTCTCTTTCCTCACTTGCTGCCTCTCTTTCCTCACTTGCTGCCTCTCTTTCCTCACTTGCTGCTTCTCTTCCCTCACTTGCTGCCTCTCTTTCCTCACTTGCTGCCTCTCTTTCCTCACTTGCTGCCTCTCTTCCCTCACTTGCTGCCTCTCTTCCCTCACTTGCTGCCTCTCTTCCCTCACTTGCTGCCTCTCTTTCCTCACTTGCTGCCTCTCTTTCCTCACTTGCTGCCTCTCTTCCCTCACTTGCTGCCTCTCTTCCCTCACTTGCTGCCTCTCTTTCCTCACTTGCTGCCTCTCTTTCCTCACTTGCTGCCTCTCTTCCCTCACTTGCTGCCTCTCTTTCCTCACTTGCTGCCTCTCTTCCCTCACTTGCTGCCTCTCTTTCCTCACTTGCTGCTTCTCTTCCCTCACTTGCTGCCTCTCTTTCCTCACTTGCTGCCTCTCTTTCCTCACTTGCTGCCTCTCTTCCTCACTTGCTGCCTCTCTTCCCTCACTTGCTGCCTCTCTTCCCTCACTTGCTGCTTCTCTTCCCTCACTTGCTGCCTCTCTTTCCTCACTTGCTGCCTCTCTTTCCTCACTTGCTGCCTCTCTTCCCTCACTTGCTGCCTCTCTTCCCTCACTTGCTGGCCTCTCTTCCCTCACTTGCTGGCCTCTCTTCCCTCACTTGCTGGCCTCTCTTCCCTCACTTGCTGCCTCTCCTCCCTTGCTTGAGGCAGTACTCTCTGAAATCTTTCTTAACTGATACCTAAAATTTACCTCTCAGGGGGATGCAACTAATGTGTCCATGGGAATTGGTGCTCCCAGGGGAACTCTGTGAGGGCCCGAGCTAAAGGTTAGGTAAGCTTTCTTCTTCTTAAAATAGACTAGGTTTTTGTTTTGTTACGGCCCATCTTTTTTCGGTACATTGCTGTCGTTTTTCAGCACCTACTACTTTCTTCTTCAACTTTTTCTTGTTTCATGATCTTTTTTCTTAGCTTACTGTTTTTATACCCCTTGTGCATAGATTCCGCGTTCCCTCAACATATTATGTGGTGCCTTCATCCTTCCTCTCTTAGAATATCTTTGTCGTGGTAAAGGGAGGCTAAAACTTTCTTAACCCTTTAACGCCCACATTTTTATACTCATATTACCGTTATGACAACCACTATCACTAAACCGACACTGGCATTAGGTAGTCACTGTTATCAAGATGGGGAAGGAACTGCCACTCGGCAGTGCAGTTCAAAGGACACATTAGTGAACAAATTGAATAAGAAATAAAATATATTATTGTTATTTTTGAAAGAGGACGAAATAGTCCAGTTGGGCAGTAAATGGTTAAATAATAATAATAATAATAATCCTAAACATTAAAGCCATTATTCAAGGCAGGTGCTATTGAACAAGACTTCAGTTATTCACAACTAATTCGAAATCAAGTCGAAGTGAAATAAATTCACACCACGATTCCAAGTTTCATCCAAGTCCCTACTCGGTGAGAATGCGCTTTTTGCTCTGAGCCGAGTTGACACGGTGGCTGCGTTGGGTTAAACTGAAGTTCAGTATTCAACTCATTTAGTCGGTTGTAGAGGGCAACTTTAAATGTAGCAATCATCAACCAGTATCCTGCCGTCATTTAGCGTTGCTTGATTTATGAAAATTCAGTTCTTGGCTACTGTTTCATCCAGCAGCGTGACTACTGTTCGATCCCCAGTGACCACCGGTGGCTCACGTTGCAGTTAGAGGGTTTGGTGAGATGCTTCAGTACTCCAGACTCTGAAAATTCTCTTTTAAAGTTTTACGTTATTTTAGGTTTTATGTTTAGAACACAGACGAAAATGTCAAACTTCGACATTCATGACATTTGACGTTAAGGTGATTCTGCAGTGATTCGCTTCTAGTGTCGTTATCCGGAGATCAGAGATAAATAAGCCTTCGTTTTTGTTGATATTAAGTAATTTTTCGAAGAAGTTAAAGAATTTTTTATTTATAGAAAATACTTTTTTCGTTGATGTAAGATAATTTTTTCGTTAAAATATTTTTTTTCCGTTATAACATGATTTTTTATTTATATAAAATAATTTTTTCGTAGACGAAATAATTTTATCGTTGATGTAAAATAAGTTTTTCGTTGAAGTAGAATATTTTTTTCGTTTTGCTACGGACTGTCTTTTTTCACGGTTCACTGCTGACCTGTTTCTCAGCACCAACTACTTTCATTGAAAACCTTAATTATGTTTCTTAAAATTAACTCATAACTTGTAGTTTCTATGTAGTTTCTATCTTGCGTGGGAACATCCTTTGCGCATTGATTCTACGTTCTCTTTACTTCATATGAAATGGTGCCTTAATTCTTCCTCTCTAAGGAACGCTTTTGTGGAGACATCGGAGGCTTAACCGAACTTATCTGAAACACAAATAACTTCCAGGGGAAAAATGTGAGGGCCCGAGATGAGAGTTAGGTAGGCCTTCCTTTTATTGAAATAAAAGTTTTTTTTATGTTTAAGGACCACCTTTTTTCGGGTCACTACTGTCCTGTTTTTCAGCACCTCTCCCTTTCTTCTTCAACTTTTATCTTATTTCATGAACTTCTTTCTCATCTTACTGTTTCTATGCCCCTTCAGCATAGATTCCTCATTTTCTTATCTCCATACTAAATGGTGCCTTCCTCCTTACTCTCTTCGATACGCTCTATCTTTGTAGCGGTTAGGGAGGCTTAAACTAACTTATAATCTAATCTGAAACACAAATAATAAAGGTTTTTCTTATGAAATTTAATTTTCTAATTATAAGTAACTATATAATTTACAACATGTGTAAATATCTCGCGACATAATTTCAACACATGACCACACATTTCGTAAACTTCTTCTATCCCTCATCCGCGTGCGTTAGCAGTTTCCATGGACAATTAAATTATTCTGTTACCCTCCCTTAATTACTTCTCGCGGCTTCTCATTAGAGAATTAAACTCTCATATTTTGCTCAACTGCAGCGGTCAGTTATCTACGAAACCATTTTCTCCACGATACTCGCTACGGTCTTTATTCCTATTGAAAACAGTTGATCGCTACGATCTTCCTGTTGAAAACAATTTATCGCTACGATCTTCCTGTTGAAAACAATTTATCGCTACGATCTTCCTGTTGAAAACAATTTATCGCTGCGATCTTCCTGTTGAAAACAAAATATCGCTGCGATCTTCCTGTTGAAAACAATGTATCGCTACGATCTTCCTGTTGAAAACAATGTATCGCTGCGATATTCCTGTTGAAAACAATGTATCGCTGCGATCTTCCTGTTGAAAACAATATATCGCTGCGATCTTCCTGTTGAAAACAATATATCGCTGCGATCTTCCTGTTGAAAAAAATTATCGTTACGATCTTCCTGTTGAAAACAATTTATCGCTACGATCTTCCTGTTAAAAACAATTTATCTCTACAATTTTCCAGTTGAAAAAAATTATCTCTACGATCTTCCAGTTGAAAACAATTTATCTCTTCGATCTTCCTGTTGAAAACAATTTATCTCTACGATTTTCCTGTTAAAAAATAATTTATCTCTACTGTCTTCCAGTTGAAAACGATTTATCTCTACGAACTTCCTGTTGAAAACGATTTTCCTGTTGAAAACAATTTATATCTACGATCTTCCCGTTGAAAACAATTTCTCGCTGCGATCTTCCTCTTGAAATTTTTTTTCGCTACGATACTCGCTGCTATCTTCCTGTTGTAAACAATCTCTCGCTACAATACTCGCTTCAATCTCCCTGTTGAAAACAGTTTCTCTCTACGCGACTCACTACGATCTCCCTGTTGATAACAACTCCATGGAATGCTCGCAATTAGAATTCAAATTCCTGATGATTCTCAGAGCTTCTGCACGGCGAGCGTTTCAAAACAGAACAGGAATGAGGGCAATAATATAACACGATGTGCGTTGCAGAAATCATCTTTTATCCGCGGCTTTGTGAAGTACAGGGGCGAGAGTGAAGAGTTAAGAGCAGGGATGTTGGGAAGCAGATTACGTTTGAAATTATAATGGATGACGGGAGGAAAATGTATGGGATCGAGTGAAGTCACTCGTAGGTAAAACATTATTCTCTGTCTCAAGGATTTGTGCAGGGTTTGAAATGCATTGATGTGGTATTAAAATCAAAAAGAATGACGGGTGAGTTTGCGAATCAGACCTTGCCTTGACTTGGTTTCCGAATGTTGTTTTTATCTTTGGACTTCTTGAGTTATTATTATGTTAATTTTCCCCTCAGCTGTAGGAAACGTTTCCGTGAAGTTATGATAATTCATTTTTAGAACACAGAAGGGGCATTAGGATTAAAGTAGTTCTGTACGTTTACCATACGTTCTTCACTTTTATCAGAGGACCGTCTCGGCAAAAAGAAATTCAATCATTTTTCGTCAGATTTTCCTGAAGTTTTCACCATAGTTGTAAAAGGATGAAAAAATTTTTTTTGTACACGTGTGTTTTTTTGTCATTCTAATGAAAAATTACTATTTTTCGAAAAACTGAAACTGAATATTTTGGCAATTGTATCTCCTACAATTTTAAAGTATCAGAACCTGTAGTATAATTTTTAGACAGCTAAAGGTATTATCTAAAAAAACATGGGGATGGAATTTTGATATTTTCATTTGTTGAATTTTGAGATTTTTAAAAATAGTGCTTTTACATTTCGGAATCTTTTTTCTGTAATAGCTTTCAAACTAAACATTTTTCAAAGTAAACCACACACCACTTTTTAGTTCTTGTGAAGCCCTTTCAGCTGATTTATTCATGATTCGTGTAACTCTAAAACTGCGGGAGAAGTAGCATTTCAAACGTAATCAAGTTCATGTTTTCAGGAGATGACAAACTCGTCACCTGGCCGTGTAATGACGTTAGTGACTGGCCTTTCGTAAGGTGTAGCAGACGAACGAATTCACTTTACAAGGAAGTGAAGCATATCGTTAGATTCGTAAAAAATTCTCTATAACATTAGTTGACTGCAAAAAATTGGCAGTTACTGATTTTTTAGAGCAGACAGTCCCCTTAAGCTATTATCGTTATAAGATTTCTTTAAGGTCTTTTTGAAGCAAAATTCAACCACTTCGTGGAAGATTTCTTCACTTATATCTAGTCAGTTTATCATTGTTGCGCCTCTCAGGAGGATATTTCATTTCTAACCATTAGAACTAGCACTCCCATTGGGAAGATGTGAAGTTCCGTGCTGAAAGTTAGGTAGGCTTAAAATTTGTTGAAGTAGAATACGTTCTTCACCGTTATCTCGTTTCATAAACTTCTCCCTTAACATACTATTTCCATGCACCTTGTACATAGATTCCGCGTTCCCTCAATAGTATCATCCTTCTTCTTCTCTCGTTAGAACGCGTGTCTAAAGGGAATTAATATTCTGTTTCAGTAGGACTTGCGTGGCTGTTGCAACACGTCACATTTGTGCCACGGTTTCCATTAGAGCAGAATATTCTGTTTCAGTGTGACTTACACGACTGTAGCAACACGTCACATCAATTGACGAATTCCCTCAATTCTCGCAAGATTTTACCCATTTCCCCCTTATATAATTACTTCAATTCCTACTAGATTTAACCTCATTCCTACTAGATTATCCACATTACTTGAAATATTCCGTTCCAGCGTGACTCACAGGATTATAGCAACACGTCACACATGTGTGACGGCTTCTCTAGGAGCAGAATTTTCTGTTTCAGTGGAACTTTACGACTATTGCAACATGTCACATATGTCATACGGCTTCCAATGAGACTTACACGACTATAGCAGCACGACACAGCAATTGATGAATCCCCTCTATTCCTGCAAGATTTCACTCTCTCAGATGAATTTGTATGACGGCTCCCATTGGAGCAGAATATTTCGTGTGACTTAGACTTGCACGACCACAGCAACACGTCACCATTGCCTGTCCCCACTGGAGCAGAATATTCAGTGCGCCTCACACGGCCATAGCAACACGTCACAATTGCCTGTTCCCACTGGAGCGTAGTGACCCAGTGTTGCGTGCGCCTCACACGGCCATAGCAACACGTCACAATTGCCTGTTCCCACTGGAGCAGAATATTCAGTGTGCCTCACACGACTATAGCAACACGTCGCAATTGCCTGTTCCCACTGGAGCAGAATATTCAGTGCGCCTCACACGGCCAAAGCAACACGTCACAATTGCCTGTCCCCACTGGAGCAGAATATTCAGTGCGCCTCACACGGCCAAAGCAACACGTCACAATTGCCTGTCCCCACTGGAGCAGAATATTCAGTGCGCCTCACACGGCCATAGCAACACGTCACAATTGCCTGTTCCCACTGGAGCAGAATATTTAGTGTGCCTCACACGACTATAGCAACACGTCACAATTGCCTGTTCCCACTGGAGCAGAATATTCAGTGTGCCTCACACGACTATAGCAACACGTCACAATTGCCTGTTCCCACTGGAGCATAATGTTCAGTGTGCCTCACACGACTATAGTAACACGTAACCATTGCCTGTCCCCACCGGAGCAGAGTAACCAATTCAGCACGTCCCGCAGGTCCTACACAGCGACGAGACGGACGACTGGACGCTCCACATCCAGTACACGCAGCCGCGCGACTCCGGCGCCTACAAGTGCCAGGTCAACTCCCAGCACAAGATCGCCAGGAATGTTTACCTCTCCGTTGTGGGTGAGTAGAGATTTCTTAAGTTTGAATGATTTGGCACAAGATTACTGGTATAGGATTGATGGCGCAAGATTGTGAGGAATTTTTATCTCTCCGTTGTTGGTGAGTAGGTATATCTCAAGTCTTTTGTGATTTGACTCATGGTTACCGGCACAAGATTGCTATCACAAAATTGTCAGAAATATTTGTCATTCCGTTGTTGATGAGTGGAGCCGTCACAGTTTAGTTGAATTTTTCTTCTATTTTCTGTGATTTGAAGCAGGTTTTACAGCAGCTTGGTATTTCGGGGGCTTAATGTGGGATTATAAGCTGTAGATAATGGGATTGGGCTTTAGATATTAGGATTTTTTGAGGATCTAGACACAGGTTTTTGCCTTAGGATTGGGAGATCTCAAAAGGAATTGTAAACAAGTTCTTTGTTTAGGATTGTGAGATTTAATGTGGAACTTGACATAGGCTCTTAGCTTAAGATTGTGGGATTTTATGTGGAGCTAGAACGGCCCAAGCTTCTTTCAATCTTGCTATCTTTATGTACTGGCTTGGGGATAAACTTTGTGCATAGATTTCTCATTCACTTGACTTCATACCAAATGGTGCCTTCCTCATTCCTCTTTCCCACACTTATGTTGTGATTGCGAGGCTTGAACCGACTAATCTAATAAATGAAATTTCGATTGAAGGTACCCTGACGACACCCTTCAAGGGGATACAATAATTATATCAATGGGTATTAGCACCTCCAGGGGGAAAAGGCCCGAGTTGAGAGTAAGGTCGGCCTTCTTTTTGTTGAGATGAATGTTTTTTGTTATGTTAAGGATCACCGTTTTTTGGTTCACTGCTGTCCTGGTTTTCAGCACCTACTACGTCTACAACTTTTGTCTTGTTTTATGAACTTCTTTCCAAACTTACTGCTTTTATGCCCCTTCTGCATAAATTCTGCTGTCTCTTATCTCCATAATAAATGATGCCATCTACCTTCCTCTCTTTTGAATGCTTTCTTTGTGGTTTAGAAGGCTTAAACTAACATCTAATCTAATCTACCCTAACAATACAGGTTACTAAAGATCGTAAACGTGAGTCGTAAGTGATGGTAAATTGGTTCCAGGTGGTCGT
The DNA here is from genome assembly GCA_030386875.1 of Morinoia aosen. NCBI lineage: Eukaryota > Metazoa > Arthropoda > Malacostraca > Amphipoda > Talitridae > Morinoia > Morinoia aosen. The sequence goes on along the minus strand of CM059570.1, from coordinate 29,709,464 downwards.
AAATAGGTCATTGATGGTCGTAAATATATCGCTGGTGGTCGTAAACAGGCTTAGTTTGTCGTAAAGAGGTCACAGGTAGCCGCAAACTGGTCGTACATGGTGGTAAACAGGTCATAAGTGGTCAGTATGTAAGACGTAGGGGAACCGTAAGCTCGTCGTACGTTCAGAGTAAATTAATTGTGGGTAAAACTTTAATAGGTTGTAGTGGGTCGGTATGTCGTGATAAGTTTGTTCAAATGAAAAAAAAAAATTCCGTGGCATTTTTTTAGGCAGTAAATTATGAGAATATGTGTGCGTAAAATTAATTTTCAGTAAATACCTTAACTCTTATTTGTAAACCAACGCTCGTTAAAGCTGACACACTCATGACGTGCGCATAAGATTTTTATTCCATTTGAAAATAACACGTAATGGTTCATGGAAGAGTTTGATTTGAAATTAATTATTTTTAGCACTTGTGAAAACACAGACGTAGTCATTGACGTTATTTTTATAATATAATGCGATTTGCATTGCATATCGGAAATCAGAAGAATGTAACAGCACAACTGTATGACTACCGAATGAGAGTCCTGTAAAGTACCGAATGTGTGTACTGTAAAATACCGGATTTCAAACAAGATCTCGAACCCAAAATAAATTCCTTTTTAACGAAGCCCATTTCCTAAATGCACATTCTGTTCCGAAAAACTCAACTCAAATCCTCTAAAAACTCACCACAAAAAAACAACAAAACCCGTTCAGCCAACCCATTCCTTTGCACCACCCAGAACATAAGCTAAACGCACAGCTAAACCTACACCACCCACTCCTCTCCAGTAGAGCATTTGGCTGTTCATTCAGCGCGCAGCCCATAGGCAGCAGCCCGGCACATCGGCTCTAAACAGAGACGAACTGCTCAAAGAAACTTGCTTGGCGTTTGCCGCTCGCATAAACAAGGATTTGAGCTCCGGCATGTGGCATTCAACACCCTCGCAGCACGAAGCAATAAGCCCTGATAGCGAGACGAGCTCTTGGCAAGTGTGACGCCTTCTGTCTTCTCGGCTGCGCTGTGCCGAATTTTTAAGCCGCTTCTCGTGATTCAATTATGCTGATATCCGTGTAAGCTATGCAGATATCCATGAAGATATGTAGATGTCCATTTTAATCATGCAGATGTACTTGAAAATCATGCAGATGTACTTGAAAATCATGCAGATGTTCCTGGAAATCATGTAGATGTCCTTGGAAATCATGCAGATGTCCTTGGAAATCATGCAGATGTCCTTAGAAATCATGCATATGTCCATGTTAAGCATGCAGATGTCGATGTAAATCAGGCAGATGTCTTCGGAAATCATGCAGATGTCCTTGGAAATCATGCAGATGTCCTTGGAAATCATGCAGATGTCCATGTAAATCATGCAGATGTCCATGTAAATCATGCAGATGTCCATGTAAATCATGCAGATGTCCATGTAAATCATGCAGATGTCCATGGAAATCATGCAGATGTCCATGGAAATCATGCAGATGTCCATGGAAATCATGCAGATGTCCTTAGAAATCATGCAAATGCCTTTAGAAATCATGCAAATGCCTTTAGAAACCTAGCAAATATCCATGGAAACCATGCCGATATCCATGGAAACCATGCCGATATCCATGGAAACCATGCAAATGCCCATGGAAGCCATGTAAATGTCTATGCAAATATCCATAAAAATCATTCAGATATCAGTGAAACAATACAGACATCCACAAATCGCTTAGATATCAATGGAAGCAAATTTAAATTAGATCAGATAGGTTAGTTTCAGCTTCCATAACCGCAACAAAGGCGTTCCAAAACGAGGCAGGAGATAGGCACCATTTGGTGTTGAAGTATGGGCTCGAGGGAACGCGGAATCTATGCAGAAGGTGCATGGAAACAGTAATCTGGAAAATCAGTGTATGACACGTAGTTTAAAGAAGAAAGTGGTATGTGGTAAAAATCAGGACTGTATAATGTATATATAGGGAGCCGAAAAACGATTGTCTGTAACAAAACTTTAACCTATTCTATTCCAATGAAAAGAAGGCCTACCTAACCATTCTCTCAGGGTCTCACATATTCCCCCAGGAAGAGCGAAGTCCCAGATACAAAAGTCGTCTCCCTCTGAGGGGAAAACGTAACCGTTAGCTCAGGACCTCACATTTTTCCCCCTGAGAATGCATATCCTCCTGAGAGTGAAACAAAACAAAAAACTATTGTAGTGTAAGAAAAATGAGGCCAACCTAACCGTTACCTTAGGACCTCACGTGTTCCCCAGGGAGCGCAAAGTCCCAGATACAACAGTCGTATCCCTCTGACGGGGGGAAGCGTCGATGCCCAAATAGCAAGAGTGAACCAGGAAATACAGACGAGATTGTAGAGCTGCGCTGACAGCAAGATCCACTTTAGGGTCGGTGCTGCGACGCTGTCGCTAAGCCGCTTCATAAAATGCCGCAATAAGGACGGCTGCTGTGCTTACATCAGGCATCTCTAATGCAGTCACACTCATGCAAACCAAGTTCGTCTGAATGAAAACTTTAAAATATTTGCATTTTTCTGGCGGTCTCTCCCAGACTCGAGAGCGCGGGATATTCCTCGGGATGAGGAGACGTAGCTTTTAATAACTCAAAGTAGAAAGGAGGGGGATTAATTTAGGGCTTTTGTCTTCGGTAAACTCGATTAGAATAATTTAGTTTCCTTCTTGGGCTGGATAGAAAATGAGCTCGTTTTCTGTGGGACTGAGACAATACGCGAGACGGAAAATGTTCAGTTTATTTACTATAAAGTTCAGAAATTGAATGCTTAATATACCGTGGATCGTGATGAGCATTTTATAGTTTCCGTAGGTTATAAAATTCTGCCTTAATTGCGAACGTTCAAATTAGCGATAAAAGATGAAGCACATGCAAGTAGAAGGTGAGTTAATTTTAATTAACTACAGATTAGAGCGAAATAATAAGAAATTAAGGTGCAGTAGCAACAAATTAAGACAAATTAAAAACAAATTAAGACACGTGAGCGACAAATTAAGGTGAATTGACGACAAATTAAGGCGACTTGATAACTCAAGGCGAATTGATGAAAACATAGGGTGAATTGACAACTTAAGGCGAATTGACGACAAATTAACTCGAATTGACGACAAATTAAGGCGAATTGACGACAAATTAAGGCGAATTGACGACAAATTAAGGCGAATTGACGACAAATTAAGGCGAATTGACGACAAATTAAGGCGAATTGACGACAAATTAAGGCGAATTGACGACAAATTAAGGCGAATTGACGACAAATTAAGGCGAATTGACGACAAATTAAGGCGAATTGACGACAAATTAAGGCGAATCGATGACAAATTAAGGCGAATCGATGACAACTTGAGGCGAATCGACGACAACTTGAGGCGAATCGCCGACAACTTGAGGCGAATCGCCGACAACTTGAGGCGAATCGCCGACAACTTGAGGCGAATCGCCGACAACTTGAGGCGAATCGCCGACAACTTGAGGCGAATCGCCGACAACTTGAGGCGAATCGCCGACAACTTGAGGCGAATCGCCGACAACTTGAGGCGAATCGCCGACAACTTGAGGCGAATCGCCGACAACTTGAGGCGAATCGCCGACAACTTGAGGCGAATCGCCGACAACTTGAGGCGAATCGCCGACAACTTGAGGCGAATCGCCGACAACTTGAGGCGAATCGCCGACAACTTGAGGCGAATCGCCGACAACTTGAGGCGAATCGCCGACAACTTGAGGCGAATCGCCGACAACTTGAGGCGAATCGCCGACAACTTGAGGCGAATCGCCGACAACTTGAGGCGAATCGCCGACAACTTGAGGCGAATCGCCGACAACTTGAGGCGAATCGCCGACAACTTGAGGCGAATCGCCGACAACTTGAGGCGAACCGCCGACAACTTGAGGCGAACCGCCGACAACTTGAGGCGAACCGCCGACAACTTGAGGCGAACCGCCGACAACTTGAGGCGAATCGCCGACAACTTGAGGCGAATCGCCGACAACTTGAGGCGAATCGCCGACAACTTGAGGCGAATCGCCGACAACTTGAGGCGAATCGCCGACAACTTGAGGCGAATCGCCGACAACTTGAGGCGAATCGCCGACAACTTGAGGCGAATCGCCGACAACTTGAGGCGAATCGCCGACAACTTGAGGCGAATCGCCGACAACTTGAGGCGAATCGCCGACAACTTGAGGCGAATCGCCGACAACTTGAGGCGAATCGCCGACAACTTGAGGCGAATCGCCGACAACTTGAGGCGAATCGCCGACAACTCGAGGCGAATCGCCGACAACTCGAGGCGAATCGCCGACAACTCGAGGCGAATCGCCGACAACTCGAGGCGAATCGCCGACAACTCGAGGCGAATCGCCGACAACTCGAGGCGAATCGCCGACAACTCGAGGCGAATCGCCGACAACTCGAGGCGAATCGCCGACAACTCGAGGCGAATCGCCGACAACTCGAGGCGAATCGCCGACAACTCGAGGCGAATCGCCGACAACTCGAGGCGAATCGCCGACAACTCGAGGCGAATCGCCGACAACTCGAGGCGAATCGCCTGTGGTGATCCCAGCGGCAAGCCGCGGACCTCCACAAGACCTGAGAAAAGCTGCCTCCAGACTACAACCGCATCCGTTCCAGAGCACCTCCGGACCCGAAGCGCCTAGTCAACCAAACACGGGACCTGAGAGAAGCCGCCTCGCGACTATGAGAAAAGGTGCCCGTAAGCTACAAAGGCTTCCTGCCTCCAGCACCACAGGCCCACAAACTCGCGACCAATCAGGACTCACGCCCGGACTCAAGGCTTGCACTCGAGGCCTACATAAGGCGACCCCAACAAGGCTCGCACTCACTCAAGCCCTCGTCCTCGTTCAAGTCACATCTCCAGCACCAGCCTCGTGTTCCTGCATCTAGCTTCCGAGATCGACTTTATCTCTCGCGTACCTGCACCAAGCCCCGGAGACCGGCCCTGCCTATCGACGCCCCAAGGTGTTGCACGGTCTTAAACCTAGTAGCGTCTTGACGCTTCAAGGTGTTCCAAAGCCTTAAAAAAGTCACGTTGCAACGCCCCGCGCCGGCGTCGTCGGCCAAGCCGCTCTACGACATCTCTCGCCCGCTCCGGCCGGCTAGCCTCGCCGTAGCTACTTACCAGCTACAGCGGTGAACCGCGTGTCAGCTGGGCCCGACCCAGCTGACTAGCCTCGTCTCGGCGCCCCGCTAGCACCAGCTGACCTGTTCGTAACAGTCGCACGACGTAGCACCAATCATCACGTCTCGCCGCTGCGTTCGTAAGTAGCGTCCTCGCGGACGTTACCCGCTATTGGTGCTTGTTTCATTTATTACGTAATTCTCGCATAGTATTGTATTTCAATCATCACGTATTAGTGCTATTCTCGCATAGGATTGTGTTTCAATCATTACGTAATTTATGTCATTTTCGAATAGGATTGTATTTCAATCATCACATATTAGTACTATTCTCGCATAGGATTGTGTTTCAATCATTACGTCATTCCCGAATAGGATTGTGCTTCAATCACCACGTATTTCAGCATTTCCACGGGGCGAGTCATCCCGGCACACAAGCAACAAGGGACCTCTTGAGGCAGCGAGTAATCTGGCCCGGACTCAACAAAGACGTCGGCAAGTGGACACGCGAGTGCATTCCATGCCAGACAAGCAAAATAATAAGGCACACCAAATGCCCGCCCGGGAAGATGCCGGTACCCAAGGAACGGTTCCAGACGATACACATCGATATCGTCGGACCACTACCCGTGTCACAAAACAAACGGTACCTGCTGACGTGCATTGACCGCTTCACCAGATGGTGCACCGCTACCCCAATGGCCGATTGTACGGCAGAAACAACAGCACGGGCATTCCTAAAAGACTGGGTAGCATCATTCGGCGCTCCAACAACAATCATCACGGACCAAGGCGTCCAGTTCGAGTCTAACTTATGGAAAAACTTGCTGACGGCGCTGGGCGCTGAGAGACAGCGAACGACAGCGTACCACCCGCAGAGCAACGGACTGGTGGAGAGGATGCACAGAAGATTGAAGGAGGCGTTAAAAGCTACGGTCACTGACGCAGACTGGGCAGACGCACTACCCCTCATACTGCTTAACATCCGAGCCACGCCACACACGGACGCAAACATCTCCCCCGCCGAAATGGTATACGGGCAAACATTGCGCCTCGCAGGAGAGCTACCCGAGAAAGAAAAAGGAGACCGGCCCGCCAGAGAATTTCTACAATGCCTAAAAAAACGAGTGACAAACCTCCAGCCAATACTGCCACGACAACAGGGACCCCAAAAAGCCAATGTCCCGAGCGCTCTATACAAGGCGACCAACGTCTTCGTGAAACACGGGGGGCACAGAAGACCCTTACAGAAACCCTACGCAGGTCCCTTTCCCGTGCTCCAAAGGACACCAAACTACATCACCGTAGATATACAAGGAAAAAAGCTAACATCGCGACGGAAAGGGTCAAAGCAGCGTACCTACCCACCATCGAGGATAAACCTCAACAACAGGCTAAGGCACCGAGAGCAACAAACTACGAAGTATACGAGGGAGTTCCGTTCCCTGGAACAGGCACAGCAATCCCTGAAACAGCGAAACAGGCAGTATTCACTAAATACGGCAGAGAAAGCAGACCACCAGTGAGGTACTAAGTGTTTTTTAAAAAAAAAACAGGAGAGGGACACCTGTGGTGATCCCAGCGGCAAGCCGCGGACCTCCACAAGACCTGAGAAAAGCTGCCTCCAGACTACAACCGCATCCGTTCCAGAGCACCTCCGGACCCGAAGCGCCTAGTCAACCAAACACGGGACCTGAGAGAAGCCGCCTCGCGACTATGAGAAAAGGTGCCCGTAAGCTACAACGGCTTCCTGCCTCCAGCACCACAGGCCCACAAACTCGCGACCAATCAGGACTCACGCCCGGACTCAAGGCTTGCACTCGAGGCCTACATAAGGCGACCCCAACAAGGCTCGCACTCACTCAAGCCCTCGTCCTCGTTCAAGTCACATCTCCAGCACCAGCCTCGTGTTCCTGCATCTAGCTTCCGAGATCGACTTTATCTCTCGCGTACCTGCACCAAGCCCCGGAGACCGGCCCTGCCTATCGACGCCCCAAGGTGTTGCACGGTCTTAAACCTAGTAGCGTCTTGACGCTTCAAGGTGTTCCAAAGCCTTAAAAAAGTCACGTTGCAACGCCCCGCGCCGGCGTCGTCGGCCAAGCCGCTCTACGACATCTCTCGCCCGCTCCGGCCGGCTAGCCTCGCCGTAGCTACTTACCAGCTACAGCGGTGAACCGCGTGTCAGCTGGGCCCGACCCAGCTGACTAGCCTCGTCTCGGCGCCCCGCTAGCACCAGCTGACCTGTTCGTAACAGTCGCACGACGTAGCACCAATCATCACGTCTCGCCGCTGCGTTCGTAAGTAGCGTCCTCGCGGACGTTACCCGCTATTGGTGCTTGTTTCAATCATTACGTAATTCTCGCATAGTATTGTATTTCAATCATCACGTATTAGTGCTATTCTCGCATAGGATTGTGTTTCAATCATTACGTAATTTATGTCATTTTCGAATAGGATTGTATTTCTATCATCACATATTAGTACTATTCTCGCATAGGATTGTGTTTCAATCATTACGTCATTCCCGAATAGGATTGTGCTTCAATCATCACGTATTTGTGCTATTCTCGCATAGGATTGTTTCTCAATCATAACGTCATTCCCGAATAGGATTGTGCTTCAATCATCACGTATTTGTGCTATTCTCGCATAGGATTGTGTTTCAATCATTACGTAATTTATGTCATTTTCGAATAGGATTGTATTCCAATCATCACGCATAGGATTGTGTTTCAATCATTACGTCATTCCCGAATAAGATTGTGCTTCAATCATCACGTATTTGTGCTGTTCTCGCATAGGATTGTGTTTCAGTCATTACGTCATTCCCGAATAGGATTGTGCTTCAATCATCACGTATTTGTGCTATTCTCGCATAGGATTAAGTTTCAGTCATTACGTCATTCTCGAATAGGATTGTACTTCAATCACCACATATTGGTACTATTCTCACATAGGATTGTGCTTCAATCATTACTTTCTTCTCGAATAGTATTGTATTTCAACCGTCACGTATTAGTGCTGTGTTCCAATCATTACGTAACTTACGAGTAACGAACAGTGCTCATAGTAGTCACCGAGGGCCCAGTGTAATGGTCCGTGTTCCGTGTACCTAACAGTCACCAATATAATTACCGTGTTACCCCCGTGTTGTCCATATCCTGCCGAATACGGTTGTACCTCAGGCACTCGCTTCGGGCTATCCTATCACGAAAAAGATAGCTCAAAGCCTGCCCGAAGCGTGTTGCAGCCTGGGGGAGAACACCACACGCCGACAACTCGAGGCGAATCGCCGACAACTTGAGGCGAATCGCCGACAACTTGAGGCGAATCGCCGACAACTTGAGGCGAATCGCCGACAACTTGAGGCGAATCGCCGACAACTTGAGGCGAATCGCCGACAACTTACGGCGGATTGACGACAACTTACGGCGGATTGACGACAACTTAAGGCGAATTGACGACAAATTATGATGAATTGACAGCAAAAATCCCACCGGTTGGATGAACTAATTAGAAAGGTCATGAAATTGTGAACACGGACAAGCAACTTATGCGAGCTTTCGCTAAAAAAGAGTTGGGATTTCTTCGTTGGGTTATTTCAATGAAAATTGCTATCGGGAAAAGAAATAAGCAATATTTACACTTCAGGTTTTATCTCGTTATCGCACTGAATTTTCATTTAGGTTTAGTTGGAAAGATTAGTTAGCAGCTAATGTTTCGTACCAGAACAAAATTTCTACAAGATTTTTGTGCGAAGAAATCTCTGATGGACAACGCTCCAGGGCCCATTAAAATAAGCTGTTACCCGTGCTATACACCAATGCTTCATCTACTTGTTACCTTGAGATCTACTGCCATAATCTACTGCCATGATCTACTGCCATGATCTACTGCCATGATCTACTGCCATGATCTACTGCCATGATCTACTGCCGTAATCTGCGTACAGTTCTGCACACAATTACGAGGGTAGACTTCACGCACACAAGACACAAAGTTCCCCACACAAACATATCTACATGAATATTTCCCTTCTCTTTAAAATGTCGGGCAACCAATTGCATGCGCCCTAAACCTTCCAATACGCAATCGAAAATTGCGTACGGATTTCTTTAGCGGCAGCCGTGGAAGTCGGTCATCTTATGCAGCGAAATGTTCTGGTTTTTGATATGAAGAGGGCCTTATTGCTGGCGAGCGGAGTTTGTATTTGGGGAGATCGGAGTTTGGGGATTGGAGAAGTAAAACTTCTAGCCAATATTCGTACGGCATCCAAGTTGAAGGTAATTGCGCGGTACCTGCGAGGGTAGCTCTCGCTAACAGCGCTCGTGGAAGCTAGAAAGCGAATAAAAAACAATTGCGATTGGAGTTGTGCTGAATGCGAGTAACTGTGCGTTGTTAAATACGGGGGTTGGTGGGTAGTTCAAATGACGATTAAAATTAAAATTACTCGAAGAAAATAATTTGGAATTGCATAGAATACGAGTAACTCCGAATAGTCATACGATTACCGGTGAATGGTTACATGCGAGTAACGGTGAATGGTTACATGCGAGTAACGGTGAATGGTTACATGCGAGTAACGGTGAATGGTTACATGCGAGTAACGGTGAATGGTTACATACGAGTAACGGTGAATGGTTACATGCGAGTAACGGTGAATGGTTACATGCGAGTAACGGTGAATGGTTACATGCGAGTAACGGTGAATGGTTACATGCGAGTAACGGTGAATGGTTACATGCGAGTAACGGTGAATGGTTACATACGAGTTGAATACGAGCAAATTCTTAATATGGTGAAAAGTTCAATACAAGCAACGGTGAGTCGTTAAAATAACCATGGAAAATTGACCCTAAATCTACTCGTAGAAAATAATAGTTGGGAAACTGGAGTGGGAAATATTTCTGACCGCGAGAACAATTTTTCGTAGATGTGAAAATAGTGTATGTTGCGTGCAGCTGTAGGAGGCAGATGTATGCAACGTGCAGCTGTAGGAGGCACATGTATGCAACGTGCAGCTGTAGGAGGCAGATATATACCACGCGCAGCTGTAGGAGGCAGATGTATACCACGTGCAGCTGTAGGAGGCAGATGTATACCACGTGCAGCTGTAGGAGGCAGATGTATACCACGTACAGCTGTAGGAGGCAGATATATACCACGCGCAGCTGTAGGAGGCAGATGTATATCACGTGCAGCTGTCGGAGGCAGATTTATACCACGTGCAGCTGTAGGAGGCAGATGTATACCACGTGCAGCTGTAGGAGGCAGATGTATACCACTTACAGCTGTAGGAGGCAGATGTATACCACGTACAGCTGTAGGAGGCAGATGTATACCACGTACAGCTGTAGGAGGCAGATGTATACCACGTACTGCTGTAGGAGGCAGATATATACCACGTACAGCTGTAGGAGGCAGATATATACCACGTACAGCTGTAGGAGGCAGATATATACCACACGCAGTTGTACACTTTATTTCCAATGAGTTCTGTATTGTACTCCCCTGAAGGGAGTACAGCTATTTTACATGTGGAATTAGCAATCCCAGGGGGAAATGTGAGGTCCTGAGTTAAAAGTTAGGTATCCATTATTTTGTTGTAGTAGAATAGTTTTGTTTTGTTACGGATAACCTTTTTTTGGTTCACTGTTATTTTTTTAGCCCTTCTGATTTTCTTCGTTAATTTTTATTTCAATTCTTGAAGTTTTTCCTAACGTACTGTTTTTATGCGCAGTTGATCTTGTTTGAGAACGCACCTTGTGCATAAATTCCACGTACCCTTAAGGTCCCATTAAATTGTTCCTTCACCCTTCCTCTCTCTGGAGCACCTTCGTTGTGGCAAGGAGGGCTGAAACTAACACGTAATCTATCCTAATTCAACCCACTGGCTTCAAAATGCTTTCAGCATTTCTCAAGCTCGCCTAAACAACACCCTGACTCTCAATAAAAAGATTTCTTGTCCCGATCAGAGAGACTATCTTGGCCATTCAAACGCATCTCCTTGTCAGCAAACTTGGACTTCTGTTCTTCAAATTACCGTTCGAATTCTCGACATTAGGCAAATGTGCGCGGCTGCTCGAAGAAGCTTTCGTCGACTTCACAAACTTCGGAACATTTTGCTGCGAGCAAACTCTCTTCGCACCGACGGAAGCTGCGGCGCACATCGCGTGAGATGTTCCGCTCGAGTCTAGACGCCGGAGATGCTCTTATTCTTTTTGTGAAGATATGGCTACTAAATGTAGCTCTTGGTTTGTTTATTGAGGCTGGATGTTCTGAGAGTAGCTGTTATTCTTTTTTTAAAGATTGGCCTACTGAGTGTAGCTGTAGTTCTTTTTATGAAGCTAGGCCTACGAAGAACAGCTGTTATTTTATTTATGGAGCCTTGACGTACTGAGAGCAGCTGTTATTCTTCCAAAGAACTTATTCCAAAGAACTTAGATCTACTAGGAGTAGCTTTTATTTAATTATTGAGGCTGGATGTTCTGAAAGTAGCAGTTATTCTTTTTATGAAGCTTAGCCTACTTATTGTAGCTCTTATATTATTTATAGACCCGACTCGTACTAAGAACAGCTGTTATTATTTTTATGAAGCTAGGCCTACTGAGTGTAGCTCTTGTTTTATTTATTGAGGCTGGATGTTCTGAATGTAGCAGTTGTTATTTTTATGGTGCTAGGCCTACGTAGGGTAGCTCTTATTTTGTTTGTAGAACCTTGACGTAGGAAAGTTTGAAAAAAGTCGATGAAAAATGTACGTAGATCTAAAGGATTGAAAAAATGACTAGAAAAATGTACGTAGATCTAAAGGATTGAAAAAATGGCTAGAAAAATATTCGTAGATCTAACGGATTAAAATAGTAGATAAAGTGTACGTAGATCCAAAGCACTGAAATCAAGATCATATAAAATATGCTAGTGGATTTTAACGCGTTCACCGCTTTTCTGCGGTCGTAAACGGTTGGTTTGGTTAGGCTGTAAGTAGCAGAATTGGGAAATCGACTTCACTGCTCGACTACATTTTTATCGTTCCTAAAAAATATGAAAAATACAATCGCACGATGTATTTCATTTGGTGAGATTACAGTTATTTATTAAAGAAGTTGTGAAACAGATAAAATTCCCTTCATTTAAACCGGTACAAGGCTGAGCAATTTACCGACTGGTACACGTATGGCCCAATACACGGGGAACGTATTGAACACGTCAAGTGCGGCGGGTTAAACTCAAGCTCGACGTTCTACTCAGATTAGAGTTAATTTTAGAGATCAATTTTGTAAATAACGAACATTAAATAGATCGCGCCGTTATTTAGTTTTCACTAAGCATTTATTGAAATTGAGTTCGTGACTGCTGGCTGGTCAGCAGAATTATGAAAATCATCTCAGTGACCACCGGTGGGTCACGTCGCACTTGAAGTGTTATAAAGTTGTCATGAGACCACTGATGCGTATATCCCTATCATGCACTCCGCTGCGTGTGCTCAGCCGCCTACATGTATAACATCAAAAGGGAATACCAGGGATTGCTAACGACCTTGTTCTGAGTGTTTACGACGCCATCTTGATTGCTGCAACAAGTAAAACACGGCAGCGTTTGTCTGCCTGACGTACGACGCGATGCTCCAATTAACAGAACAGTGGCGTGTGCCGGTGTAAGTGTCGTACAGTTAAGGCGCCAGTTTGTTCACTTACGGTGCCAGTTAGTTCGCTTATGGCGTCAATTTGATCACTTACGGTGCCAGTTTGTCCACTTTAAGGTGTCATGCTTAACATGCTTAAAGTTAGGAGATGAGTGTACCCTAGAACTGGTCCCAGGTGAAACAACCTGCAATGTATCTTGATGATGTGTGTCCGAGACAGCATCGTTGTTTTCGGTTTCAACAGAAGTAACTGCCGCATTTTTTTCGGTTTCGAAGTTTCAAAAGAAGCTCCTGCACCTTCGTTTAGAGTTTTGAAGTTTCACTGTTTATGAAGAAAACTCTTCTGTTTGTTTCAGTGACAATCTCCCTCAGGGGTATGCAACTATTGTAATATCTATAGGAATTAGCGCTCCCAGGGGGAATGTGTGAGGTGCCGAGTTATCGGTTTGGTAGGCCATCTTTAGTTGAGATAGCATAGGTTTTTTGTTTTGTTATTGACCATCTTTTTTCGGTTCCCTGCTGTCGTGTTTCTTCAGCATTTACTACTTTCTTCTTCAACTTTCAGCTTGTTTCATGAACTTCTTTCTCATCGTGCATAATAGATTCCACTTTCGCTTAACTCCATATTGAATGGTGTCTTCCTACTTCCTCTCTTTGCGACGCCTTTTTTACGCTTCTGGAGGCTTGAACTAACATCTAATCTAATCTTGTTTTCTTTGAACACCTTTGTTGTGGGAACGAAGGGGGTCAACCCAAGATTTCAATTTTTTCAGCCGATTTGTTTGAAATATTGCCGGTATATGTATATCTTGAAAGTAAACTTGTAGAACTCATGTAACTTTTTCGATTTAGGCCTTATTTTTTTTAAAATACGAAATATTAGTTTTTTGGTACATTTCTTATGGATATTTCAAATGAAAACCAGTCATTGAGTTTTATGCTAGAACAAAACCAACGACAGTTTTAGAATCCTTGAAGTATTGCAAACAAAGTTACGCGTACCAATTTCTATTTGAAACTTTTCGTTTTTTACATGCGTAATTTTTTACCAAACTTTTGCATATAAAAAGAAAAAAAGTTGATGGGAAATTGTTACGAGTAACTTTGTTTGCAATGCTTCAAAGATTCTAAAACTGTCTTTGGTTTTGTTCTAGCATAAAAGTTCAATACCTGGTTTTCTTTTGAATGTAAAAATGTATGATTTTTCAGGAGAGCCCATAAACAAAAAAAATTGTTGAATTGTATTATTCAAAATTTTTGGAATTGAATGCTGTTTTTATTTTTATTTCGATAATCTGCATGCATAACTTCATATTCTCACTGTGAATTTTAATTTACCAAAAAAATTAAAAAAACATATTTTATGAAAATATTGAACTTCTATATTTTTAGTCTGATTCTTATGAAATTTGACCATTATATGTAATTTTTAAAAATAAACACAATTTTTTTGTATTCATTTTTTCGATTCAGGCCTTGGTTTTGTGAAAATCTAACATATTGGTTTTAAGTTAATTTTTATTGAAATTCAAAAAGAATAGAACTCATTGATTTTTTATGCTAGAATAAAAACAGACAGTTTTAGAATCCTTGAAACATTTCTAACGAAAGTATGGTAGCAAATTTTTCAGTTCCAGTTTATTAATCGTTTTATATGGGTCGAAAATTCAGGATTTTTGGTCCCCTTACAACCCCCGGGGAGGGGTGGGATCTAGTGTCCGTAGCGCCATAAAATTTTAGACCAAATAGTCCACCACCTAAGGGTCCTTTTTTAACAACAAACAGAAATGACTCATCGGACAGCCAGGGACTGTGTTGACCTCCTTACACTACGTTATCTAATCTAAAGAGTATAATCTTTGCATTTAAAACTTTCACTTACGGATTGTTTTTCGCGTATGAATTACGGTTCTGACTTGAGAGTAGCATCATTATTTTTGGAAATATATGAACATCTTCATTTTTCAAAAGAAGGCGACGGAAACGAGTTGAGTGGCACAATTTTTGGTCACCACCGAAGTCCTGTGCTTCCAATCCCGCGTCGAGACCGGAGTGGAAGTGGAGGAAAAATACTCATGTTCAGTTGAACGGCGCGGCTGCATCAGTCTAACATAAGATATGCATCTCTTTCTCTAAAGACCGCATTCCACCTTTTTGAAACTTGAATCTAGTATCCATCTCGTTCCAAAAGAACAACAGTTCACATTCCGCATGTTTCCTAGTGTTGTTAATAAAGCACGCTCCACCATCTCATTCATGAAGAAACAGTACTTTACATTTCATTCATTTTTAGGATTTGGTAATAAAAAACAATAAGCCATCACGTTCGATGGATGCAATGCTTCACATTCCAAAACCCCTCTTTGAGCTGTGAATAAAAAGTAAGCCACCATATCGTTCGGCCAAATAATACCGCAAATCCAGAAACACAATCCATCTATTTCCCCCAAAAAACAAGACTTCCCGCTCCGAAAACTCTCCGCAGCTGCGCGTAAAACACAATCTTCCACCTCGTCCGATGACAACAACACAAGCTTCATATACAGGAAGCTCTCTGAAGTCGTAAACAAAATATATTCTATCGTCTAATTTTCCCAAATCACGTTTTCCGTTCTGGAAACTCAGCGCAGTTGCATTTAGAATACCATCCTCCACCTCGTTCGGTGAAAACAGCACAAGCTTCGTGCTTATGTAGTCGCAAATTAAATACATTCTATCATCTAATTTCGTCAAAAATAATACTCTACGTTTTGGAAACTCCGCAGTTGTGCATACAATACCTTCCTCCACCTCGTTCGCTAAAAACAACACCAGACTCGTGCACACAACTAGCAGCCAAGACAAAGAGTGGGATTGGGAAGCCACACAATCGGCGGGTATTTTGATACATCCCTGAGTTCGATGGCTGCTCTAACTCTCTATGGCTAAGTTCTATGGCTTCTCAAACTTTCTATGGCTCAAACGTTCTATGGCGTCTCAAACTTTGTGTGAAGCTAACCCTCGATTTAATCATTCCATGGAGCAATTGCTGAGGGCTTTGGAAGATCGCTTATCTAACTGCCCTCCCGTATGAGGGAAACTTCAATGGCAATGCAAGTTGTCCAACTCCTGCCCGCAAGTTGATCCTTCAGTTCACTTGGCGGACTGTTGTGTGCTGCAGTTTGGGGTCTATTGCCATGCTGGCTACTGCAGCTAACTGCCTCAACAGGCCGGGTTGTGTGGCGGATGTGAGACCAAACAGTTACAGGCGTAGCGGAATTTTAGCGGATAATCCGATTTTCACTCAGAGTTTTCCCTGTGGGACTTATTATTCTAAAATTTGAAACACGTACATATCTTTGGTTTTAAATACTGTTAGTGCATGCGAGGTCGTTGTTGTGTATACGTTTACTGACCAACACACACAGCAGGTGGCACAATACACACATACATACACATACAAACACACACAAACACACTGCAGATGGCACAACACACATACAAACACCACTCCACTCCGTCCAGTCCCCCATAAATCGCTTAGAGTAGCGACCAGAAAGTGGCGGACGGCTACGTAGACTTGTCTTTGTCTTCGTTAGTCTTGGGCGCAGCTGTGTCGCCTCCGTGGGTTCGGCTGTGTTTAACTTCCTGCGAAGGGACCCACCGGTGGCCACTGAGGGATTTCCATAATGCTGCTGACCGAACAGCTGTCACAAACCAATTTTCTTGAATGCTAAGTGGAAACTAAAGTAACAGAAACTAAGCGGAAGCGATCTATTTTATGTTAGTTATTTTCAGATTTTATCTCTAAAGTTAACTCTGATTTGAGTTGAGTGTTGAGCTTCAGCTTAACCCGCTGTAGTCCGTGTGTTTCACACTGAGTTTTTGTCTTATGAAAGCAGCTTATCATTATGTTAGTCCGAGTTGTGTCATCGGTATGAGGTTTGGAACTCTTCGCAATGTCGATTAAATGATAACTGCTTATTATCAGAGGTATTGGAATTTTTGTGATGTAGATCATAACTAAATCGTTGGGTTAAGTTGTTAGCATGTAAATCATCATTAAATATCTGTGTAAAATGAATGCAACAGGGTGTAAATGAAATGGATCAATAAATGTTTGTTTGATGTTTGAATGAACTGTTTCTCGCTCATGTGTCAAGAAATACAGCGGATGAATCTGTAAACACAAATGTATGATAGACGAATGTTTTCTTAATTGTCGTTTGTTGATTTTCCTTTCAATTTGTGCGGTATTTAATGTCTGTTCAAAAATAAGGGTTGGAAATTCTGATCGATCATTGCAGTTTTTTTTATAATATTTCACGTGTAATATTTATTTTAATGTATAATAACAATGTATTTGTATATGCACAATATAACACATGAAATATCCGCTGGGATTGCCTAATAATATGCATACTGACGATTACTCATGTATTTCTCATGTATTTTGTTTGTTTAAAGTAAAGTTAAGTTCCTTTCATGACACTCAACATCGTTAAATGTAATGTTCTTTTCATTTATTAAATTCACTGACTCGTGCCAATGAACAACTAAATAACAACAAAATGCATGAGAACAGGGCATTCGAAGAGTGAGGACATTTTTTTGAGACACTATTCCAGTCATTGTTGAGGAGCAAAATTTCTTACGAAAAGAATAAAATCAAACTCACATATCCTAGCCACAAAATACATTGGGCGTCGCATGTTACATTGTACATATAAAAATTGCGAATCAAGGTGGCTGAATATGTATTAGTGATCTTTCATTGAAATTAATTTCAGAGGAATTAACGGGATTTTGAGGAATTAAATGATAACGCAAAGGATCCTCGTGTTAAAATTCCAAATATTAAAGCTTGATCAAACGTGGCTTTTAGTTTGAGGAAAGGTAAATTTTTCACACAATTGAAGCCGGATATTAAGGGTCGGTCTTTCAAATTGATTTCATAAGAATTAATGGAACTGGGAGCAATTAAATGACGGCTCATGAGCTTTTTCTAGGCTTTAGTTTGATTAATTGAACCACCGGCCATCTTTTACTTCAGCTCAGATTTGGCTGCTATGAGGGATTTTGTGTAATTGCTATTTTAATTTCGATAAATCTCGACTAAATTGCTGGCACCCAACAATTCAATTGATAAAGTATACCAAGAGACCAGCAAGGTCTCATTTTTTAATAAAGAGCACCAAAATCTGTTAATTCGAATTTTTTGTTGAAGTTCGCTAAAATCAGTTAATCATAATTTGTTGAGAACGCTCCAAAATCCACAAATTCTTTATTTTTAAGAGAAAGCACAGCAAATTTCATTTTTTGATAGAGCGCACCAACAGCTCAATTTTTTGGGGAAGCGAATCAAAATCCTCCTTTTTTGATGGGGCGCACCAAAATCAAGAAAACCTTATATTTTGATAAATGCACCACAATCAGAAAATCCTTATTTTTGCTTTCCACAAAATTGATCTCAAAATCTCAGTAAAGCTGCTCCAAATCCTGCTGCATTTCCCAGCTGTGCAGCTATGGATACTTTCCAACAAATAACCTCCATGAGATCAACGTGAAGTTAATTTCTCTCTATTTATGCACCCGAAAACCGAGTCCAAATATTCGAGTTTATCGAAAATTTGAGTCCGTAATCCGGTGTAATTCGGCAGCGGGTCTCCGCAAATTAATTCATTTATTTATTATTAATTGCTTATCTTAATCCCATTGCAGTAGTGTAGCCTGAGTCTCGATATAAAAATGATATTGTGGAGGACAAGTTTACGCCGCTACTTAAATTCACGAGGGGAATTGAGGTCTAATTTTCATTTTTAAGATGACTAGAACTAATACGTTTTCTCCGTTGTAATAATTCAGTTCTTCAGAAATGTTGACTCACTGAAATGTTGACTCACTGAAATGTTGACTCACTGAAATGTTGACTCACTGAAATGTTGACTCACTGAAATGTTGACTCACTGAAATGTTGACTCACTGAAATGTTGACTCGTTGAAATGTTGACTCACTGAAATGTTGACTCACTGAAATGTTGACTCACTGAAATGTTGACTCGTTGAAATGTTGACTCACTGAAATGTTGACTCACTGAAATGTTGACTCACTGAAATGTTGACTCACTGAAATGTTGACTCACTGAAATGTTGACTCACTGAAATGTTGACTCACTGAAATGTTGACTTACTGAAATGTTGACTCACTGAAATGTTGACTCACTGAAATGTTGACTCACTGAAATGTTGACTCACTGGAATGTTGACTCGCTGAAATGTTGACTCACTGAAATGTTGACTCACTAAAATGTTGACTCACTGAAATGTTGACTCACTGAAATGTTGACTCACTGAAATGTTGACTCACTGAAATGTCGACACTGAAATGTTGACTCGCTGAAATGTTGACTCACTGAAATGTTGACTCACTGAAATGTTGACTCACTGAAATGTTGACTCACTGGAATGTTGACTCACTAAAATGTTGACTCACTGAAATGTTGACTCACCGAAATGTTGACTCACCGAAATGTTGACTCACCGAAATGTTGACTCACCGAAATGTTGACTCACTGAAATGTTGACTCACTGAAATGTTGACTCACTGAAATGTTGACTCCCTGAAATGTTGACTCACCGAAATGTTGACTCACCGAAATGTTGACTCGTTGAAATGTTGACTCACTGAAATGTTGACTCACTGAAATGTTGACTTATTGAAATGTTGACTAACTGAAATGTTGACTCACTGAAATGTTGACTCACTGAAATGTTGACTCGCTGAAATGTTGACTCGCTGAAATGTTGACTCACTGAAATGTTGACTCGTTGAAGTGTTGACTCACTGAAATGTTGACTCACTGAAATGTTGACTCGTTGAAATGTTGACTCACTGAAATGTTGACTCACTGAAATGTTGACTCACTGAAATGTTGACTCACTGAAATGTTGACTCACTGAAATGTTGACTCACTGAAATGTTGACTCGCTGAAATGTTGACTCGCTGAAATGTTGACTCGCTGAAATGTTGACTCACTGAAATGTTGACTCGCTGAAATGTTGACTCACTGAAATGTTGACTCACTGAAACGTCGACACTGAAATGTTGACTCGCTGAAATGTTGACTCACTGAAATGTTGACTCACTGAAATGTTGACTCACTGAAATGTTGACTCACTGAAATGTCGACACTGAAATGTTGACTCGCTGAAATGTTGACTCACTGAAATGTTGACTCACCGAAATGTTGACTCACCGAAATGTTGACTCACCGAAATGTTGACTCACTGAAATGTTGACTCCCTGAAATGTTGACTCACCGAAATGTTGACTCACTGAAATGTTGACTCACCGAAATGTTAAATCACTGAAATGTTGACTCACCGAAATGTTGACTCACCGAAATGTTGACTCACCGAAATGTTGACTCACCGAAATGTTGACTCACTGAAATGTTGACTCCCTGAAATGTTGACTCACCGAAATGTTGACTCACTGAAATGTTGACTCACTGAAATGTTGACTCGTTGAAATGTTGACGCACTGAAATGTTGACTTATTGAAATGTTGACTCACTGAAATGTTGACTCACTGAAATGTTGACTCACTGAAATGTTGACTCACTGAAATGTTGACTCACTGAAATGTTGACTCACCGAAATGTTGACTCACCGAAATGTTGACTCACCGAAATGTTGACTCACTGAAATGTTGACTCGCTGAAATGTTGACTCGCTGAAATGTTGACTCGCTGAAATGTTGACTCACTGAAATGTTGACTCGCTGAAATGTTGACTCACTGAAATGTTGACTCGCTGAAAAGTTGACTCACTGAAATGTCGACACTGAAATGTCGACACTGAAATGTTGACTCGCTGAAATGTTGACTCGCTGAAATGTTGACTCGCTGAAATGTTGACTCACTGAAATGTTGACTCACTGAAATGTTGACTCACTGAAATGTTGACTCACTGAAATGTTGACTCACTGAAATGTTGACTCACTGAAATGTTGACTCACCGAAATGTTGACTCACTGAAATGCTGACTCACTGAAATGTTGACTCGCTGAAATGTTGACTCACTGAAATGTTGACTCACCAAAATGTTGACTCACTGAAATGTTGACTCACTGAAATGTTGACTCGCTGAAATGTTGACTCACTGAAATGTTGACTCACTGAAATGTTGACTCACTGAAATGTTGACTCACTGAAATGTTGACTCACTGAAATGTTGACTCACTGAAATGTTGACTCACTGAAATGTTGATGCGCTCAAATGCTGAACGGTCGACTTCTGGTGAAATGGAGCGGTATTTAGCAGGACAGAAGGAAAATAAGGCTTTCAAGAAAAAAAATTCATAACCCTAATTAACCCCATTTAATTGCTCAAGACATTTCATAGACCACTGTTGATTAACCATAATTACCCAATCAATACATTTCAAAATTAACTATTGGTAATTAACCCTAATTAACTCAATTAACCATTCTAAGCATCTCATAAAAATCTATTGTTGATTAACCATAATTAACTATAATACCTACTCAAGGCATCTTATAATTAATCACGGTTAATCAGCCATAATTAACCACAATTGCCCACACATCATTTCATAATAACCCACTGCAAATTAGATATAATTAAGTACAATTAGCAACTCATGGCATTCCATAATTCACAACTGTTTATTAACGATAGTTAACTTGATTACACACTCAAGGCATTTCATAATTAACCACTGTTAACCAACCATACTTAACCACAACTAACCACAGTTTATTATCCACAATTAACTTAGTTACCCACTCGAGGCATTTCATAATTAACCAGTGTTAACCAACTATAATTAACCACAACTAACCTGTGTTTATTGACGATAGTTAACTAAATTACCCACTCAGGGCATTTCATAACTAGCACTCACGCTTTCAATCAAGCAGAGAGATTGGCCCGGTCGCTTGAACATCAATGAACTTCTCCAGTTCCTTGTGTAGTGTTGGTTGCGCTAGCACCCGAAATGTAGTTCTATTTAATCACACAGACCTTCAATAATAAGGTTAATTAAAATCTTAAATGGCTTCAATAAGAAGGCTAATATGATTCCTAATGGACTTCCATTATAAGGTGAGTTACCTTCTTAACTGACTTCATTGAAACGGTTAATTATTGCTTAATAGACTACAATAAGGTGTAGAGCATTCTTAATGACCTACAATAATAGAGTTTATTTGATTCGCTGTTGTGGTCTTCGGAATTCTGTGCTTCCATCAGGCATCAGTGTGAGATGAGACTTTTTGTTTGTGATTCAATCAGTAAACCACACTCTGCCACACGCCACCACACCATACCCCACCATACATCGCGACGCCATACCATACCCTACCACATCCCACCACACCCCACCACACCTCACCACACCCCACCACACCTCACCACACCCCACCACACCACACCCCATCACACCCCACCACACCCCACCACACCCCACCACACTCATCCACACTCATCCGCACCCATCCACACCCATCCACGCCCATCCACACCCATCCACACCCATCCACACCCATCCACACCCATCCACACCCATCCACGCCCATCCACGCCCATCCACGCCCATCCACGCCCATCCACGCCCATCCACGCCCATCCACGCCCATCCACGCCCATCCACGCCCATCCACGCCCATCCACGCCCATCCACGCCCATCCACGCCCATCCACGCCCATCCACGCCCATCCACGCCCATCCACGCCCATCCACGCCCATCCACGCCCATCCACGCCCATCCACGCCCATCCACGCCCATCCACGCCCATCCACGCCCATCCACGCCCATCCACGCCCATACACGCCCATCCACACCCATCCACACCCATCCACACCCATCCACACCCATCCACACCCATCCACACCCATCCACACCCATCCACACCCATCCACACCCATCCACACCCATCCACACCCATCCACACCCATCCACACCCATCCACACCCATCCACACCCATCCACACCCATCCACACCCATCCACACCCATCCACACCCATCCACACCCATCCACACCCATCCACACCCATCCACACCCATCCACACCCATCCACACCCATCCACACCCATCCACACCCATCCACACCCATCCACACCCATCCACACCCATCCACACCCATCCACACCCATCCACACCCATCCACACCCATCCACACCCATCCACACCCATCCACACCCATCCACACCCATCCACACCCATCCACACCCATCCACACCCATCCACACCCATCCACACCCATCCACACCCATCCACACCCATCCACACCCATCCACACCCATCCACACCCATCCACACCCATCCACCACCATCCACACCCATCCACACCCATCCACACCCATCCACACCCATCCACACCCATCCACACCCATCCACACCCATCCACACCCATCCACACCCATCCACACCCATCCACACCCATCCACACCCATCCACACCCATCCACACCCATCCACACCCATCCACACCCATCCACACCCATCCACACCCATCCACACCCATCCACACCCATCCACACCCATCCACACCCATCCACACCCATCCACACCCATCCACACCCATCCACACCCATCCACACCCATCCACACCCATCCACACCCATCCACACCCATCCACACCCATTCACACCCATCCACACCCATCCACACCCATCCACACCCATCAACACCCATCCACACCCATCCACACCCCACCATACCCCACCATACATCACCACACCCCAACAAACCCCACCACACCATACCCCACCACACCCCACCACACCCCACCAACCCCACCACACCCCACCACACCCCACCACACCCCACCACACCCCACCACACCCCACCACACCCCACCACACCCACCACACCCCACCACACCCCACCACACCCCACCACACCCCACCACACCCCACCACACCCCACCACAATCCACCACAATCCACCACAATCCACCACACCCCACCACAATCCACCACACCCCACCACAACCCACCACAACCCACCACAACTCACCACAACCCACCACAACCCACCACAACCCACCACACCCCACCACACCCCACCACACCCCACCACACCCCACCACAACCCACCACACCCCACCACAACCCACCACAACCCACCACACCCCACCACACCCCACCACACCCCACCACACCCCACCACACCCCACCACACCCCACCACACCCCACCACACCCCACCACACCCCACCACACCCCACCACACCCCACCACACCCCACCACACCCCACCACACCCCACCCCACCCCACCCCACCACACCCCACCACACCCCACCACACCCCACCACACCCCACCACACCCCACCACACCCCACCACACCCCACCACACCCCCACCACACCCCACCACACCCCACCACACCCCACCACACCCCACCACACCCCACCACACCCCACCATGCACCCCACCACACCCCACCACACCCACCACACCACACCACACCACACCACACCACACCACACCACACCCCACCACACCACACCCCACCCCACCACACCCCACCACACCCCACCACACCCCACCACACCCCACCACACCCCACCACACCCCACCACACCCCACCACACCCCACCACACCCCACCACACCCCACCACACCCCACCACACCACACCCCACCACACCACACCCCACCACACCCCACCACACCCCACCACACCCCACCACACCCCACCACACCCCACCACACTCCACCACACTCCACCACACTCCACCACACTCCACCACACTCCACCACACTCCACCACACTCCATCCACACTCCATCCACACTCCATCCACACTCCACCACACTCCATCCACACTCCATCCACACTCCATCCACACCCATCCACACTCCACATGTGTGGTTGTTGGTATGTGTGGTTGTTGGTATGTGTGGTTGTTGGTATGTGTGGTTGTTGGTATGTGTGGTTGTTGGTATGTGTGGTTGTTGGTATGTGTGGTTGTTGGTATGTGTGGTTGTTGGTATGTGTGGTTGTTGGTATGTGTGGTTGTTGGTATGTGTGGTTGTTGGTATGTGTGGTTGTTGGTATGTGTGGTTGTTGGTATGTGTGGTTGTTGGTATGTGTGGTTGTTGGTATGTGTGGTTGTTGGTATGTGTGTTTGTTGGTATGTGTGGTTGTTGGTATGTGGGGTTGTTGGTATGTGGGGTTGTTGGTATTTGTGGTTGTTGGTATGTGTTGTTGTTGGTATGTGTGGTTGTTGGTATGCGTGGTTGTTGGTATGCGTGGTTGTTGGTATGTGTGGTTGTTGGTATGTGTGGTTGTTGGTATGAGGGATTGTTGGTATGTGTGGTTGTTGGTATGTGTGGTTGTTGGTATGTGTGGTTGTTGGTATGTGTGGTTGTTGGTATGTGTGGTTGTTGGTATGTGTGGTTGTTGGGTATGTGTGGTTGTTGGCATGTGTGGTTGTTGGCATGTGTGGTTGTTGGCATGTGTGGTTGTTGGCATGTGTGGTTGTTGGCATGTGTGGTTGTTGGCATGTGTGGTTGTTGGCATGTGTGGTTGTTGGCATGTGTGGGTTGTTGGCATGTGTGGTTGTTGGCATGTGTGGTTGTTGGCATGTGTGGTTGTTGGCATGTGTGGTTGTTGGCATGTGTGGTTGTTGGCATGTGTGGTTGTTGGCATGTGTGGTTGTTGGCATGTGTGGTTGTTGGCATGTGTGGTTGTTGGCATGTGTGGTTGTTGGCATGTGTGGTTGTTGGCATGTGTGGTTGTTGGCATGTGTGGTTGTTGGCATGTGTGGTTGTTGGCAGGTGTGGTTGTTGGCAGGTGTGGTTGTTGGCAGGTGTGGTTGTTGGCAGGTGTGGTTGTTGGCAGGTGTGGTTGTTGGCAGGTGTGGTTGTTGGCAGGTGTGGTTGTTGGCAGGTGTGGTTGTTGGCAGGTGTGGTTGTTGGCAGGTGTGGTTGTTGGCAGGTGTGGTTGTTGGCAGGTGTGGTTGTTGGCAGGTGTGGTTGTTGGCATGTGTGGTTGTTGGCATGTGTGGTTGTTGGCAGGTGTGGTTGTTGGCAGGTGTGGTTGTTGGCAGGTGTGGTTGTTGGCAGGTGTGGTTGTTGGCATGAGGGATTGTTGCCATGTGTGGTTGTTGGCATGTGTGGTTGTTGGCATGTGTGGTTGTTGGCATGTGTGGTTGTTGGCATGTGTGGTTGTTGGCATGTGTGGTTGTTGGCATGTGTGGTTGTTGGCATGTGTGGTTGTTGGCATGTGTGGTTGTTGGTATGTGTGGTTGTTGGTATGTGTGGTTGTTGGCATGTGTGGTTATTGGCATGTGTGGTTGTTGGCATGTGTGGTTGTTGGTATGTGTGGTTGTTGGTATGTGTGGTTGTTGGCAGGTGTGGTTGTTGGTATGTGTGGTTGTTAGTATGTGTGGTTGTTGGCATGTGTGGTTGTTGGTATGTGTGGTTGTTGGTATGTGTGGTTGTTGGCATGTGTGGTTGTTGGCATGTGTGGTTGTTGGTATGTGTGGTTGTTGGCATGTGTGGTTGTTGGCATGTGTGGTTGTTGGCATGTGTGGTTGTTGGCATGTGTGGTTGTTGGCATGTGTGGTTGTTGGTATGTGTGGTTGTTGGTATGTGTGGTTGTTGGTATGTGTGGTTGTTGGTATGTGTGGTTGTTGGTATGTGTGGTTGTTGGTATGTGTGGTTGTTGGCATGTGTGGTTGTTGGCATGTGTGGTTGTTGGCATGTGTGGTTGTTGGCATGTGTGGTTGTTGGCATGTGTGGTTGTTGGCATGTGTGGTTGTTGGCATGTGTGGTTGTTGGCATGTGTGGTTGTTGGCATGTGTGGTTGTTGGCATGTGTGGTTGTTGGCATGTGTGATTGTTGGCATGTGTGGTTGTTGGCATGTGTGATTGTTGGCATGTGTGGTTGTTGGCATGTGTGGTTGTTGGTATGTGTGGTTGTTGGTATGTGTGGTTGTTGGTATGTGTGGTTGTTGGTATGTGTGGTTGTTGGTATGTGTGGTTGTTGGTATGTGTGGTTGTTGGTATGTGTGGTTGTTGGTATGTGTGGTTGTTGGTATGTGTGGTTGTTGGTATGTGTGGTTGTTGGTATGTGTGGTTGTTGGTATGTGTGGTTGTTGGGTATGTGTGGTTGTTGGTATGTGTGGTTGTTGGTATGTGTGGTTGTTGGTATGAGGGATTGTTGGCATGAGGGGTTGTTGGTATGTGTGGTTGTTGGTATGTGTGGTTGTTGGTATGAGGGATTGTTGGTATGTGTGGTGTGTTGGTATGAAGGATTGTTGGTATGTGTGGTTGTTGGTATGTGTGGTTGTTGGTATGAGGGATTGTTGGCATGTGTGGTTGTTGGTATGAGGGATTGTTGGTATGTGTGGTTGTTGGTATGAAGGATTGTTGGTATGTGTGGTTGTTGGTATGTGTGGTTGTTGGTATGAGGGATTGTTGGCATGTGTGGTTGTTGGTATGTGTGGTTGTTGGTATGTGTGGTTGTTGGTATGTGTGGTTGTTGGTATGTGTGGTTGTTGGTATGTGTGGTTGTTGGTATGAGGGGTTGTTGGTATGAGGGATTGTTGGTATGTGTGGTTGTTGGTATGTGTGGTTGTTGGTATGTGTGGTTGTTGGTATGTGTGGTTGTTGGTATGAGGGATTGTTGGTATGTGTGGTTGTTGGTATGTGTGGTTGTTGGTATGTGTGGTTGTTGGTATGAGGGATTGTTGGTATGTGTGGTTGTTGGTATGTGTGGTTGTTGGTATGTGTGGTTGTTGGTTATGAGGGGTTGTTGGTATGTGTGGTTGTTGGCAGGTGTGGTTGTTGGCAGGTGTGGTTGTTGGCAGGTGTGGTTGTTGGCAGGTGTGGTTGTTGGCAGGTGTGGTTGTTGGCATGTGTGGTTGTTGGCATGTGTGGTTGTTGGCAGGTGTGGTTGTTGGCAGGTGTGGTTGTTGGCAGGTGTGGTTGTTGGCATGTGTGGTTGTTGGCATGTGTGGTTGTTGGCAGGTGTGGTTGTTGGCAGGTGTGGTTGTTGGCAGGTGTGGTTGTTGGCAGGTGTGGTTGTTGGCAGGTGTGGTTGTTGGCAGGGTGTGATTGTTGCCATGAGGGATTGTTGGCATGTGTGGTTGTTGGTATGTGTGGTTGTTGGTATGTGTGGTTGTTGGCATGTGTGGTTGTTGGCATGTGTGGTTGTTGGCATGTGTGGTTGTTGGCATGTGTGGTTGTTGGCATGTGTGGTTGTTGGCATGTGTGGTTGTTGGCATGTGTGGTTGTTGGTATGTGTGGTTGTTGGTATGTGTGGTTGTTGGTATGTGTGGTTGTTGGTATGTGTGGTTGTTGGTATGTGTGGTTGTTGGCAGGTGTGGTTGTTGGCAGGTGTGGTTGTTGGTATGTGTGGTTGTTGGTATGTGTGGTTGTTGGTATGTGTGGTTGTTGGTATGTGTGGTTGTTGGTATGTGTGGTTGTTGGTATGTGTGGTTGTTGGTATGTGTGGTTGTTGGTATGTGTGGTTGTTGGTATGTGTGGTTGTTGGTATGTGTGGTTGTTGGTATGTGTGGTTGTTGGTATGTGTGGTTGTTGGTATGTGTGGTTGTTGGTATGTGTGGTTGTTGGTATGTGTGGTTGTTGGTATGTGTGGTTGTTGGTATGTGTGGTTGTTGGCATGAGGGATTGTTGGCATGAGGGGTTGTTGGTATGTGTGGTTGTTGGTATGTGTGGTTGTTGGTATGAGGGATTGTTGGCATGTGTGGTTGTTGGTATGAGGGATTGTTGGCAGGTGTGGTTGTTGGCAGGTGTGGTTGTTGGCAGGTGTGGTTGTTGGCAGGTGTGGTTGTTGGCAGGTGTGGTTGTTGGCAGGTGTGGTTGTTGGCATGTGTGATTGTTGGCATGTGTGGTTGTTGGCAGGTGTGGTTGTTGGCAGGTGTGGTTGTTGGCAGGTGTGGTTGTTGGCAGGTGTGGTTGTTGGCAGGTGTGGTTGTTGGCATGTGTGGTTGTTGGCATGTGTGGTTGTTGGCAGGTGTGGTTGGTTGCAGGTGTGGTTGTTGGCAGGTGTGGTTGTTGGCATGAGGGATTGTTGGCATGTGTGGTTGTTGGCATGTGTGGTTGTTGGTATGTGTGGTTGTTGGGATGTGTGGTTGTTGGCATGTGTGGTTGTTGGCATGTGTGGTTGTTGGCATGTGTGGTTGTTGGCATGTGTGGTTGTTGGCATGTGTGGTTGTTGGCATGTGTGGTTGTTGGCATGTGTGGTTGTTGGCATGTGTGGTTGTTGGCATGTGTGGTTGTTGGCATGTGTGGTTGTTGGCATGTGTGGTTGTTGGCATGTGTGGTTGTTGGCATGTGTGGTTGTTGGCATGTGTGGTTGTTGGCATGTGTGGTTGTTGGCATGTGTGGTTGTTGGCAGGTGTGGTTGTTGGCAGGTGTGGTTGTTGGCAGGTGTGGTTGTTGGCATGTGTGGTTGTTGGCAGGTGTGGTTGTTGGCATGTGTGGTTGTTGGCATGTGTGGTTGTTGGCATGTGTGGTTGTTGGCATGTGTGGTTGTTGGCATGTGTGGTTGTTGGCAGGTGTGGTTGTTGGCAGGTGTGGTTGTTGGCAGGTGTGGTTGTTGGCAGGTGTGGTTGTTAGCAGGTGTGGGTTGTTGGCATGTGTGGTTGTTGGTATGTGTGGTTGTTGGTATGTGTGGTTGTTGGTATGTGTGGTTGTTGGTATGAGGGGTTGTTGGTATGAGGGATTGTTGGTATGTGTGGTTGTTGGTATGTGTGGTTGTTGGTATGTGTGGTTGTTGCCATGAGGGATTGTTGGCATGTGTGGTTGTTGGTATGTGTGGTTGTTGGTATGTGTGGTTGTTGGTATGTGTGGTTGTTGGTATGAGGGGTTGTTGGTATGAGGGATTGTTGGTATGTGTGGTTGTTGGTATGTGTGGTTGTTGGTATGTGTGGTTGTTGGTATGTGTGGTTGTTGGTATGTGTGGTTGTTGGTATGAGGGATTGTTGGTATGTGTGGTTGTTGGTATGTGTGGTTGTTGGTATGTGTGGTTGTTGGTATGTGTGGTTGTTGGTATGTGTGGTTGTTGGTATGAGGGATTGTTGGTATGAGGGATTGTTGGTATGTGTGGTTGTTGGTATGTGTGGTTGTTGGTATGTGTGGTTGTTGGTATGAGGGATTGTTGGTATGAGGGGTTGTTGGTATGAGGGATTGTTGGTATGTGTGGTTGTTGGTATGTGTGGTTGTTGGTATGAGGGATTGTTGGTATGAGGGGTTGTTGGTATGAGGGATGTTGGTATGTGTGGTTGTTGGTATGTGTGGTTGTTGGTATGAGGGATTGTTGGTATGAGGGGTTGTTGGTATGAGGGATTGTTGGTATGTGTGGTTGTTGGTATGAGGGATTGTTGGTATGTGTGGTTGTTGGTATGTGTGGTTGTTGGTATGAGGGATTGTTGGTATGAGGGGTTGTTGGTATGAGGGATTGTTGGTATGTGTGGTTGTTGGTATGTGTGGTTGTTGGTATGAGGGATTGTTGGTATGAGGGGTTGTTGGTATGAGGGATTGTTGGTATGTGTGGTTGTTGGTATGTGTGGTTGTTGGTATGTGTGGTTGTTGGTATGAGGGATTGTTGGTATGTGTGGTTGTTGGTATGAGGGATTGTTGGTATGTGTGGTTGTTGGTATGAGGGATTGTTGGTATGTGTGGTTGTTGGTATGAGGGATTGTTGGTATGTGTGGTTGTTGGTATGAGGGGTTGTTGGTATGAGGGATTGTTGGTATGTGTGGTTGTTGGTATGAGGGATTGTTGGTATGTGTGGTTGTTGGTATGAGGGATTGTTGGTATGTGTGGTTGTTGGTATGAGGGATTGTTGGTAGTGTGGTTGTTGGTATGTGTGGTTGTTGGTATGTGTGGTTGTTGGTATGAGGGGTTGTTGGTATGTGTGGTTGTTGGTATGTGTGGTTGTTGGTATGTGTGGTTGTTGGTATGTGTGGTTGTTGGTATGTGTGGTTGTTGGTATGTGTGGTTGTTGGTATGTGTGGTTGTTGGTATGTGTGGTTGTTGGTATGTGTGGTTGTTGGTATGTGTGGTTGTTGGTAGGTGGTTGGTATGTGTGGTTGTTGGTATGTGTGGTTGTTGGTATGAGGGGTTGTTGGTATGTGTGGTTGTTGGTATGTGTGGTTGTTGGTATGTGTGGTTGTTGGTATGTGGGATTGTTGGTATGAGGGATTGTTGGTATGAGGGATTGTTGGTATGAGGGATTGTTGGTATGTGTGGTTGTTGGTATGAGGGATTGTTGGTATGTGTGGTTGTTGGTATGTGTGGTTGTTGGTATGAGGGATTGTTGGTATGAGGGGGTTGTTGGTATGAGGGATTGTTGGTATGTGTGGTTGTTGGTATGAGGGATTGTTGGTATGTGTGGTTGTTGGTATGAGGGATTGTTGGTATGTGTGGTTGTTGGTATGAGGGATTGTTGGTAGTGTGGTTGTTGGTATGAGGGATTGTTGGTATGTGTGGTTGTTGGTATGAGGGATTGTTGGTATGTGTGGTTGTTGGTATGAGGGATTGTTGGTATGTGTGGTTGTTGGTATGTGTGGTTGTTGGTATGAGGGATTGTTGGTATGTGTGGTTGTTCGTATGAGGGATTGTTGGTATGTGTGGTTGTTGGTATGAGGGATTGTTGGTATGAGGGATTGTTGGTATGTGTGGTTGTTGGTATGAGGGATTGTTGGTATGAGGGATTGTTGGTATGTGTGGTTGTTGGTATGTGTGGTTGTTGGTATGAGGGATTGTTGGTATGAGGGATTGTTGGTATGTGTGGTTGTTGGTATGAGGGATTGTTGGTATGAGGGATTGTTGGTATGTGTGGTTGTTGGTATGTGTGGTTGTGGTATGAGGGATTGTTGGTATGAGGGATTGTTGGTATGTGTGGTTGTTGGTATGTGTGGTTGTTGGTATGAGGGATTGTTGGTATGAGGGATTGTTGGTATGTGTGGTTGTTGGTATGAGGGATTGTTGGTATGAGGGATTGTTGGTATGTGTGGTTGTTGGTATGAGGGATTGTTGGTATGAGGGATTGTTGGTATGTGTGGTTGTTGGTATGTGTGGTTGTTGGTATGAGGGATTGTTGGTATGAGGGATTGTTGGTATGTGTGGTTGTTGGTATGTGTGGTTGTTGGTATGAGGGATTGTTGGTATGTGTGGTTGTTGGTATGAGGGATTGTTGGTATGAGGGATTGTTGGTATGTGTGGTTGTTGGTATGTGTGGTTGTTGGTATGAGGGATTGTTGGTATGAGGGATTGTTGGTATGTGTGGTTGTTGGTATGTGTGGTTGTTGGTATGAGGGATTGTTGGTATGAGGGATTGTTGGTATGAGGGATTGTTGGTATGTGTGGTTGTTGGTATGTGTGGTTGTTGGTATGAGGGATTGTTGGTATGAGGGATTGTTGGTATGTGTGGTTGTTGGTATGTGTGGTTGTTGGTATGAGGGATTGTTGGTATGTGTGGTTGTTGGTATGTGTGGTTGGTGGTATGAGGGATTGTTGGTATGAGGGATTGTTGGTATGAGGGATTGTTGGTATGAGGGATTGTTGGTATGAGGGATTGTTGGTATGTGTGGTTGTTGGTATGAGGGATTGTTGGTATGAGGGATTGTTGGTATGAGGGATTGTTGGTATGAGGGATTGTTGGTATGTGTGGTTGTTGGTATGAGGGATTGTTGGTATGTGTGGTTGTTGGTATGTGTGGTGTTGGTATGAGGGATTGTTGGTATGAGGGATTGTTGGTATGAGGGATTGTTGGTATGAGGGATTGTTGGTATGTGTGGTTGTTGGTATGTGTGGTTGTTGGTATGAGGGATTGTTGGTATGAGGGATTGTTGGTATGAGGGATTGTTGGTATGTGTGGTTGTTGGTATGTGTGGGTGTTGGTATGAGGGATTGTTGGTATGTGTGGTTGTTGGTATGAGGGATTGTGTAACATTGAACTGCTTGGGAGATAGGAGAGAGCAGATAGGACATTCATGCCTCTTGAATGTGAAAGAGGCATGAATATGTATAACTAAATTAAAAACTGTGCTATACAGCATATGTTACTAATTATAAATATAAATTTATATTTATATATACATTTACATATACATAGTTACATGCATATACCTATGCTGTCCACCATGTACATCCTGAGAGCATGTACATACAGTGTCTTGAAAAAAAAAATTACTTCTTGACTTCCTAGTACTCATGCATTTTCTTTGATGTAGGCGCGTATTCACATAAATAAAAGTCTAATGGGTTGAATCACAGAAGAAAAATTGAACTAAATCAAATAAAACATGAAATTTAAGCGATTTAAAGGTCATTAATGAAAACTTAGTAACACTTGGAACAACTAATAAAATTACTGGAGACATTGTGAGTCATAGGTTGATGAACTTATTATAGGGGACATTTCATAATTGACATGTACCCTTATGCCATCCCATTGTGGTAATGAGATATGTTCTCTTATGCCATAATATCCCTATTATCCTTTTGGGATAATTCTTTTGTACTCTTATGTATTGGGCCCTCACGTGCACGTGATACCCTCACGTGTACGTGATACCCTCACGTGTACGTGATACCCTCACGTGTACCTGATGCCCTCACGTTCATGTGTGCCTGATGCCCTCACGTTCACGTGTGCCTGATGCCCTCACGTTCACGTGTACCTGATGCTCTCAGGTTCATGTGTACGTGATACCCTCACGTTCACGTGTACCTGATGCCCTCAGGTTCACGTGTGCCTGATGGCCTCAGGCTCATGTGTACGTGATACCCTCACGTTCACGTGTACCTGATGGCCTCAGGTTCATGTGTACGTGATGCCCTCACGTTCACGTGTATCTGATGCCCTCAGGTTCACGTGTGCCTGATGGCTTCAGGTTCATGTGTACGTAATACCCTCTCGTTCACGTGTACCTGATGCCCTCAGGTTCATGTGTACGTGATGCCCTCACGTTCATGTGTGTCTGATGCCCTCACATTCACGTATGGCTGATGCCCTCACGTTCACGTGTGCCTGATGCCCTCACGTTTACATGTATTTGATACCCTCATGGAATGCTTCCCTCAC